>JBBDGP010002738.1:2202500-2580000 GCA_037952835.1 Lithobates septentrionalis
TAATGACTGGCATGGCACCACTGGATTGGCGTCAGGCCAATGTGCTGCCTATATTTTTACAGGAATCAAAGTCTTTACCAACTAACTAAAGACCAGTTAGTTCAACTTCTACAGTTGGGAAGATACGAGAGTTAAATAAAAAAAAGACAACATAGAGGAGTTTTTGCTATAAAAAAATAATTCAAGCAAACGTCAGCATGGATTCATGAAAAACCGAAGTTGTCAAACCAATCTGATTTCTTTTAATGAGGTAGTAAGCAAACTTAGACAAAGGAATGGCTGTGAACATAGTTTACTTGGATTTTGCCAAAGTGTTTGACACAGTTCCCCCACAAATGACTAACGTACAGTATAAGTTAAAGTCTACGGGCTTAGAAAATTCAGTTAGTAAATGCGAAGAAAACTGGCTAAAAACTGTATTCAGAGAGTAGTGGTTAATGATTCATACTCTAAATGGTCTAAGGTTATTAGTTGTGTACCCCTAGGTTCAGTGTGAGAACACCCTTACTTTTTAATATATTTATAAATGCTATAGGGACATAACAATACTTGTCCACAAAGCTGGCCGGGGGGGACGACACACAAAGGTGGCTCCATTGGTCCCTCTGTATAGGAACGGAGCCACCCAAAGTCTGGAGCCAGAGATGGGGGGATTTCTAAAAAGTACTGGAAATCAGGCACGGCAAGTAAAGAAAAGCAAACCGGAAAAAAAAGGTAAGTGCTGAGGTCTTTATCACGGTGTTTTTTAAATTTTAATTAGGGTGTAATGTTACGTTAATTGTTGCAAAATGCAGATTTTTACCTTACACCACAGGAAGTAATTTCACAAGTTTCAAAAAACAAAAAGAAATATCACCTGAAAAAACCTAGACCTAAAACAAAATATAAAAATGTTACAAATGTCCTTTTGGTGCAGGGACTAAAGTACCGTAAGTTAAAACACTAATTCAATTTTCTACAGTGCACAAGTATCACATATGTTAAATACATACCAATGCTTCCATTTAGTTATTATGCCTCTCGTTTTTTCAATTTTTTAAGAAAAAAAAATTACTATACCTCTAACATAGTATCGTACACCAGCTCGAAAACAGCTTCTCCTTGAGATAATAATCCAGTCAAAGTATTTTCCATTAATAGAACAGGAATGTATTGCTATAACTAAAGATATGTTAGGGAAGACAAAATCACAATTTTCTGTGGATGATCAGGCCTTAAAAGAACTAGAACATCAAAAAACAGATCTGTAGAAAAATAAATGTTTAATCCTGTATATGTGACATACGATGAGGCTGTTCGGAACCGGCTCCTGACAGCCCATTTTGAGATTTTTAAATTTCAAGATAAAATTCTAAATGTGCGATATGGGGTACATATGTTACATGAGTATTTTTACACATGGGCAAAGGTCATCCTATATAAACCAGATGGATCACTTTGTGGAAGCCAGCAAAGCAATTAGGTCGCAGGTGCTAGAATAAGAAACGCCTGGTGCCAACTGAGGATGGGTGAACTTGGCTGGGTTCTGCTCCTTATTAAAGAATTAAGGTGCTTGTAGATTGCACCCAGTCAGCAAGAGGTCATACTGTGCACAGACTGGGTCTAAAAAGGTATGTCATTGCATATAGCAGCATTTGAAACAGATTAGCAAGAATACAAATTTATAAAGCCTATATACTCTCTGCTGCATCTGTTGTGAAGTTTTCCCTATGCCTCTGTAGGCACAAGATTTTTGTCTGCACTCAGTGTGTACAGGGCCGCATTAAAGACTCTGATCTGCTAGCAAAAATGCAGTTTCTGAAGAAACGGAAAATCAGATTACAGTTTATAGCATTAAAGTACTGTATACCTAAGGCCCCTTTCACACAGGCGGACAGATTGGGTCCACATGTCAGTTTTTAGGTGGACCCAATCAGGCCATCTATTGCCCTCTATGGAGCTGCCGTTTACACTTGCCAACATCCAATTCGATCTTGTCCACTAAAACAGACAGATGGGAATCCATTTCCGGATCGGATCAGATCGGATGGCCGTCGGGTGACAATAGTCAGCTATGCAACACTGTAGCCAAACTAATTTTATATCATAGTTTGAGACAGATAGTTTTTCCTTTCAAATTTCAATATTTTTATTGTTTTTATGAGAGCAAGATTATACATGAGAGTGAATACATATATATCCTCCAGGAAGCCTGGGACCGCGGTAAGCAGTCGGGATGGTTTTCTGCAAAGGAGATGGAGAAACATCTGTCTCCTCTGTGACGAATGAAGCTGGAAGCATATGGATTTAGTCACTTCTGGTTTCAGGGCCGACATTCCCAGCTATTACAGTCAGGGAAGCAACTGATCAAATATAGTCTGTGTTTGATCAATTGCTCTGAAGGGCTGGGAAGACATGAGGGGTCTAATAGACCCTTCATGTCTCCATAAAGAGTAACTGTCACCTGCCCAAAGCCATCATAAGGGAATTTGTCACCCTGGTGATAGAAATAAAGTTAAATGAAAAAAAATTAAAGTGCAAAAAAAAAGATAAATGGAAATAAAATTTAAATTAAAAGCACCTCTGTACCCTGTGCATATACAAATGCAAAAGGAGCACGTAGGTCCGGCACACATATGTAAAAAATTATTTCACCACACATGAAGTATTCCTGCAAACGCCAGAGTGAGAGCAACAATTCTAGGGCCGTAGTTCATGTATAACCTATAAATACTTTTAAAGCATCATCTACAGACAGTTTTAGGTACCTGTTTCACAGGAGTGCGCAATTAAAAAGTTTGATATCTATTTAATCAAAGCAACATCCTCTTTTATATGAAACAGTGAGGAACAGCCAAACTCTGCTACAAAGATGATGTTGTTGAAGATCGTTTCATGTCACAGGTCATACACCATAGCAAGACTGAGCACAGCAACAAGGCACAAGTTAGCTATACTGCATCAGCAAGTCCCAGGCACCGATTTCAAAGCAGACTGGGGTTTCAGGATGTACAGTTTAAACTCCTTTGAAGAAGCACAAGGAAATAGTCAACATAGAGGACTGTAGACGCAGTGGTCAGCCAAGGAAACCTAATGTAGCAGATGAGACACATCATTCTTACTTCCTTTCAGCATCGGAATTTGTCCAGCAGTGCCATCAGCACACAACTGGTGTAAACATATGGGACCCCGGTACGCCCATCTACTACCCGGAGAAGTCTGGCCAGAAGTCTTCATGGAAGAATTGCAGCCAAAAAGCTATACCTCAGATGTGGAAACATGGCTAACCAACTCAACTATGCATGAAAACATAGGGGCTAGGGTGCAGAAAGATAGCAGGTGCTATGGACTTAGGAGTCAAAATTTGAAAAATGTGGCTGTAGCACGAGGCTGTTTGTTTACTGAAAGGCTAGAGAGCGGTACAATAATGAATGTCTAAAGGCAACAGTGAAGAATGGTGGAGGTTCCTTGCAAGTTTTAGGTTGCATTTCTGCAAATAGAGTTGGAGATTTGGTCAGGATCAAGTGTCCTCAATGCTGAAAAAAACAGGCAGGTACTTATCTATCATGCCATACCATCAGGGAGGCGTATGATTGGACCCAAATTTTTTCTGCAGCAGGATAACAATCTCAAACATACAGCCAATGTAATTAAGAACTATCTTCAGTGTAAAGAAGAACAAGGAGTGCTAGAAGTTATGGTTTGGCCCACACAGAGCCCTGATCTTAAAATCGAGTCTGTATGGGATTACACAAAGAGAGAAGGAATTGAGGCAGCCTACATCCACAGAAGATCTGTGGTTAGTTCTCCAAGATATTTTTTTTTGTAAATTCTTAAAAAGGAAGGTGAATGTGACCCTAGGGTCAAACAGCCATAAAGAAGAACTAGAAAAGACAGTATAATTAGAGAAGAAATGGGGAGGTGGGGGAGGAGGAATGGAAGAGGAAAAAGAAGGGAGAGAGAGGGGAGAGAAGGGGGGGGGGATTATAATTTAAGTTAGGTAAGTGGGGAGAGGGGGGGAAGGGGAAGGAATCTTCCTCCAGTCCCTCCATCAATGTCCGGGTACTTATCTCGGGTATCTCCTTTCCCAGCATAATTAGATCATCAGCCCTGCATGCTCCTCCAAATAGATAAACTCGTGCCAATAGAACCACTACTTAAGGAACTGCTCTCGGAATCCCCTCTCTGTGGCCACCAGATCCTCCATTTTGTTAATTTCGGCTACTTTTTTCAACTGGACAGCCACCCCCGCTTCCAAAACAGGGAAATGCAGCTTTTCGCAGCTGTGACCAAGAGAGGTAGGATGGATTTCTAATAGACCTTACTCGGGATTTCATGATGGTGTAAGAGGAAGAACGCGGAGGTCCTGGGCAGTTACCGATCCGTAAACTTCTGGATAATGCGGTGGACCTCTGTCCAAAAGGGGGTCAAGGAGCGACAGGACTAGAAAACATGGAGAAGGGAACCTATTTCCTCCCCACATCTCCAACATAAGTCCAAACTCTGAGGGAACATATGACGAATCCTGACTGGGGTGTAAAACCACTGAGTCAGGACCTTAAACCCTGTCTCCTGGTGACTAGCGCACACGGAGGTCTTTCATGTTAAGAGAAATAATCTCTCCACTTGCCTCTCAGTTAGCTGAAGTCCCAAATCTCGCTCCCACTTAGAGATATAGGAGGGTCTGGACCCCTTGGGGGGGTGCTATGATCAGTTGGTATGCCAACGACACCGTATGGCGCACTGGCTCTTCTTCCGAACATAATTGCTCAAAGGTAGTCAAGTTTCTTCCAAAGGGTGCTGGGGAGGGCTGTGATTTTATAAAGTGGGCTAGCTGGAGCTTTTGCCAGGACAGACCACCCCCACCCCAAGAGGGGGTCTTCAATGAGGTTCTCTCTGGACATCCACTTTCCGTTGCTGATGAAGTGGCGGAGCTGAGATCTTCTGATCTCTTTCAGGTCCTGAAATCTGGGATCGCTGAGTCCCGGGCTGAAAGCCGGATTTCCAACTACAGGGGTGAGCAGTGAGGGGGTGGGCGCATTCAGGTCCTGAAATCTGAGATCGCTGAGTCCCGGGCTGAAAGCCAAATTTCCAATTACAGGGGTGAGCAGTGAGGGGGTGGGTGCATCCAAGATGTTTTTAACAACCTATCTGCCAAGTTCCTTCAAAAACTGTGTGCAAAAACCTAAAAGAAATTATGCCATTTTGAAGGCAAAAATGGTGGTCAGACCAAATATGGATTTCTCTTCTGTTCATTTACTTTCCATTTTGTTAATTAAAATAAGCTATTAAAGTAGTTCTATAAGGGTGAAGGTTTTTTACCTTCATGCCTTCAGTGTGCAGCGCCCCCCTCCATATCCTTACCTGAGCTCCCTTTTCCTTCGATCCAGCGATGTTCACAATAGCCTCGGCTGTCCCCGGGACTCTCCCTCCTCATTGGCTGAGACAGCAGCGGGAGCCCATTGGCTCCCGCTGCTGTCAATCAGAGCCAGTGAAGAGTGTGGTGCAGGGCCAAGCCACAGCTCTATGTATCTTATGGACACAGAGCAGTGACTCGGGAGCAAGCACCCAACAGTGCCCCCCGAGCAAGCAGCTTTCTCTGGGAGCACTGCTCGAGGAGGAGGAGCCAGGAGCGCTGACAGGGGGGGGGCGAAAAGAAGAGAATTGGGGCTGCTCTGTGATAAACCTCTACACAGAGCAGGTAAGTAAAAAATTATTTTTTTTTTAAAAAAGGAAAAAAACAAAACAAAGCTTTAATACCACTTTAACACTTCTATTTCTTTTCTTTTTTTTTTCCATTTAAATTTTATAAAATTTCACATAACAAAATATAAAATACTTTGTTCAAAATTCTCATTCATAAAAATAGTTTTCCCCTATCCCCCCTCCCCTCGCCTTCCCCATCCCACATTCCTTAAACATGTGTTATAGTCTTCCTTCATTTATTCCCTCTACCTCTTTTTTAGATTCACACTATCTCAGAGTATTTCATTGTATTCTTAAACTCTTTCCATCCTTTCTAAGTATTTGAATTTTTTTCTATTCGATCTTCTCCGTAATGACACAATTCTTCCATGTTATATATAAATTATACCCTTTGAACCCATTCTCTTAGCGTTGGGCTTTCCAACCCTCGCCAATGTTTTGGGATCAGGTGTTTTGCTGCATTTATTAAATTGTGGTATTATCATTCTCTTATATTTTTTTATTGCAAGGTTGGAATTATGTAATAAATAGGTTTCTGGATTTTTAGACATATCTACTTCTTGGATCTGTTGTATCACTTCTTGCCAAAATTTCTGTATTTTCAAACACTCCCACCATATAGGTCTCATTGTTCCTCTTTCCCCACACCCTCTCCAGCAAAGCGTTGTTTTCTCCTTTTGATATTTTTGTGCTTTGATAGGTGTTATATACCATCTTGACAGACATTAATAATTTGTTTCCATCGTGTTTATATCTATTGCTGTTCCTAATTTCAACATTTTCTCTTTCACTCCAAGTTGCACCAAGTTCTGCTTCCCACCTATTCAAGAAAGGCGGTACCAATGGTTCCGACATTAAAGTAAAAATCTTATAAAACCTGGGAGATTCCATGCCTTGGTGCTTCCTGTAAGTTGAGCAATCTTTCAAATGGTAATAAACTTTCTCCTGATCTTATTGGATGTGGCAGAGTCTTTATAAAATGTCTTAACTGATGGTATATTAGTTCATCTATCACTAGTAACTCCTTTTTGTGTCTTAATTGCTAGATTGTGTATTTCTCTCCCTCTTTCATAATATACTTTAAGTGGAAGTAACCCCATCCATAAAACAGTATCATTTCCGAGATGTGCTGGAAATGTAACATTCCCATTGGTTGTGCTCTCAACCAAACTGTCAAACCATCCAATGACTGGTTTCATAACTGATCACATGTGCAGCATCATGGCAGTTGTAGATTAAACACAGAGGTAAAGATGGCAGCTTCCTTGGCTGAAAACGATGGGGGGGTTTACTTACACTTTAATCGTGCATTTTTATCATTTATCCATACTCCAAATAGTGTCCCTGGAAAAAAATAGTTTGTCCCTGTAAGTGGTATTAGTGGTGAATTATATTGCCATTTCATTTGTGTATTAAATCCCATACCTTAAATACGTTCATTGTTCATTCACTTGTGTTCTTCAAAAAAATTACGATACTGTTGTGGTACCCATATCCCTCTATTCAATTGTGTATTACTTAATGTGTTTTCAATTTTAACCCAACTTTTCTCATGTAAGTTAAATATTCAATCTATAATTTGTGATAACAAAGCTGCATTGTAATATCTTTTAAAATCTGGTAAAGCTAATCCTCTGTGTATTTTAGCTTTCTTTAGTACTGCAAATTTTATCATTGTTTTTTTGTGCTGCCATATGAACTTAAAGCGGAGTTCAGCTGACGGGAAAAAAATTAAAAGTCAGCAACTGTAGCTGCTGACTTTTAATATAAGGACACTTACCTGTCCAGGGAGCCCGCTATGTCGGCACCTGAAGCTGATCTTCGGAGTCATGCTGCACTTTCTGATTGGTCCCAGCTGTCTACTGGGACACGCGTGTCTCTCAGAAGACAGTGGAGGGGGAAGGAGGATTTGTCGGACATTGCGTAGATCGCCGCACAATGTGCAGCGATTTTCTCAGGAAGTGGGAGCAAGTACCTGGATTTGACAAGTATCTGCTCCCCCCCTCCCCCCTGAAAGGTGCCAATGTGACACCGGAGGGAGGAATCTGAACAGTGGAAGTTCCATTTCTGGGTGGAACTCCGCTTTAAGTATCATCTACTTTAATGTCTTAAAATACACCTGTGGCACGTGTGTAGGGAGCATTAGGAATTTATAGAGAACTTTTGGCAAGATTCCAATCTTGATAATATTTATACGTCGTATCCAGGAAAGTGGCCTCATTGATATTTTTTTTTTTATTTCCTCTTAAATCCCGTTTAATAATGGTATGTAATGCTTTTAATACAGATCCTTTGGAGATGTTAATTTTATACCTTAGTATTAGATTTTTTCCTGCCATGTGAACAGAAACTGTTCTTGTAATTGTTGTACATCTTTCTTATCCATATTAATATTTAAGATTTCAGACTTTGAGGGGTTACTTTTTAAGTTTGATAGTTCTCCATAATCTTTCAATAATTTCATTATATTTGGTAATGTTGTTCTTGGGCAGGAGACAAAACAAGATATCATCCGCATATGCCGACACTTTATGTTCCTCTTTTCCTACCTTCACTCCTTTTAGATCTACACCATTTCTAATAGTGGCCAATAAAGTTTCTAATGTCAATATAAACAATATGGGTGAAAGAGGACCCCCCCCCCATCTCGTACCATTAAATAGCTCAAAAGATTGAGATAGAGTCCTGTTGATCTTTACTGCTGCCGTTGGATTTTCATATAGTGTTTTGATCCGTTGAGTCATTTCTAGCTCTTCTATTGTAGCCGTCATGAATCCCCAGTCCACCCTGTCAAATGCTTTTTTTTGCATCGATTGACAGGAATAGTGCTGGGGGTCCATCTCTTTTTATTTTTTGAAGGAGTAACAACATTCTTACTCCATTGTCTCTTCCTTCTCTCCCAGGTATGAACCCCACCTTGTCTGTATGTATCCAATCCGGCATTAATCTCTTTAATCTAGTGGCTAATATTTTGGCATACAGTTTTATGTCTACAATTAATAATGTAACTGGCACATCGTGTTGTAACTTTTCCTTCTTTTGGTATTACTGTGATATAGTAGACAATTGTATAAAAGGATATTCCTGCGCTATCAGATATGGAAAGGCTAAACGTGGAGCAGCTGCATGCACCTATTAGGTGTCACTTGACCTGGAGGAATGCTGTATAGATAGTATGGTGCCGCGCTAATCCTATTCTGTGAACTTCTCTTTTGTGAAATGCAATACAATAAATAAATATGAAGGCCCAGCCTAAAGGGCCAGTGATATGTATAAGTGAGTGTTAAAATCCACTCTGTACGATAAATAAATAAAATAAAAATACAAATAAAATGTATATAAAATATATAGTGGATGTGGACAATAAATAAATAAACAGCCTAAAAGCCTCAGATATTCCAATCATAACTGTCCATAAGTGTAGATGTTGTGATAATGTGACAAAAACCAAGGAAATATAATCAACATAAATTAAATCCAATAATTACCAATCAGCAAAGTGCAAGGTGCCAATACTGTGCAAACTAAATAGCTAAATCATAGCGTAAACATGGTGTGAACCAACAATTTTTCCATAAGGTGCAACCGTGCAGACAAACTTAATATAAAGTGTAAAGTCCAAAAAAACTGGATGGTGGCAAAAATAGTATGTCCCAGCAGCTGGAATATAAAAATCATACAGAAATAGCGTCCTTATTCTTCAATAAAATCTTTGTGACTTAAAGTGCTGGCATGCGCATGTAGCAGTTAAAGTGCCCGGTGACTCAAGATTACGTGCAGCTTCGTGTGTGAACACTCCAGTGAGCAATGGCCCCTTACCTCACAGAGATGGGGCAACAGCATATGACCAAACTGGTTCTTTATCTTTTTTTCCGCCTAGCGGCTCCTGCGTTTTCCTCACCGTCCTGGGGTGGGATTCCCTCAGATTCCCTCAGATTCCCTCAGGTATGGTCCAGGGGGGTGTATTGAAAGCAGGAATAAAGGAACCCAATAGTGTAATACCGTTTACAAGATAACTAGGTTTTGTTAAATAAAAGTGCAGGTACTCACATTTAAATTAGAACAACAGGGTGTTTGTATCCGACGAGCGGCGAGCTCGTAGCTTTCTGTCAGTGTACTCAGCCTATCCTGTCCCTACGCGTGACGTCACACCACACGTGACTTCTTCAGGGGATAAGTATAGGCTGTAAATGTGTCCTTAAATACTGTAGTATTGGCCGGCAATGGGCGGCCATTTTCCCGAAGTTCTATGTGTTTGAGTTACGGCGGCCATTTTCCTAGAGGTTTTTTCGTTCTGATTCGATTTAGAGTATGTGTCAGCTGACGAATATTAGCCAGTGAAGGCTGTCTTCTAATTCGATGTCAATTGTACTGTCAGCAAAGGAGGACATTGGTATTTTCGATGGTAGGAGCCCAGCTCACAGGGAAAACTAACGCTGCTCAGAATGTATATGTATATTTATTATTGCACATTCGGCATTCTATCAGTGTCTGCTGCCTTTCCCTCCGTCTGAAACATCATATAAACCATCTAGTCACGATTTAGTTCCTCCTGCGCTTTTGCAGGATGCTATACCATAGATATAACAATATAGATAAGTATACTCCAAATAATAATTAGTTTTCCCTGTGAGCTGGGCTCCTACCATCGAAAATACCAATGTCCTCCTTTGCTGACAGTACAATTGACATCGAATTAGAAGACAGCCTTCACTGGCTAATATTCGTCAGCTGACACATACTCTAAATCGAATCAGAACGAAAAAACCTCTAGGAAAATGGCCGCCGTAACTCAAACACATAGAACTTCGGGAAAATGGCCGCCCATTGCCGGCCAATACTACAGTATTTAAGGACACATTTACAGCCTATACTTATCCCCTGAAGAAGTCACGTGTGGTGTGACGTCACGCGTAGGGACAGGATAGGCTGAGTACACTGACAGAAAGCTACGAGCTCGCCGCTCGTCGGATACAAACACCCTGTTGTTCTAATTTAAATGTGAGTACCTGCACTTTTATTTAATAAAACCTAGTTATCTTGTAAACGGTATTACACTATTGGGTTCCTTTATTCCTGCTTTCAATACACCCCCCTGGACCATACCTGAGGGAATCTGAGGGAATCTGAGGGAATCCCACCCCAGGACGGTGAGGAAAACGCAGGAGCCGCTAGGCGGAAAAAAAGATAAAGAACCAGTTTGGTCATATGCTGTTGCCCCATCTCTGTGAGGTAAGGGGCCATTGCTCACTGGAGTGTTCACACACGAAGCTGCACGTAATCTTGAGTCACCGGGCACTTTAACTGCTACATGCGCATGCCAGCACTTTAAGTCACAAAGATTTTATTGAAGAATAAGGACGCTATTTCTGTATGATTTTTATATTCCAGCTGCTGGGACATACTATTTTTGCCACCATCCAGTTTTTTTGGACTTTACACTTTATATTAAGTTTGTCTGCACGGTTGCACCTTATGGAAAAATTGTTGGTTCACACCATGTTTACGCTATGATTTAGCTATTTAGTTTGCACAGTATTGGCACCTTGCACTTTGCTGATTGGTAATTATTGGATTTAATTTATGTTGATTATATTTCCTTGGTTTTTGTCACATTATCACAACATCTACACTTATGGACAGTTATGATTGGAATATCTGAGGCTTTTAGGCTGTTTATTTATTTATTGTCCACATCCACTATATATTTTATATACATTTTATTTGTATTTTTATTTTATTTATTTATCGTACAGAGTGGATTTTAACACTCACTTATACATATCACTGGCCCTTTAGGCTGGGCCTTCATATTTATTTATTGTATTGCATTTCACAAAAGAGAAGTTCACAGAATAGGATTAGCGCGGCACCATACTATCTATACAGCATTACTGTGATATAGACCAACAGTGATTCTCTCCTCGTTTCCGTCCCTTCATCTATTAAATTCCAGTAAGAACATAATTTTGGAACCAATTGATCTTCACATTTTTTATAGTAGATTATGGAGAATCCATCCGGCCCTGGACTCTTTCCCTTGGCTGTCTCCTTTAGTGCTTTAGAGATTTCTTCTTGCGTTATGGGTCTCTCTAGATCTAACATATTTCCCTCACTTAATTTAGGTAATTTGGCCTCTTTTAAATAAGATTGTATCTTTTCCTTATTTTCTAATTCTTTTGCTTTTTCCCCTATTAATCTTACTGAGTATAGTGCACTATAAAACTTTTTAAATAGTCTTGCGATTTCTGATGTAGGATACACCAGTTCCCCCGAGCCGTTTTTATTTTTTTCTATAAAGCTAAATGACTTCTTGCTTTTGCCACAAACTTTCCTGATTTCCCCACTGGTACTTTTCTTTACTCAGTTTATTGAAAATTCGCCTGGTCTCTTGTTCCATTAACGAGTTTAACTCATCTCTTTTTAGCACTATCAGATGTTGTACACATCTATCTCTTTTCCTTTTTATGCCTTTGTTCTAGCTCATATAAATCTTTTAACCACTTGCCGCCCGCCATATAGCAAAATGACGGCGGCAAAGTGGTTTCAATATCTTGACCGGACGTCATATGGCATTGCCAGGATATCAAGCCACTGCACGCCCCCGGGGGCGTGCATCGCTGCGATCCTTGTTGCGGTGTGTCAGTCTCACACACCTCATCACCGATCTAGGTAAAGAGTCTCTGACCGAGACGCTTTACCACGTGATGTCTGTCAGACGCGAGTAGAGGAGAGCCGATCGGCTGCTTCTCTGAAAGGGGCAGGTGCAGCCCCCCGAGGATGCCCACACTGGACCACCAAGGACGCCACTAGGACCACCAGGGATGTCACCACCAGGTATGCCACCCTAGACCACCAGGGATGCCAATCAGTGCCCACAATTGATGCCAATCAGTGCCCACTATGGGCATCAATGATTGGCAGGCATTGTTTGGCACTGATTGGCATCCATCCCTACCACCAATTAGTGTACATCATTGCCACCTATCAGTGCCCATCCGTGCCACCTATCCGTGCCGCCTATCAGTGCCCATCAGTGCCACCTCATCTGTGCCACCTTATTAATGCCCATCAGTGCAGCCCCATCAGTGCCCATCAGTGAAGGAGAAAACATACTTTTTTAAAAAAATATTGTAACAGAAAAAAACATTTTTTTTTTTTTTTAAATTTCGTTTTTTTTTTTTATTTGTTTAGCAGGAAATAAAAATCCCAGAGGTGATCAAATACCACCAAAAGAAAAAAATCACAGTAAGTGCAGCGATAAAAAATGTGAAATATGATATCAATTAAGATAAATAAAATTATGAAATACTCAAACAATAGTGTATAATAAGTGAAATTAAAAAATACAAAAATTTAAACCACATAAAGAAAAAATTACCAAGAAAAAGAAGAAAAGAAAACTAGAGCAATGTCCCATAGCGATCAATGAGAAAATCCATAAATGAATATGCCTCCACAGGGGAAGAAGTGAATTGCAGGAAACAAAAGCTGCGACACCAATCTTCCAAATGCAAAACCAGCGTGTATTCAGGTCAACACCCAAAAGTGAGGTAGCTTGCTTACCAAAAAACCATGACTGCTGCTAGCAGTCTCTCCCAGCACAGGGAATTTGGAAGTCTCCCTAGAACTTATAATCCTCCAGATCAGCCGTTCTTTCTATTATTCATGTAAAGATTGAAGTTTCCAGCCCAAAGGAGGGTCAGAGTCCCCTGCATACAGGATGTCACAGCAGATGCAGGAGGAGTACAGCCAGGGTCCACACACAGCATGGGAGTGCAGCCTGAACAGGAAAGCCGGTGAATATGAGAAGCAGACAATTCAGTGAGCAGGACTAGAGCTACAGGGCTGCTCATATTCACCGGCTTTCCTGTTCAGGCTGCACTCCCATGCTGTGTGTGGACCTGAATACACGCTGGTTTTGCATTTGGAAGATTGGTGTCACAGCTTTTGTTTCCTGCAATTCACCTCTTCCCCTGTAGAGGCATATTCATTTATGGATTTTCTCATTGATCACTATAGGACATTGCTTTAGTTTTCTTTTCTTCTTTTTTTCTTTTTCTTGGTAATTTTTTCTTTATGTGGTTTAAATTTTTTATTTTTTAATTTCACCTATTATTATACACTATTGTTTGAGTATTTCATAATTTTATTTATCTTAATTGATATCATATTTCACATTTTTAGCGCTGTACTTACTGTGTTGTTTATTCTATTTGAAAGTTTTTTGGTGCTGGCTGCTTTACACTTATAATATTTATTTGCTAATTATTTAGCAAATAAGCGTTTTTTCAACGTTATCTTAGGGTCCCCTTTTTTTCCATCACCAAAAGAAAGCTCTATTTATGGGAAGAAAATGATAAAAATTTAGTTTGGGTATAGTGTTGCATGACTGCGCAATTGTCATTCAAAGTGCGACAGCGCTGAAAGCTGAAAATTGGTCTGGGCAAGAAGGTGTATAAGTGCACTGTATTGAAGTGGATAGTATTTCATTCATTTTATTCAGCCTCTCTCTTTTTTTGAGGCCCAATTGATATCAGGATACCGCTTATTTAGGCCTTATGGGCTTCCCATACCGTGGCCTCTGATAACTCCTGAGTCTTATTTATCTTAAAGTATTGTAATTCTTTCTCTATTTTTTCTATTATTTCCTGATCTTGTATTAGTGTCTCATTTAGTCTCCAAATATTTGTCTTATTCTGTACCTCTGTAAGCTCCATTTCCATTGTCACTGGTGCATGATCAGATAAAGTGATTGCTTAAATAGATTATTAGAAATAATAGATAAAACATCTATGTTCTACTAGTATATAATGCAATCTTGAATATGACCCATGCGCCAAGGAATGGAATGTATAATCTCTCTCTCCCTAGGATTTTGGATTCTCCAGCTTTCTATCAATTGACATTGGTATAACATTCTTTCAAGTGACTTAAGTTGGAACGCTTCACTTCTCCGGGCCTGGGCTGAAATATCAAGTTGTGGGTCCATGGGGGGCATTTGAAATCTCCTGCCACTATTACTTTACCCATTTTAAATTCAATCAATTATCCCCGGACCTGTCTTAAATAGACCATTGGATTCTTATTAGGGCAGTATATGTCTGCAAACGTGCATTCCATGTCATCTAAATTTTCCTTTCAGGAATAAATATCTTCCCTCTGGGTCTACCATCCTTTCCTTCACCATTAATCTTATTTGTTTTGCAATTCATATTGCCACCCCTTTCGCTCTTTTCATGTCTGAGTCCCTATAGTACCATGTAGGATATTTCTTTGAGTAGTTTAATGTTTGTATCATGTGATATATGTGTGTCTTGCAAAAAAAACTACACCTGCAGAGTAATGTTGGATTTCTTTAAGGATCTTATGCCTTTTAAGTTATCTGAGGAATATTCCCTTTCCCCTCCCCCGCCCACACCCCTCCCCTACTCCTTTCCCCAATTCCTGTCTTCCATATCCTACGTGTTTAAGGCCACATGCTGGCCTCCGAACAGGTAGTGGTCCAAAGAACCTTCCACCCACCATCGGTTCTTTTATCTCGAGGTAAGACTCTGTCCAAGCCCGCCCACCTGACCCCCTCACCCAAATCTGGGGGTTCAGGTCCGTGTGTGCCAGTAGCCCGAGTGTCCTGTCATTTTTAATCTATAATCTTACTTTCCCTCGCCTTTATTTTCTATGTTTAACTTTCCCTTTCATAGCCCTAAGATTTACACTAGTTCTCTTTTCACTCTTCTGCCCTCCATATTTGCTCTTATTCCCTGCGATTTTATAAATTACCATAAGTTCTCTTGAGTTTCTCATCAATATATAGGGGCTATTCCCCTGTTGCCTGTTTAATGTCTTTTTTTTTTTTGCGATTGTTGTTGTTCTACAGATGTTTCCTTCGTTCCAGCTGCTGATCATCCTGGGATAGCTGGTATTTGTAATTCTAACCTATACAGAACTCTTGTAAGTCTTCAGGGTATCTGGGTCTTGCTGATCTACCATCTTTATGTCCTACCAGGCATGCAGGAAAACCTCAGCTATATTTAATATTCTTTGTCAGCATCTGAGCATACTATGGTCTAAGGAGTCTCCTTCTTGCCAAAATCTCACGGGCTAGATCTGCAAATATTTGAAGCTTTGCTCCGTTATGTTCCAGTGATGATATTCCCCTCATCTTCTCCCAGATTTGTGCTTTGTCTTCGTAGAACTGGAATCTTACTATTACATCTCTTGGGGCACTTTGAGGTTTTCTGATTCTTTGTACTCTATTTTCAATAGTTCTTCCATTGGTCTATTTAGTAGCAGGTTGAACATTTTGTTCATAATACTTTTCAAGTCTTCCCTTTCTGCTTCTAGTAGACCTTGAATCCTTAAAATATTTCTCCTATTCCGATTTTCTTGCTCTTCTACTTTGCAAATTTTTCACTTGTTTTTTAAGCTTTGTTATTTCATGGGCGTGTTCATCCATTCTACCCTCTGTATCCTCTACTTGTGCCAGTATATGGCCCAGATCCCCATGTAATGCTACCATTTCTGCTTTTATAGAATTTTCTCATTTTGAAAACATCTCTGTTATTTCCCTTTTTAGTATACATTTGGGATCTGGCTCCTTGTTCTTTCTTTCTTGTGTCAGTGTCACGGTCAATTCCCAAGTCATCTTGATTGATTTGAGGTTTCTCCGAGTGCCTCATATGCTTTTCTTCATTCTTTCCTGACATTTTTTTCTTACTAGCTTCTTGCTGTCGCTGTGTTACCGGGCTTCCAGGACTTCCTTCTTGCGTCATATATTTTTAATTGTGCCATTAATATAATCCCCGTGTCCACTCCTTGCAGAACAACCCACCAACTCTTAATTCCTGAGGTGTGTGTGTGTGTGTATCTATCTATCTATCTATACACACACACACACACACACACACACACACAGTTGTGCTCGTAATTTATGATTTCTTTGCCATTTTTCAGAGAATATGAATGATAACACAAAAACCTTTTTTTCTTTCACTCATGGCTCGTGTTTGGCTGAAGCCATTTATTATAAATCAACTGTGTTTACTCTTTTTAAATCATAATCACAACAGAAACTACCCAAATGACCCTGATCAAAAGTTTAACATCAATGACAGCTTGAAGTTTTTGTGGTATTTGTGGATGAGGCTCTTTATCTTCTCAGATGGTAAAGCTGCCCATTCCACTTGGCAAAAAGCCTCCAGTTACTGTAAATTCTTGGGCTGTCTTGCATGAACTGCATGTTTGAGATCTCCCCAGAGTGGCTCAATGATATTGAGGTCAGGAGACTGAGATGGCCACTCCAGAACCTTCAGTTTATTCTGCTGTAGCCAACGACAGGTCGACCTGGCCTTGTGTTATGGATCATTGTCATGTTAGAATGTCCAAGTATGTCCCACACGTAGCTTCCTGGCTGATGAATGCAAATGTTCCTCTAGTATTTTTTTGATAACATACTGCATTCATCTTGCCATCAATTTTGACCAAATTTCCCGTGCCTTTGTAGCTCACACATTCCCAAAACATGCATCCCGAACAATTTTCCTGGCAGTTGTAGATGAAATTTTAGTTGGTCTACCGGACCGTGGTTTGGTTTCAACAGAACCCCTCATTTTCAACTTCTTGATTAGAGTTTGAACACTGCTGATTTGCATTCTCAATTCCTTGGATATCTTTTTATATCCCTTTCCTGTTTTATACAGTTCAACTACCTTTTCCCGCAGATCCTTTGACAATTCTTTAGGTTTTCCAATGACTTAGAATCCAGAAACGTCAGTGCAGCACTGGATGAAAGATGCAAGGGTCTGTCAGAAGTCCAGAAACGCATTGACCTTTTATACACACACTAATCACAAGCAAACAGATCACAGGTGAGGATGGTTACCTTTAATAGCCGTTCAAACGCCTTTGTGTCAACTTGCGTGCATGTTATCAGACCAAAATCACCAGGGTATGTAAACTTATGATCAGGGTCATTTGGGTAGTTTCTGTTGTGATTATGATTTAAAAAGAGTAAACACAGTTGATTGATAATAAACGGCTTCAGCCAAACACCAAGCATGAGTGAAACAAAAGTTGTTGTGTTATCATTCATATTCTCTGAAAAAAGGCCAAGAAATCATCAATTCTGCCAGGGTATGTAAACTTATGAGCACTATATATATATATATATATATATATATATATATATATATATATATATATATATATATATATATATATATATATACACACACACACATACATACATATATAAATACATATAGTAACATATACTAGTAATATGCACTTTTACTGTGCTTATGACTTTGGCTGGGAAGAGCTTAACATCTAGGGTGACCAAGGGGTTAAATGTGTGCCTAATAATGTTTACTGTGTGTGTTTTACTAAGCAATGTGCCCGTTTTGAAAAAAAAAGGCACATCACTGCTGACAGTAGAGAGCCCTGTGTAAATAAACAACTCTTTTCTGTCATTTGCTCAGCCGATCGGTGGGTTCTATCCCAATCATTGACCTGAGTTCTGAAATTTTACTCTGTAGACACAGAGCTGAAGAGAATATATGCAGTATATACAGAGGTCCCTTGGCGTGGGCACTGTGGCTTACGCATATATTTGCAAATATATGCAAACAAAACCCTCTGTTTTAACGTAAACTGTTAGACAGGGCCAATTTGGTTGTTTTGCAGGCTGGTAAGTGTGCTGGGAAATCCTTTGTGGTGTGCATTGCCCTTCCATGTGCACCTTGCTGCAAAAGCCAGCTATAGGTTGGGGTAGTTGCCAATTTTTTGTAAAGATTCCAAAGCAGACTGGGGTCTCAAGATGTATTCTTCAAGCTCTTTTGAAGAAGCACAAAGGTGTCCTTTTATGAAACTGAGATCAGCGGCGATCCCGAGTCTCACCGCTGATCTCAGCTCATTACCAGTTTATGAAACTGAGATAATCAGCGGAGAACATGTTCTCCGCTGATTATCTCAGCACAGTGAGAATTCACAGAAACGGCCAGTTTATGAAGGTGCGATCTCGGCACCTCACTGGCGATCTGTGACAGAATTCTCACTTTCTGATTCACCATTTCAGAAGTGGAGAATCAGAGTGAGAAGCCTGAAACTGGCTGATATTCTGGAGAAAGCAAGAAGTCTTTTGACTTCTTTCTTTCACCAAACAGTCAGAGCACATCTTCCCCACCATTACACACCGAAAAAACCAGCAGGATAGGAATTTATAGTGTGTACACATATATATATATATATATATATATATATATATATATATACACACATACATATATATATATATACATACATACATATATATACACATATATATATATATATATATATATATATATATCTATGTATATATATATATATATATATATATATATATATATATATATATATCTATAGCTATATATAGATATAGCTATAGATATATATATAGATATATATATATTTTTTTTTTAGATGTTCACGTCTCTGGCTGGGTTCACACTTGTGCGATGCGTGAACCAGCGTGATTCCTGTGTGGGTTTTCACATCGCACCTACATTGACATCTGCGCACCACTGCGGGTGTCAATGTAAAGTTAATGACACCCCCAGATCATTTCACAGATCGCAGTGCGAACTATGTAATGGTGCAGGAATCGGATCGCATGCGTGTTCACACCCATGCGATCAGATTCCAGTGCGGACCAAATAAAGGGTCCTGTACCATTTTGGTGCAAATGCAATATGGTTTAGGGCCAGTTCCGACTGCTGCGGTGTCCAAGATCGGATGTGATTCGCACCGCACTGCAGTGCAAAATCACATCCGATCTCTGTGCGATGCGATTTCAGCCATACAGATCGTATTGCTAAATTTGCATTGCCCTCGGACCAAACTCTCACAGGACCCTTTTTTTGGTCCACAGCAGAATCGGATCGCATGGGTGTTCACACCCATGCGATTCAATTACTGTCTGAGTTTGCAGATCGCACTGCGATATGCGAACTGATTTGGGGGTGTTGTTAACTTTTAGGCCCAGTTCACACTTGTGCGATGCCGGACATCGCACAGGCATCGCATTTAATTCGCAGCACACTGCCATTCACATTACATGCGATGTCTGTGCGGTGCGATATCAGCTGTACAGATAGTATGGCTGATATTGCACCGCATTTGGTGCAAACACGCACAGGACCCTTTTTTCTGTTCGGACCAGAATCGGATCGCATGTGTGTTCACACATATGCGATCCGATTCATGTCCGGACTGTCAGTTCGCAGTGCGATATGCAAGCTGAACTGGGGGTGTCGTTAACAATGTATTGACACTCCCCAGCGATTCGCATATGGCAGTGTGAACTGACATGCAAGTCGGTGCGATGCGGTAACCCGCAGTGGATTCGCAGTGTTCTCGCATTGCACCAGTTTATCAATTTTTATGTTTATCAATTATGAAATATATTTTATTTTAATTTATTAATAAATATTTATACTTGTATACTTTATTAAAATTATTTTTTTAATGATTATAAATGTATTTTGCATTTATATGAATGGTGTATAGCTGCATTACATATGTGCATTACATTCATTTACTATACACCATTCATATTTAAATAAGGACATGTATGATCTTTAAATATTGATAAAAACAATGTTTTTTTATAATTAGGTTAATGTATATTGTGTAGGGGGAATTTAACGTTGTTATTTTATTAATATGTTGGGGAATGTGTGCTGATTTGTGTTACACTTTGTATTTTATGGTTCCTCATACTGTAATCCCGCTATATCACGCGAGATTATAGTGAGAGGAGCCGTTTCTCAGGAGTTCCTGGCATTTGTAGATCGCTTCTCAACTCAACATGAGAAGCAATCTACACACTTTCATAAATAGGCACTCAGAGGAGAGCGATCTCCCCTGAGAATGCCTGAGAACTGAATCGCGGTATTTTACCTCACTTTCATAAAAGGACACCAAAGAATCAGGCAATGTTGAGGACCTTAGACACAGTGGTTGGCCAAAGAGACTTCATGCAGCAGATGAAAGACAAGTCATGTTTACTTCCCTTCGACATTGGAAGATTGCCAGCAGTGCCATCAGCACAGAACTGGTGAAAACCAGTGGGACCCATGGACACCCATCTACTGTCTGGAGAAGTCTGGTCAGAAGTGGTCTTCATAGAAGAATTGCAGCCAAAAAGCCATACCTCCAATGTGGCAACAAGGCTAAGTGACTCAACTATGCACGAAAACATAGGAACTGGAGTGCAGAAAAATGTCAGCAGGTGCTATGGACTGATGAGTCAAAATTTTTAATATTTGGCTACAGGAGGCAATTTGTTTGCGGAAGGACTGAAGAGTGGTACAATGAGTGTCTGCAGGCAACAGTGAAGCATGGTGGAGGTTCCTAGCAAGTTTGGAGCTGCATTTCTGCAAATGGAGTTGGAGATTTGTTCAGGATCAATTGTGTCCTCAATGCTTAAAAATACAGACAGATTATTATCCATCATGCCATACAATCAGGGAGACGTGTGATTGGCCCTAAATTTATTGTACAGCAGGACAACGACCCCAAACATACAGCCAATGTCATTAACCGCTTCCCGACCGCCTCACGCAGATATACTGCGGCAGAAGGGCATGTACAGGCAGATTAACGTACCGGTATGTTGCCCTTTAAGAGGCGGCTTGCGGGCGCCCGCCGGGAGCTCTGTGAGCGTGATCGTAGGTCCCGCAGACTCGATGACCGCGGGGATACCCGCGATCGTCTCACGGTGAGGAAGAACGGGGAAATGCTAATATAAACAAGCATTTCCCCATTCTGCCTAATGACACTGTCACTGATCACAGCTCCCTGTAATCGGGAGCGGTGATCAGTGTCATGTCACACACAGCCCCCCCCCCAGTTAGAATCACTCCCTAGGACACACTTAACCCCTACAGCACCACCTAGTGGTTAACCCCTTCACTGCCAGTCACATTTACACAGGAATCAATGCATTTGTAATCGCACTGATCGCTGTTAAAATGTGAATGGTCCCAAAATAGCGCCAAAAGTGTCCGATCTGTCCGCCATAATGTCGCAGTCACAATAAAAATCGTTGATCGCCGTCATTACGAGTAAAAAAATAAAATTATTAATAAAAATGCCATAAAACTATCCCCTATTTTGTAGACGCTATAACTTTTGCGCACACTAATCAATAAACGCTTGTTGCGATTTTTTTTACAAAAAATATGTAGAAGAATATGTATCGGCCTAAACTGAGGAAAAAAAATGGTTTTTTTACAATATTTTTTGGGGATATTTATTATAGCAAAAAGTAAAAAATATAGCTTTTTTTTTCAAAATTGATGCTATTTTTTTGTTTATAGCACACAAAATAAAAACCGCAGGAGGTGATCAAATACCACCAAAAGAAAGCTCTATTTGTGGGGAAAAAAAGGATGTCAATTTTGCTTGCAAGCCACGTCGCACGACCGTGCAATTATCAGTTAAAGCGACGCAGTGCCGAATCGCAAAAAGTGCTCTGGTCTTTGGCCAGCCAAATGGTCCGGGGCTTAAGTGGTTAAGAACTATATACAGTATAAAGAAGAACAAGGAGTCCTGGAAGTGATGGTTAGGCTCCTACAGAGCACCGATCTAAACATCAAGTCTGTCTGGGATTACACGAATAGACAGAAGGATTTGGAGGAAGCTTACATCCACAGAAGATCTGCAGTTAGTTCTCCAAGATGTTTTGAACAACCTACCTGCTAAATTCCTTCAAAAACTGTGTGCAAGTGTATCTAGAAGAATTGATGCTGTTTTGAAGGCAATGGGTGCTCACACCAAATACTGATTTGAACTTCTCTTCTGTTCATTTACTTTTCATTTTGTTAATTGATAAAAATACACTATGAACACTTCTATTTCTGAAAGCATTCTTAAACTTTTGCACAGTAGTGTAGGTGAGTATGTATGTTTGTTTTTTCCGCAATTCTCCTTTCAGGCCACAGTTTCTAAGAGGTAGAGCAGCTGAGAATAGAGTTTATGTGATCACAAAAAAAGGAAAAAAAGGTATTTTTTTTTTATATATTTATACACAAATGGTTTGCCTTTTTATTTCTATTTTAAACTGAATGGGTTGTTTTATAAGGCGAGTTGTTTTATCACTTCAACCACTTCAGCCCCAGAAGGATTTACCCCCTTAATGACCAGGCAATTTTTTGCAATACTAATTTGCGTTATTTTTCGTTATAAACAAAAAAGGCCGACAACTTATATATTTTTATATATATATTATAAATAAATATATATTTATATAAATATTATAAATATTTTTACTTTTTGCTATAATACATATCCAAAAAAAAAAAATATAAAAAAAAAAGTTTTGACCAATTCAGGCCAATATATATTCTTCCACATATTTTTGGTAAAAAAAAAAAAATTAAAAAATAAAATAAAATTGCAATAAGCGTATATTGACTGGTTTGCGCAAAAGTTATAGCGTCTACAAAATAAGGGGCTTTATAGACTTTTCATTTTTGAAATTGTTTTTACTGGTAATGGCGGCGATTGCAATTTTTAGCAGTACTGCGACATTGCAGTGGATAAATCTGACCCCAAGTGGCACTTTTAGGGGACCAGGGACACCAATACAGTAATCAGTGCTGAAAAAAAAAAAAAAATGCACTGATCACTGAATAAATGACACTGGCAGGGAAGGGGTTAACTACAGGGCAATCAAAAGGGTTAACTGTGTTCCCTCAGTGCGTTTCTAACTGTGTGGGGGAAGTACTGACAGGAACAACACAGAGATTGTTCCTGATCACTATGAACAACAGATCTCCATGTTGTCCCCTGTCAAAACGGGGATCTGCCTTGTTTACATCAGGCAGATCCCGGTTCTGCCTCTCTGTACCGCAATCACGGGTGACTGGCGGACATCGGGTCCGCTGGGCACGCGCATCGGCTCCTCCTTAATGCAGCGAGTGCGCGCACCCACACTATTTCATGAAACGATGTACAGATACGTTGTTTCACGCAATGGATCCGCCCTGTCGCAGTATATATGCTGTGGGCGGTCTTTAAGTGGTTAATTGATAAGGCCACAATATCAGAAGGAGAGAGCAAGCAGACTGCAAATGGAAAGAAAAAAATTTCTTTTTCCAAGACTGAAATTTTAACAGAATTGCACCACAGCTTTTAAGCTCAGTTTCTTAGAAAAAGAGCAGGCAGACTGAGTTTGGAAAATAATGGCAGTCTTTTTTTTTTTTTTTTTTTGTCATGACCAGTGTTAATTTCGTCAAAGAAAATGTTTTTGTCAAAATATTCGTCAACAGCATTATTACAGCGACGAAAACTAAAATGAAAAGTACACCACATTTTCATCCGATGAAAACCAATTCCGTTTTCATTAGCGAACAAAACGAAAATGTGAAGCAGGGACGTTTACCGTGGTGAACTAACTTCCGGTTTCCACAGAGCTCTGCCTGCTTCCATTCCCAGCAAGCAAGCGACTGTGTGCAGCCAGCATTACAGGCCTCCGAGTCCTCAGACGACAGTCTAGAGACCAGAGCAGCACTATGCTTCGAAGGCCTCCCGAGTCCCGACGAGAGTCCCACTCCCGACTTGCGAGTCACGACGACGACAACCGTCCAGAGCAGAGAGCACCCGCTGTATGCATGTACATTACCGTCCGTCCAGAGCACTGTGTGTGCATTACAGGCCTCCTCTGACCACCAAGATCCAGGGCACTGTGCATTACAGGCCATCCCTCCGACCTGAGACCACCATCCAGCACTGTGCAGCATTACAGGCCTCCTCTGACCAGTGACCACCTCCGGCATCCAGAGCACTGTGCATTACAGGCCGTTCCTCAGACCACCATCCAGCACTGTGCAGCATTACAGGCCTGCTCTGACAAATGGCATCCAGGGCAATGTGCATTACAGGCTATCCCTCAGACTTGAGACCACCATCCAGCACTGTGCAACATTACAGGCCTGCTCTGACCAGTAACCACGGGCATCCAGAGCACTGTGCATTACAGGTCAGACCTGAGACCAGAATCCACTACTGTGCAGCATTACAGGCCTCCTCTGACCAGTGACCACAGGCATCCAGAGCACTGTGCATTACAGGCCTCCTCAGACCATCTAGAGTGGCTAAATCTGTATCAGAGTTTGTTCCAACCATAACACCATGAATAATAACATATTTGAATTTTTTACTCCAGGAGTATATAATAAGTTCGGAGATTCTAGAGAAACGCTTAAATAATGTATACAATTTAACTAAACCCATTAGAGTTTAGTCGACTAAAATGCACTGCAGATTTAGTTGACTAAATTTGAATAAAACAATTGCAGATTACTAAAATGGGACTAAAACTAAAATGGCAGGGCGAATAGGCTGTATTTGTAATTTCAAAAAATACATTGGGGTTGATTTACTAAAGGCAAATAGAGAGTGCACTTTGCAAGTGCAGTTGCTCAAGTGCTTGTTAACTGAGGGGAAGCTCTGCTGATGTGCAAGCAAAAAATAGGATTTTTTATAACAGCTTACCTGTAAAATCCCTTTCTTTTGAGGTACAGTCAGGTCCATAAATATCGGGACATTGACACAATTCTAATCTTTTTGGCTCTATACACCACCACAATGGATTTGAAATGAAACAAACACGATGTGCTTTAACTGCAGGCTTTCAGGTTTAATTTGAGGGTATTTACATCCAAATCAGGTGAACCGTGTAGGAATTACAACAGTTTGTATATGTGCCTCCCACTTTTTAAGGGACCAAAAGTAATGGGACAAATTAACAATCATCCATCAAACTTTCACTTTTTAATACTTGGTTGCAAATCCTTTGCAGTCAATTACAGCCTGAAGTCTGGAACGCATAGACATCACCAGACGCTGGGTTTCAACCCTGGTGATGCTCTGCCAGGACTCTACTGCAGCTGTCTTCAGTTCCTGCTTGTTCTTGGGGCATTTTCCCTTAATTTTTGTCTTCAGCAAGTGAAATGCATGTTCAATTGGATTCAGGTCAGGTGATTGACTTGGCCATTGCATAACATTTCAATTCTTTCCCTTAAAAAACTCTTTGGTTGCTTTCACAGTATGCTTCGGGTCATTGTCCATCTGCACTGTGAAGCACCGTCCAATGAGTTCAGAAGCATTTTGCTGAAGTTGATCTTGGTCTCATCTGTCCATAGGATGTTGTTCCAGAACTGTGAAGGCTTTTTTAGATATTGTATGGCAAACGCTAATCTGGCCTTCCTGTTTTTGAGGCTCACCAATGGTTTACATCTTGTGGTGAACCCTCTGTATTCACTTGATTGTTGACTTTGACACACATACACCTTCCTCCTGGAGAGTGTTCTTGATCTGGCCAACTGTTGTGTTTTCACCAGGTAAAGAATTTTTCGGTCATCTACCACAGTTGTTTTCCGTGGTCTATTGGGTCTTTTGGTGTTGCTGAGCTCACCGTTGCGTTCTTTCTTTTTAAGGATGTTCCAAACAGTTGATTTGGCCACACCTAATATTTTTGCTATCTCTCCGATGGATTTGTTTTGTTTTTTTCAGCCTAATGATGGCTTGCTTCACTGATAGTGACAGCTCTTTGGATCTCATATTGAGAGTTGACAGCAACAGATTCCAAATGCAAATAGAACACTTGAAATGAACCCTGGACCTTTTATCTGCTCCTTGTAAATGGGATAATGAGGGAATAACACACACCTGGCCATGGAACAGCTGAGCAGCCAATTGTCCCATTACTTTTGGTCCCTTAAAAAGCGGGAGGCACATATACAAACTGTTGTAATTCCTACATCGTTTACCTGATTTGGATGTAAATATCCTCAAATTAAATCTGAAAGTCTGCAGTTAAAGCACATCTTGTTCATTTCATTTCAAATCCATTGTGGTGGTGTATAGATCCAAAAAGATTAGAATTGTGTTGATGTCCCAATATTTATGGACCTGACTACATAACAGGACACAGAGCCTCAGTAATTACTGATGGGTTATAGGGTATCACTAGGTGATTGGACACTGGTCACACCCTAGACAGGAAGTTCAACCCCCTATATAACCCCTCCCCTTCCTGGGGATGCCTCAGTTTTGTAGCAAAGAAATATAAGTGTATTAGAAGAGGGGCGGGACCACTGTGTCCCGTGATGTACCTCAAAAGAAAAGGATTTTACAGGTAAGCTGTTATAAAAAAAAAATCATATTTTCTTTCTCGTACATCACGGGACACAGAGCCTCAGTAATTACTGATGGAATGTCCCAGAGCAATGCTATTTGAGGGGAGGGGACCACACAAAGTAGGGTGTAATCAGACCTGAGGACCTCGTACCGCTGCCTGCAGCACACTACGCCCAAAGGCGATATCCTCATGCCTTCCCACATCTACCTGATAAAATCTGGTGAATGTATGGTCTGAAGACCAGGTTCCGGTCTTGCAGATTTGAGTCATAGAGGCCCGGTGATGCACCGCCCAAGAAGCACTAATAGTCTTTGTAGAGAGTGCCTTGATTTGAAAAGGTGGAATTTTCTGTTTCAAACCATAAGCTTAAATAATGATTTGTCAAATCCATTTTGAAATGGTAGACTTTGACGCTGCCTGTCCTTTATTGGGACCTTCTGGCAGTACGAACAAAACGTCCGTTTTGCGAATTTGAGCAGTTGCTTCCAGATAGGCCTTGACTGCTCTTACTACATCCAAAGAATGTAGTGACCTTTCTTCCGTAGAACAGGGATCTGGAAAAAAGGGAGGTAGAACAATATCTTGGTTTAGATGAAAATCTGAAACCGATTTCGGTAGAAAGCTAGGATGAGGGTGCAATACCACTCTATCCTTAAGTATGATTAAATAAGGCTCTTTACAGGAAAGAGCTGCTCTGATACTCTTCTAGTAGAAGAAATGGCTACCAGAAAAAATTAACTTGTCAACAAGACCAAGGGAATTTGACGTATTGGTTCAAAAGGCTGTTTCTGTAAAACTTGACAGAACCAAATTCCAGTCCCAGGGGTTTAGGGGCGCCCTAACCAGAGGATTAAGATGCCTTACCCCCTGTATAAAGCTTCTGACCAAAGAATGCGAAGCAAGCGGCCATTGAAATAATACTGACAAGGCCAAGACCTAGCCCTTGATGGTACTCAAGGCCAGCTCAGTTTCTAATCCTATTTGTAGAAAGTCAAGAATTCTACTTATGACATATTTTCTGGGATGCCAAGCCCTGGATACACACTAGAAGATCCAAGCTTTCCAGAGTCTTATGATAAATCATTCTGGAAGCTGGCTTTCTTGCATTGATTAAGATACAAAATCACAGGAACTGAAAGCCCACGATTCTTCAGAACGTGGGATTTCAATAGCCAGACCTTCAAATTTAGCGTTTTTAAGGCAGGATGGAACACTGGACCTTGGGATAGCAGGTCTGGACGTGACGGTAGGGTCCACGGGGGACCTACTGCCATCTTTACTATTTCTGCATACCAAGCTCTTCTGGGCCACCAGAAGTACCGACTTCCTTTCCTGCCTGATCCTGCGAAGAAGTCGTGGCAGTAGCAGAATAGGAGGAAATGTATAAATCGGGGAGAATCAATGCCATGGAGTCACCAACGCATCTGTCCCGCATGCAAGAGGATCCCTTGTTCTTGACACAAAGTTATCAATCTTGTAGTTGAACCTGGATGCAAAGAGGTCTACATCCGGAACCCCCCATCTTTGGCATATGGCCAAGAAGACGTCGGGGTGAAGAGACCATTCCCCTGGGAATAACTGCCGGCGACTTCAAGTAGTCCGTCTGCCAGTCCTCTACTCCCAGAATGAAGATTGCCGATATCCATGGCACATGCTTCTGCCCAGAATAAGATCTGGTTTACTTCTCCTTGGGCTGCACGACTCCTGGTGCCTCCCTGGTGATTGATATAAGCCACTGCTGTGGCATTCGGACTGGATCCTGACAGGGCAACCCTGTAACCTGAGTGTACAGGCCTTTAGGGCTAGATACGCCGCACAGATCTCTAGAATGTTGATGGGTAAGGTCCTTCTGTTTTGGACCATCTCCCCTGGACAGTCGACTGTTCCAGGACTGCTCCCCAATCCGAAAGACTGGCATTTGTTGTTAACACTGTCCAGGCAACTGGAAAAAAGGGTTTCCCATTTTGCAGATTTCCGGGTATCAACCACCAACTGAGGCTCTGACGTACTGTAGGAGACAGACGCATCAGGAAATCCAATGCCTGAACCTCCTTGTTCCAGGCAGACAGGATACTGTTTTGCAGCAGTCTCGAATGAAACTGAACATAGGGAACTGCTTCCAATGAAGCCACCATCTTCCCTAGTAGCCTCATACAAAAGGCGAATAGGAGGATCTTTCTTTGCCCTGACTACCTGAATCAGTTCTTTTATGGTACTGATCCTTGCCTGGGGTAAAATACCCTCTTCTGGGCTGCATCTATGACCAGGCCGAAATACTCTAGTCTTCTCACTGGTTTCAAAGAAGACTTCTCTGAGTTAAGGAGCCAACCTAGGTATTGCAGGTAGTTGACTGTGGTGACCAAGCTTTGGTCCAAGCAGGCTACCGAGCGGTCTATCAAGAGTCGATCGTCGGTATGCTATTACCGTTATACCTAGGCCCTTAATCTGGCCAGCGGTGGGGTCAAGATCTTTGTAAACACCCGAGGTGCAGTAGCTAGCCCGAAAGGCAGAGCTATAAACTGAAAGTGGCGTTTTTCTACTTTGAAACGCAGGTACTTTTGATGAGCAGGGAAAATAGGTACATGCAGGTATGTGTCCTTGATGTTTATTGATGCCAGAAATTCTCCTTAATGTAGGATGGAGACTACCGATTGGATCGATTCCATGCGAAAGGATTGTATCTTTAGGAATCGGTTTAGATCCTTGAGATCTAAAATGGGTCTGACATCTCCATTTGGTTTTTGGAACACTGAAAAGGTTTGAATAAAAGCCCAATCCCTGCTTTTGCGTGGGAAACAACCACGATAACTTTTTTGCGACAATAGTCGCTCCACTGCTGGAAGAGAGACTTCTTTTTCTCTGGGTCTCTGGGAACATTTAATCTGAAGAACTGAGGAGAGGGGAATACTCGGAACTCTAGTTTGTAACTTAGAGTTAATGTGGACATCACCCATCTGTTCTGGAAATCCTCCTACCAGAGCCTTGAGAACTGTAGCAGTCTTCCCCCCACGCAAGCAAGCGGGGGCACTCCCCTTCATAAAGAGGCTTTTTAGCATCTTGTCTAGTAGGCTTCCTCCCACAGGACTTCTTTTGTCCCTGGGTCGACTCTGAGATTTATTTCTTGAGCCTGACGGAGGAGGCCGTCGCGACTGCCTGGAGGCTGATGCTCCTGGCACTGGGAACAGAGCCTGTTTAAAAGAGGGACGTATACCAAATCCTCTCCGGACAGCCTTGCACCCTGACATGGTGATTCGGCTGAAATTTTTCAACTATAAGATTCTACGTATATGTACCAACCCAAGCGCAAGGCGAAAGGTTTGGATGATAGAATCTCTGATTCCGTCAACAGCAAACACAAAACCGCTGGTAGGTTGGCAAACCCCCGGGCTTGCTGTTCAGGTAAAACTTTGAGGACCTGTTTAAAATGGTCTCTCAAGTATTGACAGACTGATTGCTGCCACTGCAGGTCGAGCTATTAGGACCTTGCCAAGAAGAAAACACTTTTCAACAGGAATTCCAATTACTTATCAGTTGGATCCCTAGGTATCTGAGCGCTGTCGACAAAACAAGCCAGACTTATTTACGGGGGAATGGCGGTGTCAACTGCCAGTATACCCCCCATCTTAGTAAATTTTTCCTCCATAGGATAAAGTGTTGCAAAACTTTTTTAGGCGGAAAAAAATGTTTATCTGGGTGATCCCACTTAGAATAAATAAGCTTTTTCAGTAACCATAAACAGAAAAGCATGTGTAGTTTGAGGAGGCCTCAGTGAACCCAAACCAAAGGAGGGTTCTTTAACTGATTCAGATACGGGCAACTTAAATGTGGAGCGGACCAATCCAGCCAAAATTTGTACTAACACCTTCTCATCCTGAGAAGCTGAAAAGGGCCCTTATCCACTTGATTCCTCAGAAGAGGAATCATCAGTCCCATCCTGATCCTCAGAGGGATTCCTCTCCTTTTTCCCCAGAGTTCCTCAACTTGAGGGTCCTGGGTAACAGAGGGAGACCTAGTGCGTTTTCTTCCACTGAGTAAAGATGCGATTAAGGCCATTTAGACTTTCCTCTAATCCATTAATGGTTGAGGAAAAAAATCTCCTGCGTAATGTATACAGGGGCTGAAGTGCCAGAAGCAGATGCAGCCCCTGACCCCGACGGCTCTGCCTGGCCAGCCATCCCAGGTCCTTCGGCCTTCGGGGGGGGGGGGAGGTGCTGCAGAAGGGGGGTCCTCAGAGCCTGAGGGAGCTACCGTAGAGCCTCTGGTTTTCGGGGTATTTGTACCTCTTCTACCCATAGTGCAAAGCAACAAGGTGGAGGTATTTCACAAATGAAACATTGACTGCTGAGCGATGTAGTACAGCAACCGCTACCAATGCCCAGTCTAGTGTTTCTAAGTAAATGCTGCCTGGGAGAATGCCTGTGTCCCACCTTACATGCGACCGTCAGCTCTGTGTCCCTCCATAGGCTGTGTGCACCTGGAAAAGTGTGCCCTTTATAGCCTGTGTAGCCAGCGATGTGGGCGTCTAAGCACACCGGATGTCGCGTTAATGCTTCGCCCCCCTCCTCCGACCACCCCTCCCACCCCCTCCTCAGTTTTTTTCAAAAACGTGCGCTTTCCCACGCGAGCCGAGGCTCCGATCCTTGGGACAAGCATGGAGGGGAGGCTGGGGTGGAGGAGAGCAAGAGAGAGGCCGGCAGATGAGGAACCTGCCGATAGTAGCGGCGGCTGTAGCACAGTATACTACCGCTTTTCAGGCCACCCCAGCCCCCTAAACCTCGGGGGGAGATATCCCTGAGGAAAGAGCCCCCCATCCCATCCTACCTGGAGCTCAGCTGGAGGAGCGTACAGCGTAGACACTAAGACAGACAGATCAAGCATGAGAAGGTATGTGCTCTTGGCAGCCCCCGGTGGTGACAATAGGCATAGCATACATTTACTTAACCACTTCCCACCCGGCCACTGCACATAAACGGCCGGGTGGGAGCTCCCTCCTTCTGACTGGACGTTCCCGAACGTCCTTCAGAAGGAGCGGGATCACGCGGGCGCGCTCCCGCGCAGCCGCGCAATCCCGATGCGCGCGTGTCACTCGGACACGCCGCATCTCAGATCGGCAGGAGGGCAATGTGATTTGCCCTCCTGATCCGCACGATGGCTGTGTGTAATCACAGCCATCATATAGTAAACAAGGGGGAGGGGGTGGCAGATGACAGGAGATCGCGCCGCCACGTGCCCGCGCAGCGGCGCGATCCCGATCTGCCTGTGTCCCCCAGAGACAGCACAACACAGGAGGGCCCTGTGATTGGCCCTCCTGATCACATGACGACTGTCCAATCACAGTCGTCATGTAATGTAAATAGAGAGCGTAGTAACTGCTCTCATCTCTTCCTCTCCTCACACAGAGCCTGTCAGTGAGGAGAGGAAGAGAGATCTGTGCTGCAGCCAGGAGATCAGTGAGTAATAAAGCTGTTTGTCTGCTGTTTACCCACTGATCACCCAGCTAGTGTCCCCAAAACACAGTGTCCCCAAAACACAGTGTCCCCAAAACACAGTGTCCCCAAAACACCGTGTCCCCAAACAGTGAAAACACCTGTCAGTGAACATCTGCCCGTCAACAACTGGCACATCTGTCCGCCAACAGCGGGCACATCTGTCCGCCAACAGCCGGCACATCAGCCCGTCGTCATCAGGCACATCTGCCCGCCTGCCATCAGGCACATCTGCCCGCCTGCCATCAGGCACATCTGCCCGCCAGTCATCAGGCACATCTGCCCGCCAGTCATCAGGCACATCTGCCCGCCAGTCATCAGGCACATCTGCCCGCCAGTCATCAGGCACATCTGCCCGCCAGTCATCAGGCACATCTGCCCGCCAGTCATCAGGCACATCTGCCTGCCAGTCATCAGGCATATCTGCCTGCCAGTCATCAGGCACATCTGCCGCCCGCCATCAGGCACATCTGACACCGTCAACAGCTAACACATCAGCCCGTCATCAGCTGACACATCAGCCCGTCAACAGCTGACACATCAGCCGCCCACCATCATCAGGCACATCTGCCCGCCTGCCATCAGGCACATCTGCCCGCCAGTCAGCAGGCACATCTGCCCGCCTGCCATCAGGCACATCTGCCCGCCTGCCATCAGGCACATCTGCCCGCCTGCCATCAGGCACATCTGCCGCCTGCCATCAGGCACATCTGCCCGCCAGTCATCAGGCACATCTGCCCGCCAGTCATCAGGCACATCTGCCGCCCGCCATCAGGCACATCTGTCGCCCGCCATCTGACACCGTCATCAGCTGACACATCAGCCCGTCATCAGCTGACACATCAGCCCGTCAACAGCTGACACATCAGCCCGTCAACAGCTGACACATCAGCCGCCCACCATCATCAGGCACATCTGCCCGCCCGCCATTAGGCACATCTGCCAGCCGCCATCTGCCCACGATCAGGCACATCTGCCACCCACCATCTGGCACAGCCGCCCACCATCTGGCACATCTGCCGCCTGCCATCTGACACATCTGCCCGCCAACATGACAAAAAGGTCTTACAGCGCAGAGGAGGCTCTCCAAATACTCCAGAGTATGTCGGACGAGAGTAGCGGGGAATTCTCTCCGTCAGACTCGGATAGTGACTATGAGCCAGTGGAAAGCAGTGGCTCCGAGTTGGAAACAGAGGAAGATACAATCCTAACAAGGAGAATCAGGAGAAATGAGCAGGAGGAGGCATTCACCAGCAGCGCAGCACTCCAGGGCATCCACCAGCAGGCATCCACCAGCAGCGCAGCACTCCAGGATGATATGCAGGCATCCACCAGCAGCCCAGCACTCCAGGATGACATGCAGGCATCCACCAGTAGCGCAGCACTCCAGGGCATCCACCAGCAGGCATCCACCAGCAGCGCAGCACTTCGGGATAGGCGGGCATCCACCAGCACTTCTGCAACCTTCCTAGAAGATAGGCCAGATGCTAGCAACGGATCCCATCAACGAGGCAGTGCCCATACTAGCCTCCCAGATGTTCTACTGTATCCAACATGGCTGCCCGATACATCAGTAGAACCTGTAATACCCCTTTTCACAGCCCAGCCAGGCCCTCAGATGCAGACGGAAAATGTAACCCCACTTTATTATTTTCATTTATTTTTTACCAATGAACTCCTAACCTACATTGTGGAGCAATGTAATCTATACGCCAGCCAACACATAGCCAACAATCCCAGTTCCTCATATGCCCGTCCTTTTGTTTGGAAACCCCTCACCGTAGAAGAATTTAAAATTTTCCTTGGCCTAACCCTCAACATGGGGCTGACAAAAAAAAATGAACTCCATTCCTACTGGTCTACCCGACCTATCCACCACATGCCGATCTATTCTTCATTTATGCCCAGAACCCGTTATGAGATGATCATGAGATTTTTACACTTCAATAACAATGCCCAATGCCTCCCTCGAAATCATCCCAGTTACGATAAGTTATTCAAAATTCGGCCCCTAATCAATTTTTTTTGCGCCAGCTTCAAGGAGATGTTTACCCCTGATAGAAACATATGTGTGGATGAATCCCTGGTGCACTTCACCGGAAGACTGGGAATAAAACAATACCTCCCCAGTAAAAGAGCCAGACGTGGGGTAAAATTTTATAAGGTGTGTGACAGGGCCACGGGTTACACATATGATTTTATGATTTATGAGGGAAAAGACAGACAGCTAAACCCCCCTGGATGCCCTACCTACATGGGAACAAGTGGCAAAATTGTCTGGCAGCTGATCCAACCATTACTTGGGAAAGGTTACCACCTTTACGTAGACAATTTCTACACTAGTCTCCCACTTTTCCGCCATTTGTACCTGAAGAACACTGTGGCCTGTGGGACAGCACGGACCAACCGCAAAGGCTTCCCACAAAGATTGGTCACCAAGAAATTGAAGAAGGGTGAAATGGCCAGTATGCGAACTGAAGAAGTACTAGCGGTGAAGTGGAGAGATAAAAAAAGAGATGTCTACATCCTTTCAACAATACATGACGACACCTTGGTGGAACTTCAGAGAAGAGGAGGCCCCATACAGAAGCCAAAATGTGTGCATGAGTACAACCTATACATGGGGGGGGTGGATATGAACGACCAGATGATGCAGCCCTACTTGGCCACCAGGAAATCACTATTTTGGTACAAGAAAGTCGCCATTTATTTGATGCAACTTGCCCTATTTAATTCCTATATCATTTTTTCTAAGTGCACCCAAAGTTCCCTACCCTATCTAAAATTCCAAGAAGAAGTTTTCACAGCCCTTCTCTATCCCCAAGGCCAAGCCCCTCAACTAATTCGCTCCGATGCGTTAGCCAGACTCCATGAAAGGCACTTTCCCGAAATCCTCCCTCTTACCCAAACAGGTCGCAAACCCCAAAAAAAATGTCGTGTATGTGCAAGTAGAGGAATTCGCCGAGACACCCGATACTACTGTCCCGAATGTCCCTCCGAGCCAGGGCTCTGTATTGGAACATGCTATCGGAGCTATCATACTTCACTACACTATTAGTACAGTGAAGGTGATTTTTTTCCACTATCTGCCATTTCTGTGAATGACCCGGACTGTTAACGACTATGCCTCTGCCAAACATGTTTCTGCCTTCAACGTAAATTGACCCGGACTGTTAACGACTATGCCTCTGCCAAACATCTTTCTGCCTTCAACGTGAATTGACCCGGACTGTTAAATGACCATGATTTTTGCCTGCCTCCTGAACTGATCATTTGCCCTGCCACTGTACAGCACAGGGGTCTCACATATGTGAGGGGCTCCAGAAAAGGTTTTCCGAGTGGAGAAAACATTTTTCTCCGGGTTTTTAGTTTTCTCGGATTAGGGTCTGGAGACTCGGAGGCTTCGTAGAGATTTGGGTGGGAAGAAGCCTCTACCCCTGTCCTCAGGTCTTACCTGACCAAGGCCCAATGTACAAAGTGCTGCCTGCTGCCACCTGAACTGGCCATGCCTTTTGCCTGCCACATGACCTTGCCATGCATTTGCCTGCCACATGACCTTGCCATGCCTTTGCCTACCACCTGGACTGGCCATGCCTATGCCTGTTACCTGAACTGCCTGCTAAACCTTGGACTGTACTGAACCATGTTCATACTTTTCCATATCTGTCTGCTGCCTGGACAATTCCTGGACATTTCCTTTGGCTGTCTGGACAAATGCTTTGGCTGCTCTGGAACGGTATTCCTGCCTGCTAAAACCACAGGTGAGCTTTTTTTTTTTACCTTTTGCTCAGCAGAATGTATTTTGGGGTGTAATTCTTGGTGTGTACATGCTATGTGTTAGAAGCCTGGAGGTGCTACTTGCATGTTGGGCCTCTGTATGTGGCCAGGTAGTGGAAAAGTCTCACACATGGGGTATCGCCATACTCAGGACGAGTAGCAGAATGTATTTTGGGATGTCATTTTGGCTATGTACATGCTATGTGTAAGAAAGATCTTCTAAATTGACAACTTTGTGAGAAAAAAAATAGGTTTTCATTTTCTTTCCACATTTTCCAAAAACTTGTGGAAAGAAATTACATGTTAAAAAGACTCATTATGCCTCATAGAATATACATTGGGTTGTTTTCTTTCCAAAATGGGGTCATTTTGTGGGTAATTCCATTGTCCTGGTGCTCCAGGGCCTTCAAAAATGTGATAGGTACTCAGGAAATTAAATGTGTAATTTATGCCTTTAGAACGCCTGATGATGCTATATGGATGTTGGGCCTCTGTATGTGGCCAGGCTGTGGAAAAGTCTCACACATGGGGTATCGCCATACTCAGGACGAGTAGCAGAATGTATTTTGGGGTGTCATTTTGGCTATGTGCATGCTATGTGTTAGAAAGATCTTCTAAATTGACAACTTTGTGAGAAAATAATAGGTTTTCATTTTCTTTCCACATTTTCCAAAAACTTGTGGAAAGAAATGACATGTTCAAAAGACTCATTATGCCTCATAGAATATACATTGGGTTGTTTTCTTTCCAAAATGGGGTCATTTTGTGGGTAATTCCATTGTCCTGGTGCTCCAGGGCCTTCAAAAATGTGATAGGTACTCAGGAAATGAAATGTGTAATTTATGCCTTTAGAACGCCTGATGGTGCTATATGGATGTTGGGCCTCTGTATGTGGCCAGGCTGTGGAAAAGTCTCACACATGGGGTATCGTTACACTCAGGACGAGTAGAAGAATGTATTTTGGGGTGTCATTTTGGCTATGTACATGCTATGTGTTAGAAAGATCTTCTAAATTGACAATTTTGTGAGAAAAAAATAGGTTTTCATTTTCTTTCCACATTTTCCAAAAACTTGTGGAAAGAAATGACATGTTCAAAAGACTCATTATGCCTCATAGAATATACATTGGGTTGTTTTCTTTCCAAAATGGGGTCATTTTGAGGGTAATTCCATTGTCCTGGTGCTCCAGGGCCTTCAAAAATGTGATAGGTACTCAGGAAATGAAATGTGTAATTTATGCCTTTAGAACGCCTGATGGTGCTATATGGATGTTGGGCCTCTGTATGTGGCCAGGCTGTGGAAAAGTCTCACACATGGGGTATCACCATACTCAGGACGAATAGCAGAATGTATTTTGGGGTGTCATTTTGGCTATGTACATGCTATGTGTTAGAAAGATCTTTTAAATTGACAACTTTGTGAGAAAAAAATAGGTTTTCATTTTCTTTCCACATTTTCCAAAAACTTGTGGAAAGAAATGACATGTTCAAAAGACTCAGTATGCCTCATAGAATATACATTGGGTTGTTTTCTTTCCAAAATGGGGTCATTTTGTGGGTAATTCCATTGTCCTGATGCTCCAGGGCCTTCAAAAATGTGATAGGTACTCAGAAAATGAAATGTGTAATTTATGCCTTTAGAACGCCTGATGGTGCTATATGGATGTTGGGCCTCTGTATGTGGCCAGGCTGTGGAAAAGTCTCACACATGGGGTATCGCCATCCTCAGGACGAATAGCAGAATGTATTTTGGGGTGTCATTTTGGCTATGTACATGCTATGTGTTAGAAAGATCTTCTAAATTGACAACTTTGTGAGAAAAAAATAGGTTTTCATTTTCTTTCCACATTTTCCAAAAACTTGTGGGAAGAAATGACATGTTCAAAAGACTCAGTATGCCTCATAGAATATACATTGGGTTGTTTTCTTTCCAAAATGGGGTCATTTTGTGGGTAATTCCATTGTCCTGGTGCTCCAGGGCCTTCAAAAATGTGATAGGTACTCAGAAAATGAAATGTGTAATTTATGCCTTTAGAACGCCTGATGGTGCTATATGGATGTTGGGCCTCTGTATGTGGCCAGGCTGTGGAAAAGTCTCACACATGGGGTATCGCCATACTCAGGACGAATAGCAGAATGTATTTTGGGGTGTAATTGCAATTATGCCTGCACCGTGTGTGAGAAATAACTTGTAAATATGACAATTTAGTGAAGAAAAAAAAAAAAATCTATATTTCTTAATTTTCCAAAGCATTGTGGGGAAAAAATTTCAACTTCAAAAAATTCACTATGCCTCTTACTAAATACCTCAGACTGTCTTCTTTCCAAAAAGGGGTCTTTTGGGGGGTTATTGTACTGTCCTGACATTTTAGGGCCTCAAGAAATGAGATCAGTGCATTAGGCCATCAGTGCATTAGGATTGATACATTTTCAATAATGCGTAGCATGGCTTGTAGACTCTATAACTTTCACACAAACCAATGATCATACAATTATCAGGATTTTTTTTACCAAAGACATGTGGTAGAATACATTTTTGCCTAAATTTTCGACAAAATTAAATTTTTTTGGTTTCTTTTAAAAGAGAAAGTAGAAAATTTAGTTTTTTTTTCAAAATATTCGCTCTTTTTTCGCTTATATCACAAAAAATAAAAAATGAAGTGGTGAATAAATACCACCAAAAGAAAGCTCTATTTGTGTGAACAAAATGATAAAAATTTCATTTGGGTACAGTGTAGCATGACTGAGTAATTGTCATTCAAAGTGAGAGAGCACTGAAAGCTGAAAATTGGTCTGGGAAGGAAGGGGGTGAAAGTGCCCAGTATTGAGGTGGTTAAAGGAGAAACCTACTAGAATTAAAAAATTCTGAGGAATCTTCCTAACCTTATCCAGCTGCAGGGTTCTGTTATACAGACCCAATCTTCACCTCTCACGGTGGGCTCCGTTTGGAAAACCTTCAGAGACAGGGGCCCCCTAGAAAAGGAGGATCCGCAGTTCTGGGCCCGTAAAACTCCCCGCCAGGGATTTGGCTAGAAAAACCAAATACTGGATCCCGGGGTCCAGCTCTCTAAAAAAAGAAGCGTTATGGGTAAAACCTTGTTTCTTCGGACACGAGGCCCGGGTACCATCCAATTTGGCCTAAAAAAGCACTTTGAATGGATCCGGTTGCATGGCTTTCCCCAGTATAAATGATCCCTTTGGAGCTTTAGCACAGCACATCTTATTCGTGACCAACACCTAAGACACTGGCGAAAAAAACTGAGGCATCCCCAGGAAGGGGAGGGGTTATATAGGGGGTTGAACTTCCTGTCTAGGGTGTGACCAGTGTCCACTCACCTAGTGATACCCTATAACCCATCAGTAATTACTGAGGCTCTGCGTCCCGTGATGTACGAGAAAGAAATGCTGCTTTTTTATTTTTTTTGCATGTGATTGAGTATTCTTTGCAAAGTGAAACTTCACCTCAATTACTAAGCTCTGGAGCAACTCTATTTACCTTTAGTAAATCATCCCCAAAGTGTTCCTCCTGTGGAAAAAAAAATTGTACAGATTATCTTTAAAGTTTTAAAAAAAAATTCATAGGCCAACATTTTAGAAGTAGCAATCAGGCACTTCATAATGAGGAATGACCGTTAGGCCACACAGACTGTATCCACAAACATTTTTGATTGAGCAAGCACATTGTAATAGGCCCAAGACATCAAGGACAAAGGCACGATTTGGCCTGCATCAACCAAAGAAAAATCACTCACTTAGGAGCAGCTATCTGAAACATTAAAGAGGAGCTCCAGTTTCCTATGTAAAAATTAAGTCAGCAGCTACAAAAACTGTAGCTGCTAAATTTTAATAAACAGCCACTCACCTGTTCCATGATCCAGCGCTGTGCTTGGCCCAGCCATTTTCAGCTTGTGTCCTCTCTCTCCCCCCAGCATCTTTACTATGGGCACCCGGCTGTGACAGCTTGCAGCTGCACACTATGAATGGTCCCGTAGTCTTCTGGGACCTGTCACATGTCCCAGAAGACTGAAGGAGGGAGGGGGGGGGGGGGGGAGAAGAACCTTCTATTCCAATTGCCTAGGCGGTTGGAGCGGAAGTGGGAGCAGATACCTGTCAAAATCAGGGTACCAGCTCCCACTCCAGAACTTCCCTTTTTGGGTGAAGCTTTGCTTTAAGGGGCTCATTTTAAAAAAATTAAAAATGTTGGACGAATATGACAAGCATTTGCCAATCCTTTCTGAATTCTGACTATTTTTCTTAATACAGTGATTTGCAATGATCGTCAGCTTCATCCATGGTCACTAGACAATCGTAAGCAACAAATGTAATTACAAGGAATACATCCGTAGAATGAGTTGTCATGAACCAAACAGAACATTAAATCAGGCTTGTAGTGAGAGTGCTGTGGAAGAGAGAAATTGCAAGACACCAGGTGGAGCAGTGACAAAGTATATGGAATCACAGACTCAAAATGTAGAATATGAAGATATACAGCTGAATGACATAGGGAATGTATATCACAAGGATCTGCTAAGCTAGTTTCCTATAAATGAGCCCGTAAAACCCTAACATTTAATGGAATTTGTTAATTCACTAATAGTCCCATTTTAAATTTAAATATAGCTTCCTGCCTGACTGTTCTATATAAAAAAAAAAAAATCACAAAACCTAAAAATTGGCTATTTTTATATAGTAGTGTGAAGGTAAAGTGTTGTACCTGCTTTAGTAACATACACAGGGCACATTTTAAAGGATACATCCATGAATAACTGGAACAGCAAATTTCTGGATCTTTGGGTAAAAAAAACAAAAAAAGAAAGATTAAATTATTTCTGATTCATATTTTATATAGCTTTCATGCTTTTCATATGAAAAATGTCTAAAGTATGTCAATAAAATATTAATATGCAGCTGCGTAAGAAATAAAATGCAAATACCCTCTAAAATCCTCTCTTTGGCTGAATATTAGGTTGTTCCGATAAACAAAGCTCCAGCACTTCCTCCCACATTTCTATTGGCCAGTGAGGCTGCCCTTCATAGTGATGAGCCAACAGGATCTTGTGGGTGGAGGAGTTTGGTGGAAAACTCCAACACTTATCAGAAGTGTTGTAGCATTTCCAGTCAGAAAGGCCTGAAAATTGCCACAAAGACCAGATTTAGTAGGCTGCTGCAGGTACACTATATTACCACAAGTATTGGGACACCTGCCTTTACACGCACATGAACTTTAATGGCATCCCAGTCTTCGTCCGTAGGGTTCAATATTGAGTAGGCCCACCCTTTGCACCTATAACAGCTTGAACTCTTCTGGGAAGGCTGTCCACAAGGATTAGGAGTAAGTCTATGGGAATGTTTGATCATTCTTCCAGAAGCGCATTTGTGTGGTTAGGCACTGATGTGGAGGAGAAGGCTTGGTTCGCAGTCTCCACTCTAATTCATCCCAAAGGTGTTCTATGGGGTTGAGGCCAGGACTCTGTGCAGTGTACAGGTCAGTCAAGTTCCTCCACCCCAAACTTGCTCATCTATATCTTTATGGACCTTGCTTAGTGCACTGGTGCGCAGTCATGTTGCAACAGGAGGGGGCCATGCCCAAACTGTTCGTACAAAGTTGGGAGAATGAAATTGTCCAAAATATCTTGGAATGCTGGCGCCTTAGGCATTCCCTTCACTGGAACTAAAGGGCCAAGTCCAAACCCTGAAAAACAACCAAAGACATGCTGGTAGGTTAATTGTCTTCTGTCCAAAATTAGCCCTAGTATATGAATGTGAGTTGAGGACCTTAGATTGTGGGCTCCTTGAGGGTAGGGACTGATGTGAGTGTGCGATGTATGTGTGGAGCGCTGCGTAAATTGACAACGCTATATGGGTACCTTAAATAGGGATAATTGTAGACATGCACCCACACTCACTCAGGTTGAACTGGATGGACCGGTGTCTTTATTCAACCTTACTAACTATGTAACTATGTAACCCCACACCATAATCTCCCCTCCGCCAAATGATTTGGACCAGTGCACAAAGCAAGGTCCATAAAGACATGGATGAGCGAGTTTGGGGTAGAGGAACTTGACTGGCCTGCACAGAGTCCTGACCCCGATTGAATACCTTTGGGATGTATTAGATTGGAGACTGCGAGCCAGGCCTCCTCGTCCACATCAGTGCCTAACCTCACAAATGCACTTCTGGAAGAATGATCAAACATTCCCAAAGACACACCCCTAAACCTTGTGGAAAGTCTTCCCAGAAGAGTTGAAGTGGTTATAGCTGAAAAGGGTGGGCCAACTCAATAATGAACCCTACGGACTAAGATTTGGATGCCATTAAAGTTCATGTAAAGGCAGGCGTCCCAATACTTTTGGTAATATAGTGTATGTAAAGGCACCTCCACCTGTAGCAGTTTTTCTTTTTTTTTTTTTAATGAAAAATAAAAATGTGGCTAAAACCTAGCTAGCATGTTTTTTTTCTACTGCATTATATTATCATGGAGTAGAAGAAATGTTAGTAATATATAATGCAGTTGGCAATGATTTGTGTCAATCAAAACAAAACAAAACTCAAACTTCTCAATAAAAAGGTATTATACAGTTTTTTTTTTTGTGTTTTTTGATGCAGATTTTTTTAAATCTAGATTACATTTTTGATAATAGAGTGGAAGTGTCATGATACTCTTTTGGCACCAAAAACAGTGCACATTTTGCAATAATGGGTATTGGGTATAGGAATGTGTATATTGAGGTTTTCTATTTCTTCTGTTGGTTGAAGTAGATGGAATGGTGTCTTTTTTATGTTTCAATCATTTTTATTAGTTTGCAATGGAGAAGAAGGGATACAAAACAATTTACTTGTACAATGTCAAGCTGTCAGAAGATATAAGAAAACAATAACAGCTGGATCAATTGGACAATGTTATAGGTTTACATCAGAGCAAAATGTGTCTTTTTTTTCAACCTGAATGCAACACACTCACAAGGAACTTTCCAGCAGTTCTTAAAATACTCCTGGGACAGAATGAGTACCTTCAACTGCCTGAGGAGACCATTCTAGATTTGAAAGAGAGAACAGCCTGAAAAAATTTGGGGAATTCATGTTTCTCTATCAAGTCATGTGTTGTCTTCCTTAGCTAGGCTCTCAAGCAAAGTGAAACACAGGGAAGCACCTAAAGCACCCCCCCCCCCCCCCCCCCAATCTCCAGCAGAGAAAGAAAGGAGATAGTAGCAGTTGGCTGCTTGGAAACAGAATTAGCAGTAAGATTTGCTGTCTCCTATGGCTTGAGAACTCTTATTATCATTTCTTGTGGTATAGAATGGGAAATGCCAATACCTCCCTACATCCCTGTGGACAAGATACAGCTAGTTTTGTGGGAACATGGCTTCAGGAGAAGAGGAAGACATTTTCAATCACGTAATAAAAAAAAAAAAAGGGAATGGTAAACAAATAGTGTCTTCTGGATATGTACACAACACCACACTACGCCCATTCTGGAGGAACCAAGAAAAAAATCGAAATGCTCTCAAATTAATGAGCAAATGCTGGAAAGATGCAAGATTTAAATGCTCACAACAAGGTAAAAACCAAGGATTTTCTATGATGCCAACCACAGATAAAATTCAAAACATAGGTATAAACAAAATTTCTGAATTTATTTGTGACATTTTAAAAAGGTTTAAAAGAATCAGATATGGGCAGCACAGCAACTAAGTGGTTAGCACTTCCACCTGGCAGCACTAGGGTCGCCGATTCGAATCCCAACCACAACACTACAAGCCTAAAGTTTGCATGTTCTGTCCTGTGCGGGTTTCCTCTGGGTACTCCGGTTTCCTCTCACATTCCAAAGACATGCTGGTAGGTTAATTCACTCCTGTCTACAATGCATCCGAAAAGTATTCACAGCGCTTTACTTTTTCCACATGTTATGTTATAGCCTTATTACAAATTGATTAAATTCATTATTTTCCTCAAAATTCTAAAAACAATACCACATAATGACAACATGAAAGAAGTTGTTTGAAATCTTTGCAAATTTTTTAAAAATAAAAGCTTTTGCCATGACACTAAAACTGAGCTCAGGTGCATCCTGTTTCCTCTAATTATCATTGAGATGTTTCTACAACTTGATTGGAGTCCACCTGTGGTAAATTCAGTTGATTGGACATGATTTGGAAAGGCACACACTTGTCTATATAAGGTCCCACAGTTAAGAGTGCATGTCAGACCACAAACTAAGCCATGAAGTCCAAGGAATTTTCTGTAGACCTATGAGGCAGGATTGTATCGAGGCACAGATCTGGGAAAGGGTACATACAAATTTCTGCAGCATTGAAGGTCCCAATGAGCACAGTGGCCTCCATCATCCGTAAATGGAAATAGTTTAGAACCACCAAGACTCTTCCTAGAGCGGGCCGCCCGGCTAAAACTGAGTGATCGGGGGGAGAAGGGCCTTAGTCAGGGAAGTGACCAAAGAAGTGACCAAGAACCCGATGGTCACTTTGCCAGAGCTCCAGAGTTTCTCTATGGAGAAGGGAGAACCTTCCAGAAGAACAACCATCTCTGCAGCACTCCACCAATCAGAATCAGGCCTGTATGGTAAAGTGGCCAGACAGAAGTAGCTCCTTAGTAAAAGGCACATGACTGGAGCTTGCCAAAAGGCACCTGAAGGACTTTCAAATCATGAGAAACCAAAAATTCTCTGGTCTGATGAAACAAAGATTGAACTCCTTGGCCTGAATAGCAAGCGTCATGTCTAGAGGAAACCAGGCACCGCTCATCACCTGGCCAATACCATCCTTACAGTGAAGCATGGTGGTGCCAGCATCATGCTGTGGGGATGTTTTTCAGCGGTAGGAACTGGGAAACTAGTTAGGATGGAGGGAAAGATGAATGCAGCAATGTACACAGATATCATTAAGGAAAATCTGCTCCAGAGTCCTCTGGACCTCAGACTAGGGCAAAAGTTCATCTCCCAACAGGACAAGACCCTAAGCACACAGCCAAGATAACACAGGAGTGGCTACAGGGCAACTCTGTGAATGTCCTTCAGTGGCCCAGCCAAAGCCCAGACTTGAACCCGATCTCTGGAGAGATTTGAAAATGGCTGTGCACCGATGCTCCCCATCCAACCTGATGGAGTTCGACATGTCCTACAAAGAAGACCCGGAGAAACTGCCCAAAAATACATGTGCCAACCTTGTAGCATCATACTCAAAAAAACTTGAGGCTGTAATTGGTTCCAAAGCTGCTTCAACAAAGTATTGAGCAAAGGCTGTGAATACTGATGTACATGTAATTTTTTTTTGTTTTTTATTTTTAATAAATTTGCAAAGATTTCATACAAACTTCTTTCACGTTGTCATTATGGGGTATTATTTGTAGAATTTAGAAGGAAAATAACGAACTTTAACCATTTTGGAATAAGGCTTTAACATAACAAAATGTGGAAAAAGTGAAGCGCTGTAAATATTTTCTGGATGCACTGTATAAACCTTATAAAAAAAAGGGTTTACACCTCTTCAAACTACCGTGTACTTTATGAAAAAATAAAAGGAAAACCAAATACACAACCTCTGCATGTCTAGGTACCGTAAATATGGTGTGCACAGCCTATTGCATTAGGGTGTGCACCCCAAAGCTCAAACACACATGCATGTTAGTGTGTGTGTAGTATATATATATATATATATATACACACACACATACATACACTGTATACACACAAACCCCATTTGTTTAATGCTCATTAAGCCATGGTTCACACTGGTGCGATTTGACATGTCAAATCGCGGTTTAAATCGGCGGCAATTGCACCATCCTAATCGGTGTGTCGCCGCATCTGCGGCACTGCATCGATTTCAAAAATAGGATTTTTTATTACAGCTTACCTGTAAAATCCTTTTCTTTCGATGGACATCACGGGACACAGAGCTACAGTAATTACTGATGGATTATATAGGTATCACTAGGTATTGGACACTGGTCACACCCTAATCAGGAAGTTCAACCCCCTATATAATCCCTCCCCTTCCAGGGATACCTCAGTTTTGTAGCAAAGCAATATAAGCGTATTAGAAGAGGGGCGGGACCTCTGTGTCCCGTGATGTCCATCGAAAGAAAAGGATTTTACAGGTAAGCTGTAATAAAAAATCCTATTTTCTTTCTCGGACATCACGGGACACAGAGCCACAGTAATTACTGATGGGATGTCCCAAAGCAATGCCAACTGAGGGGGGGGGGGGGAATCACAACCCGGTAGGGTGCTATCAGACTTGAGGACCCTGTACCGCTGTCTGCAGCACACTACGCCCAAAGGCGATATCCTCATGCCTTCTCACATCCACCTGATAGAATCTGGTGAATGTATGAACTGAAGACCAGGTTGCGGCCTTGCAGATCTGAGCCATAGAGGCCTGGTGATGCACTGCCCAAGAAGCACCAATAGCCCTTGTGGAATGTGCCTTGATCTGAAACGGGGGAACCTTCCATTTCAAACCGTAAGCTTGAATAATCAATTGTCGAATCCATTTAGAAATGGTCGCTTTTGACGCTGCCTGTCCTCTATTGGGACCCTCTGGCAGCACGAACAAGATATCCGTCTTGCAAATCTGAGCAGTTGCCTCCAGATAGGTCTTGACTGCTCTTACTACATCCAAAGAATGTAGTGACCTTTCTTCCGAAGAACAGGGATCTGGAAAAAAGGAAGGCAGAACAATGTCTTGGTTTAGATGAAAATCAGAAACCACCTTCGGTAGAAAACTAGGATGAGGGCGCAGTACCACTCTATCCTTGTGTATAATCAAGTAAGGCTCTTTACAGGAAAGAGCTGCTATTTCTGATACTCTTCTAGCAGAAGAGATGGCTACCAGAAAAATTAGTTTCCTCGTCAGCAAGACCAAAGGAATCTGACGTATTGGTTCAAAAGGTTGTTTCTGTAACACCGATAGAACCAAATTCAAGTCCCAGGGGTTTAGGGGCGCCTTAACCAGAGGATTAAGACGAATCACCCCCTGCATAAAGTTTCGGACCAGAGAATGCGAAGCAAGCGGCCGTTGAAACAACACTGATAAGGCCGAGACCTGGCCCTTGATGGTACTCAAGGCCAGCTTCATCTCTAATCCTAATTGTAGAAAATCAAGAATTCTACCTATGACATATTTCCTGGGATGCCAACCCCTGGATTCACACCAGGATACATAGGCTTTCCAGACTCTATGATAAATCATTCTGGAAGCTGGCTTCCTTGCATTGATCAAGGTAGATATGACAGGACCTGAAAGCCCACGACTTTTCAGAACGTGGGTCTCAATAGCCCACCCGTCAAATCTAGCGTTTGTAAGGCAGGCTTGAACACTGGACCTTGAGCTAACAGGTCTGGGCATACCGGTAGGGTCCACCGGGAACCCACCGTCATCCCTGCTATTTCTGCCTATCAGGTTCTTCTGGGCCAAACGGGGGCCACCATAAGTGCCGACTTCCCTTCTTGCCTGAGTCTGCGAAGGAGCCGTGGCAGTAGCAAAATAGGAGGGAATGCATAAATCGGTGAGAACCGAAGCCACGGAATCACCCACGCATCCGTCCTGCCTGCAAGAGGATCCCAGGCAACCGGTAGGAAGGATTTCCCCTTCTGCAGGTTTTCGGGTATGAGCCACCAACTGAGGCTCTGACGCACCGCCTGCGACAGGTGCATTGGAAAGTCTAATGCCTGAACCTTCTTGTTCCAGGCCGACAGAATACTGTGTTGCAGCAGTCCTGGAACTGAGCGTAGGGAACTGCTTCGAATGAAGCCACCATCTTCCCCAGCAGCCTCATACAAAGGCGGACAGAAGGACCCTTCTTGGTCCTGACTGTCAAAATCAGCTCCCTTAGAGCAGTGATCTTTGCCTGCAGACACTTCAGTTGAGCAGTAAGAATGGGCACAGGTAGGCCTGCATCTCTGATGCCTATTGATGTCAAAAATTCTCCTCCCTGCAGGATGGAGACTACTGTCCGAATTGATTCCAAACGGAAGGACTGTATCCTTGGGAATCGATTCAGATCTCTTAAATCCAGAATGGGTCCGACGTCCCCATTTGGTTTTTGGACCATAACAAGATTGGAATAGAGTCTCAATCCTTGATCCTTTGTGGGAACCCCCACAATGACCTCTTGCGACAAAAGTCGCTCTATCGCTAGAAGGAGCGACTGCTTCTCTTCTGGTTCTCTGGGAACACCTGATCTGAGGAAACGAGGAGAGGGAAATTCTTGGAACTCCAGTCTGTACCCTAAGGTTACCGTGGAGATTACCCATCTGTCCTGGAAGTCCTTCTGCCAGGGCCCTGAGAGCTGCAGCAGTCTTTCCCCCACTCGAGCGAGCGGGGCGCCCCTTCATGAAGAGGCCTTAGTGTCTTGTCTAGAAGACTTCTTCCCCCAGGATTTCTTGTGTCCCTGGGGTTGACTTGGTTCTTGCCCCAGACGGAGGAGACCGTCGTCACTGCTTGGAGGCTGATGCCCCTGGCGCTGGGGAAAGGGTCCGCTTAAAAGAGGGACGCTTACTCTTCTTCTTATCAGGTAAGAGAGTGCTTTTCCCACAGGAGATCCTCTTGATATAGTTATCTAAGTCCTCTCCAAACAACCTTTCACCACGGAAGGGAAACCCAGCCAGGAGCTTCTTACATGGTGCTTCGGCTGACCAGTTCTTCAACCATAAGATTCTACGTAAATGCACCAACCCAAGCGAGAGGCGAGAGGTCTGCACGATAGAATCTCTGATGGCGTCAACAACATAACATAAAGCCACAGGAAGGTTAGCAAACCCCTGGGCCTGCTGTTCAGGTAATACTTTGATGACCTGCTTAACATGGTCTCTTAAGTATTGACAGACTCCAATCGCTGCTACTGCAGGTTGGGCCACTGATCCTGCTAAGGAAAAAACATCTTTCAATAAGTCCATCTTTTTATCCACAGGATCTTTGAGCATCTGAGCGTTGTCTACAGGACAAGTCAGACTACTATTTACAGAGGAAATGGCCACATCAATGGCCTGTATTCCCCACCTCTTAATAAATTTTTCTTCCATAGGATAAAGTGTAGAAAACTTTTTCGGCGGAAGAAATCGCTTATCTGGGTGATCCCACTCAGAATAAAGCAGCTTTTCAAGTAAATTATGAACAGGAAAAGCATGTGCTGCTTGGAAAGGTTTCAGTCACCCCAAAGCAGAAGAGGATTCTGTAGCAGTTTCAGGTAGGGGCAACTTAAATGTGGAGCGGGCCAATCCAGTAAGGATCTGCACTAAGACTTTCTCCTCTTGGGAAGTCGCAGAGAGTCCCTCTCCACCTGAATCCTCCGAAGAGGAATCATTCGTCCCATCCCGATCCTCTGAAAGGGATTCATCTCCTTTATCCCAGAGCTCCTCTTCCTGAGGGTCTTGGGGAACAGAGGCAGGCCTTGTGCGTTTTCTTCCACTAAGTGAAGATGTAATCACGGCCATTAGTCTTTTCTCTAATCCAGTAATGGTTGAGGAAAAAACCTCTTGTGTAATGTACACAGGGGCTGAAGTGCCGGAAGCAGGTGTAGCCCCTAACTCCAATGGCTCTCCCTGTCCAGCCACCCCTGGTCCCTCAGGAGGGGATGGTGTAGCAGACAGGGGGTCCTCAGAACCTGAACGAGACCCCCTAGTGTCTCTGGTTCTTGGGGTGCTTGAACCTCTTCTACCCATAGTGCAAAGCAACAAGGTGTGAGGTATCAATAAACGAACACTGACTGCTGAGCGATGTAGTCTGGCTAAAAGCCTTGCTACCAAATGCCCAGTCCGGTGTTCTTTAGTAAATGCAGCCTAGGGGAATGCCTGTGTCCCACCTTACATGCGACTGTAAGCTCTGTGTCCCTCTAAGGCTCAGAGCACCTGTACAGTGTGCTTTAAATAGCCATGCTTTCTGGCACTGTGGGCGTCTGAGCACGCTGACGCTGTGCTGACGCCCCGCCCCCCCTCCCCGCCCCCCCCCCCTCGTTTTTCGAAAAACGAGCGCTTCCCGCGTGAGCCGACCTTTCCTGACAAGCCTGAAGGAAAGCTGGGGGTGGGGGAATAAGGAGGAGGCCGGCAGTGATGGGCCCTGCATTGCAATGGTGGCTTCGGCGGCGGCACCGGCTGTGACAGTGCGGTCTCACCCGCCTGTGGGAGAGCCTGTGCAGCGAACGCTGAGAAAGAATCAAGTATGAGAAGGTTAGTGCTCTTGGCTGCCCCCGGTGGTCACAATAGACATAGCATGCATTTACCTTAAAGGAGAAAAGCCACTAGAATTCAAAATTCTGTGGAATCTCCTCTTACCTTATCCAGCCGCAGGGTTCAGTTTACACAGACCCAATCTTCACCACTCACGGTGGGCTCCGTTTGTGAAAAACCGTCAGAGACTGGGGCCCCCTACGAGTAGGGGGATTCTTCAGTTCTGGCCCTGTAAAGCACCCAGCCAGAAATTAGGAAGTTTAAAGCCATTTTCTGATCTGCGGGGTCCAGCTCTCTAAAAAGAGAAGCGTTACAGGTAAAACCTCGTTTCTTCAGACACGAGGCCCGGGTACCATCCAATTCGGCCATGAAGGACACTTTGAATGGATCCAGTTCGCCTGGCTTGCCCCAGTATAGGATCTTAGGATATTCCCTTTGGAGCTTCAGCACAGGACATCTTTGCACGTCCAACACCTAAGACACTGGCGTAAAAACTGAGGTATCCCTGGAAGGGGAGGGATTATATAGGGGGTTGAACTTCCTCATTAGGGTGTGACCAGTGTCCAATACCTAGTGATACCTATATAACCCATCAGTAATTACTGTGGCTCTGTGTCCCGTGATGTCCGAGAAAGAAAGGTAGTTTTTGTACTACTTTTTCGGCCCGCGATTTACACTGACATCTGTGCAGAAACCTGCACAGATGTCTCTGTAATCGTGGCCGAAATCGGGACTGACAGGCAGGAGTGAAATCGTGCGAGTTCAGCTGAACTTGCACGGCTTCACTCCCACAGCCCAGTGTGAACCTGGGCTTAGATTACCATTCAGCATTTGCAGAGTTGTAGGCAGTGTGGATGGACTGCAGGTGTGCTGATCAGTGTACTGCAGTTCATTTAGACTACAAGTCTGTCTTCTGCAGTAGCGGACCGGACTTGTCATTTATACATTCACAGACTCCTATGAATTATTTATGAGGCTGTGTGGGTGAGGGCCCATAGAAGGAGAAGGAGCATCTAGAACATGTTACACTCTGTAAACTGGTGTAACATGTAATATGTTCTAAAAGGTGAATACATCCTTCAAGTTGGTACCCGTGCAGAGGTGTTTTTGTTCAGATCACTAGCTGACAGGTTCTTGCACCTACACAAGCGGTGCGGATGCAGGAATCCCCCCTGCTGGGACAATGTATTGACAGCGGGGACTCTACCCTGTTAGAATACACTTATTAGTGCTGCAGCCAATTGGCTGCAAGCCACTAATTGAACAAGGCTTTCAGCAGTCCTGTTCAAGAGAAGCTGATCTAATAATCGCCTTTTGTCTAACAGGAAGGGCTACACACAAACTGAAATTCAGGCGATCCCTGCTGAACTGGATAAATCTCAATCCGTGTGTGCCCAGCTTTACTTTATTCCTTGCTCCAGCAGGCTCCCTCCACTGCTGTGACTTGTCCCCTTCAGGATCTAAGCTAAGCCTAGTACACATACGGGCCAAATGTCGGGCGGCATTGGCCGGTTCAATAAAAACTGGCTGATATTCTGCCCATGTGTACTGGAGTTGGTGCAACAGAAGCTGGACTTTTGGCCAGCTTCTGTTGAAAGGGCTGCTGACCGACTCCCGATCAGCACTCTTAGCCAATGGCAGAGAGCGCTGGCTAGAGTGTTCTGGTGGGAAGGCCCGTCCCTCTGTCAGAGCATAGTAACTCAGCAGGAGAGATCGCTGTACAAATGTCAGATAGTTAGTACAGTGGCTACTCCTGAGTGGTCAGTTTTTTTGTTTTTTTTCGTACAGCCTGCTGGTGTGTACTTTACTGGCTATGGTCACAATCCAGCCTCAACATCATACCATACTGGGTTAATGTCCCTGTGTGGCAGTGGCGACTGGTGCTCAAAATTTTTGGGGGGCACAAACTGAAAAAAAAAAAAAAACCACATCAATTGCCGCAAAGGGCCATCAAACGCAGCCACTGTGCCCATCAAATGCATCCACTGTGCCCATCAAGCGCAGCCACTGTGCCCATCAAACTCAACCACTGGGGCATGGTGTCAAACAGGAGGGCGGGCCTGATGAGGGAACCTGACGGATGCAGCTGCTGCTGATGACCTGAGAATCCTGCAAACCTCCCCCGCCATGAGAGAGTGAAGAATGGACATCCTCTCCGCTCTCTGTTCCTGTCTTCTCCCCCCCTTCTTAGCTGCCTGGTGATCAGTTGAGTGACTGAATGCAGGACGCAACGGAGCACTCCCAGAGGAGGACAGCCAGCAAGAACATGTGGTGATGGTGAGAGCACACAGCGGTTCTCTGGGGCTCGTACACAGAGCGACAGTGTACTAGGAGCTCACCAGACACTCGAGTCCACCGCATGGTGGCGCCGTCCTGGCTGAGAGGACAGGAGGCTGAGAGGAGACGTGCTGCTGCTAAAACGGACGGCGGGTCGGACTGAATTACAGGAGAGGTCCGCGGCGCCCCCCTCCCCCTCAGGACCTCATATTCTGCTAACCTGGTACTCCCTTCAGAAACCTCCAGGAGTGAGCCAACAGAGGGGTGAGTGATCTGCTTTGTGTTTGCTCATAATATATCTGCGCTGCAGTATTCCTGGATGAATTAAAAATAAGGATATAGAGAGACTCTCCCGCTGGTACAAAGACTAAAACTGTGAAAGGGATTAAAGAGGAGTTCCACCCTGGGGCTCCATTAAAAAAAAAAAAAAATTAAAAGTCAGCAGCTACAAATACTGCAGCTGCTGACTTTTAATTGGACACTTACCTGTCCCTGGGTCCAGCGATGCGGGGGATCGAAGACCCGTTCGCCCCCCCCTCCGCTCGTCGGCATTGCAACTGTGGGCGCCGGGCTGTGGCTTCACAGCCTGGCACCCACTGCGCATGCGCGAGCGGCGCCGCGCGCCGTGATTGGCCGTTCAATCACCTGGGACCTGTAATGGGTCCCAGATGATTGACAGGAGGGAGGGAGCAGAGCCGAGCCCTTCCTGTGCCGAGGGGGAAGTGATGTCACCAGCCCAGGCTAAGGAACAGGCAGACTACGAGGGACCACCTAGCAACAGGCATTTAGAGGTAAGTGAAAAAAAAAATGTATCCAAATGTTTTTTTGTTTTTTAATTTTTCAGGTATTTTTGTTTTTTGGGTGGAACCCCACTTTAAGTTCCTTAAAACCGGTTCCTGGGTCTTATGTTAGACTGGACTGTGTTCATAGGGGTGTTATGTACAACAGTAAAAGTATGGGAAGCAAATAAGCAAGGCAATCCAGGTGAATAAAGGAGGATCTTGGATAATTAGTGGAAGCAGAGACTAACTGGAAAGGTCTGGTGATAAGAGAGTTCCGGGAGAGCAGGGATGGTGGGACCCTCCCCTCACCAGCATACACGAGTTTTACAGCCCACTCTTACACCTGTCTCTAACAAAGGAAAAGTGTTTGAATGCAATATATTAGAACTGTAAGATAATAAGCCCTGTGTTGTTCATTTAATAGCCGTGAATTGTTGGATTACCGCTAAGAACACCCTGTATCAACCAGTACCAACCAGTGTGACAGCGGGAAGGTGGACTGGGACACACACTAATTAAGCAGTCAGTCACTCACCCTCCTCTCCCCACCTTACCAGACCCGACTGTGGCCAGCAACTGATTTTTATTTTTTTTTTTCAAAAATTACTGGGAAATTGTCAGGAGAGCAGGGATGGGGGGAGCCTCCCCTCACCAACATATATGAGTTTCATAGCCCACTCCTACATCAGTCTCTAACAAAGGAAAAGTGTCTGAATTCAATAAATTAGAACTGTAAGATAATAAGCACTGTGCTGTTCACCTCATAGCAGTGAATCATTGAATTACCGTTAAGAACACCTGTATCAATCAGAAACAACCAGTGTGACAGCGGGAAAGTGGATAAGGTTAGACATTAACTAAGCAGCCACCTAACTTCCCCCTCACCGGACCCCGTTGCGAACAGTAGCTGATCTCTTCAAAAATTAATCGGGAAACGGTCAGGCGAGCAGGGATGGTGGGATCCTCCCCTCACTAACATATACGAGCTTCTCAGCCCACTCCTATATTTGTTTCTAACCAAGGAAAAGTGTCTGAAATCACTATATTAGCACTGTAATAAGCATTGCGCTGTTCATCGGATAGTAGTGAATCATCGAATTACCGTCAAGAACACCCTGTACCAACCAATATCAACCTGTGTGACAGTGGGTAGATGGATAAGGTTATACACTAACCAAGCAGCTACTCACCCCCTCCCCCTCACCTCACCGGACCCGTTTGTGGCCAGCAGCTGATTTTTTTTTTTTTAAATTACTATATCGAACTTATACCAGAAATATAAATAAAGAACAAGATGAGGGGAAATCCGTAAAGGGGGCAAGTGCGAATCCACCCAGAATGAGTGCGGGCCCTGGCTCTATTAAAAAATATATGACACAGGATGGGGGGACAGAGAGCATGGGGAAACCAACGGGGGCTAAGAGTAAAAAACCTCCAGAGGCAGTACAAAAAAAATGGACAGAGAGAACAACCTAAGTACCCAGAGACACTAGATACCTCAGAGAGGATTTGTGAGGACAGAGAGGAAGAATTGGCAACTGAACCTAGACAAAAAAAAAAAACAATTGCCAACCAAAGGAGAGATGGTGAAGATGTTTGCAAAATTAGAAACATCTATCAAGGGGGAAATGGCCACCCTACATGAGGATTTGAACCACATCTTGAGAAGGGTAGAAGGCACAGAAGAGCAACTGGATGTACAAGCAGTAACAATAAAGGTTTTCAAAGAGCAGATGGTAGGACTACAAAGAGACCAGAGAGATGCAATGTATCGGCTAGAAGACCAGGAAAATCGGAATAGAAGGAAAAATCTTCGAATAAGGGGAGTACCAGATATGCAGGGAGAAGATCTACAGGTAAAAATGGATAAAATATTCAGGCACCTGCTGGGACTAAAAGAGACTGAAAAAATAAAGTTTGAAAGGGTGCACGGGTAAGAAAGCCAGCTACACTGGCAGCAGAAATACCAAGAGATATAATAGCAAGATTTCATTATTTCCAAGATAAGGAACAGATCTGGCAAAGTCTGAAAAACAAACAACCGATTAAATACGAAGAGTCCATCCTGCAGATATTTCCAGACTTATCAGCCGAGACCCTGGCCAGAAGAACACTGAAACCCCTACTGGAGCACCTGAAACTTAATAACATACAATACTAATGGCGTTCTCCAGCATGCCTAACAGGGAGAAAAGAGGGAAGGTCAGCAACCCTGAGGTATCCAGAAGACATGGCCATTTTTTGTGATAGATTGGACATACCACTTTTCGAAATACCAGGCTGGTGGGAAGCACAAAACAACACTTCGACCATGGAGGAACAGAGATGGCACCCGATTATAAGGAAAAATAAGAACTGAGAAAGAAAGAACTGTGTGCCGAAGGTGGGAAAGAGAGGGGGGGGGGGGAGGGGAGGGAGAGGGTAGAATAAGAGTAGGAGAATGAGTGAAATACTGCGGGGAGAGGGGGCAGGGTCATCCCTATTTTTGGGGGCAGCTGGTCTGACGGGACCAACAGGTAGAGTCTAAGGAGAAGGGCCTTGGATCCATGGGTCACGGGAAGGCCAATTACCCCAAAGGAAGGGAGGTGGGGGGGAGGGTAGAAGGGAGAGGGGGAAAAAGGAGGGGGAAAAAGGAGGGGTTCTCTCTCAGGGATCTGCTCTGGAAAGGATCAAGATTTAGATGAGGGGAGGGGGGGGGGGGTATCTGCCCACTGTGCTCCCAGAAGTGATGTCCCGGAGCTCAGTGTGAAGAGATGACCACCCTTAACTTCATGACTTACAATGTCTGTGGTTTAAACGCTCCTATAATGAAAAATAATGTAATAAGAGAACTTAAACATTATACAGCGGACGTAGTCCTATTACAAGAGACACATATATCATACGACTCAAATTTAAAAATATTTTCAAGAGACTATCCAGTATGGTATTACGGGGACTCTCCAATAAAAAGTGCTAAAGGGATTGCTATAGGATTTGCCAGAGGAGTAAGGTTTGCCCTAGAGGACAGAGTCACAGACCCGGACGGGAGATATCTGTTTCTGAAGGGTAAAATTAATGAGGAAGAATACTCTCTGACAAATATCTATTGCCCCAATAATAATCCAATAAAATATACAATTAACATCATAAAAAAGTTTATGGATTTTAAGAAAGGATATACCATCCTGGGTGGAGATTTTAATTTTTGTATGACTCCAGGGATCGACAGTACGTCAAGTGCACAGAGGACTGGGAATGTTCTGCGGAAGGCTTTAAAAAAGATCTTAAAACAGAACCAGCTGATAGAAGTGTGGCGAACGCAAAATGCGAACTGCTGAGATTATACATTCCACTCCTCAGTGCACGGGACGTACTCAAGAATAGATTTTTTTCTTGGTAGATGATAGATTGCTCGATATAGTTCTTAAGGTAGACATTAAAATTGCCACATTCTCGGATCATGCGCCGGTAATGATGGGAATTAAGCAAGCTAAATAGAAAAACCCCCTGGAGACTAAATGAAGCGCTATTACAGGATGTAGAGGCAGAAGCGAAGATCAGGCAGGAATTAGAGTGGTACTTTAAAACTAATGACACGGAAAAAATATCAGAATCCACACTATGGGAAGCCCACAAGGCCTATGTTAGAGGTATACTGATCCAGATGGGCACAGAAAGGAAAAAAAGTGGGAATAAGGAGAAAGAATGCTCTGATAAAAGATATTGCGAGGATAGAACAGCAATACAAAAAAATAGGAAAAGCAGAGATTCTGGCGACTCTTATTCGTAAAAGAGAAGAATTGAAAGAACTAGTCAAGCAAGATACACGGTCGGCCTATAATAAGATCAAAAAGGAAAGGTATCTGTGGGGCAATAAAATAGGAAAACCCCTGGCAAGGATGTTAAAAAAGAAAATAGCTGTAAATTACATAGAAAAAATACAAGATAGTACAGGAACTATGATTTACAACACATCAGGGATAGCTAAAATCTTTCAAGGATATTATGCAAAACTGTACGCGATTAATAAAACTGACCCGAGCAAAAAAATAACAGAAAGTATAAAACCAGGGTTTTCTTAGAAGAGATAGATCTAAATAAAATCTCAGGAGGAACAAAGTATTAGGTTGGAAGAACCTGTAACAGAGGAAGAGATATGGAAAATACTAAGAGAGACTCCTCTGGGTAAGAGCCCAGGTCCGGACGGGCTGAAAACGTTATATTATAGAAAGTTTGGAGATATCCTGATCCCTAAATTATGTTCATACATAAACGGGATTGGAACAAAGTGGGCAATAAGGAAGAAGGCTTTAGAGGCGGCCATAACCACTATACCAAAAGAGGGGAAAGATACTTCTTTATGCTCAAGTTATAGGCCAATTTCCTTGCTTAACGACGATATTAAGCTGTTTGCTAAGGTAATGGCGGGTAGGTTGAAACCTTTAATGAGCAAACTAGTACATACCAACCAGGCAGGGTTCGTACCCAGTAGAGAATGTCGAGACAATGGAATCAGGACATTGTCGGTTGTGCATGAAATAAAGGAATCCGGGACCCCCGGTTTACTCCTGTCGATGGATGCTGAAAAAGATTTTGGCAGGGTAGACTGGGGGTTCATGCAGGACGCCTTAGCGGGGATGTGCATAGGTACTAGATATTTGCAGTGGATAGGGGTGCTTTACAACTGTCCCACAGCAAGGGTGAAGGTGAATGGATCCACTTCAGAACCCTTTGAAATGCATAACGGCACTAGACAAGGGTGCCCCCTGTCACCCCTACTGTTTGTCCTGTCACTTGAACCATTATTGGCGAAAATACGTCAGGATGCGGACATTAGGGGGATCAGGGTGGGAGAAGCGGAACATAAGATGGCCGCATATGCCGATGATGTATTGTTTTTCGTTTCATGTCCCAGGATAACTCTGCCAAACTTGATGAAAGAACTGAAACAGTATGGTGATTGTTCAAATTTTAAAATAAACCCAGTTAAGTCGGAGATCCTGAATATAGGTGTCCCTTCTCAGGAGGAACTTGTATATCAGGAGAAGTTCCGTTTTATCTGGAGAGAGAAAGAGCTAAAATATTTAGGGGTCAAAATTACAAAAGTCCACGGACATGCTTTACCAATCAAACTTCCTGCCCTTACTGAATGAGTAGAAAGGACTGTCTAGAAATGTGTCTTGGCTGGGGAGAATCAATATATTTAAAAATAGGATTTTTTATAACAGCTTACCTGTAAAATCCTTTTATTTCGATGGACATCACGGGACACAGAGCCTCAGTAATAACTGATGGGTTATATAGGTATCACTAGGTGATTGGACACTGGCACACCCTACCAGGAAGTTCAACCCCCTATATAATCCCTCCCCCTTGCAGGGATACCTCAGTTTTGTAGCCAAGCAATATAGTGTATTAGAAGAGGGGCGGGACCTCCGTGTCCCGTGATGTCCATCGAAAGAAAAGGATTTTACAGGTAAGCTGTTATAAAAAATCCTATTTTCTTTCTCGAACATCACGGGACACAGAGCCACAGTAATAACTGATGGGATGTCCCAGAGCAATGCTATCTGAGGTGGGGGGAACCACAACCAAGTAGGGTGCAATCAGACCTGAGGACCCTGTACCGCTGCCTGCAGCACACTACGCCCAAAGGCGATATCCTCATGTCTTCTCACATCCAAAGAATCTGGTGAATGTATGGACTGAAGACCAGGTTGCGGCCTTGCAGATTTGAGCCATAGAGGCCCGGTGATGCACTGCCCAAGAAGCAAAAATAGCCCTTGTGGAATGTGCCCTGATCTGAAACGGAGGAATCTTCTGTTTCAAACCGTAAGCTTGAATAATCAATTGTCGAATCCATTTAGAAATGGTAGCTTTTGACGCTGCCTGACCTCTACTGGGACCCTCTGGCAGCACAAACAAAACACCTGTTTTGCAAATCTGAGCAGTTGCTTCCAGATAGGCCTTGACTGCTCTTACTACATCCAAAGAATGTAGTGACCTTTCTTCCGAAGAACAGGGATCTGGAAAAAAGGAAGGCAGAACAATGTCTTGGTTTAGATGAAAATCTGAAACCACCTTCGGTAAAAAACTAGAATAAGGGCGTAGTACCACTTTATCCTTCTGTACAATCAAATAAGGCTCTTTACAGGAAAGAGCTGCTAATTCCGATACTCTTCTAGCAGAAGAGATGGCTACCAGAAAAAGTAACTTCCTTGTCAGCAAGACCAAAGGAATCTGACCTATTGGTTCAAAGGGCTGTTTCTGTAAAACAGACAGAACCAAGTTCAAGTCCCAGGGGTTTAGGGGCGCCTTAACCGGAGGATTAAGACGCATCACCCCCTGCATAAAGTTTCGGATCAAAGAATGCGAAGCAAGTGGCTGTTGATATAATACTGATAAGGCCGAGACCGGGCCCTTGATGGTACTCAAGGCCAGCTTCATCTCTAACCCCAATTGTAGAAAATCAAGAATTCTACCTATCACATATTTTCTGGGGTGTCAACCCCTGGATTCACACCAGGATACATAAGTATTCCAGACTCTATGATAAATCATTCTGGAAGCTGGCTTCCTTGCATTGATCAAGGTAGATATCACAGGACCTGAAAGCCCACGACTCTTCAGAACGTGGGTCTCAATAGCCAAACCGCCAAATTTAGCGTTTGTAAGGCAGGATGGAACACTGGACCTTGAGATAACAGGTCTGGGCGTACCGGTAGTGTCCACGGGAAACCCACCGTCATCCTTACTATTTCCGCATACCACGTCCTTCTGGGCCAAGCGGGGGGCCACCAGAAGTACTGACTTCCTTTCCTGCCTGATCCTGCCAAGGAGTCGTGGCAGTAGCAGAATAGGCGGGAATGCATAAATCAGTGAGAACCGATGCCACAGAATCACCAACGCATCCGTCCCGCATGCAAGAGGATCCTTTGTCCTTGCCACAAATCTGTCTATCTTTTTGTTGAATCGGGATGCAAAAAGAGATCTACATCTGGAACCCCCCATCTTTGGCATATGGCCCAAAAGACGTTGGGGTGCAGAGACCATTCCCCTGGAAGTAACTGCTGGCGACTTAAATAGTCCGCCTTCCAGTTCTCTATCCCTGGAATGAAAACTGCCGATATGCATGGCACATGCTTCTCTGCCCAGACTAAGATCTGGTTCACCTCTTTTTGAGCAGCTTGGCTCCTGGTGCCTCCCTGATGATTGACATAAGCCACTGCTGTGGCATTGTCGGACTGGATCCTGACCGGGCAACCCTGTAGCCTGATAGTCCAGGCCTTTAGGGCTAGATATACCGCACGGATCTCCAGAATGTTGATGGGTAAGGTCCTCTCGGTCTTGGGCCATACCCCCTGAACCGCAGACTGTTCCAGAACTGCTCCCCAACCCGACAGACTGGCATCTGATGTTACCACCGACCAGGTAACCGGCAGAAAAAATTTCCCCTTCTGCAGGTTTTCGGGTATGAGCCACCAATTGAGGCTCTGATGCACTGCCTGAGACAGGTGCATCGGAAAGTCTAATGCCTGAACCTTCTTGTTCCAGGCCGACAGAATACTGTGTTGCAGCAGTCTTGAATGGAACTGAGCATAGGGAACTGCTTCGAATGAAGACACCATCTTTCCTAGCAGCCTCATACAAAGGCGGACAGAAGGACCCTTCTTGGTCCTGACTGCCAGAATCAGCTCCCTTAAAGCAGTGATCTTTGCCTGAGGTAGAAATACTTTCTCCTGGCTTGTATCTATGATCAAACCCAAATACTGCAGTCTTCTTACTGGTTTTAGGAAAGATTTTTCTAGGTTGAGGATCCAACCTAGGTGTTCCAGATACTTGACTGTGGTCCTCAAGTTCCCGTTCAAGGAGGCTACTGACCGGTCTATCAGGAGCAGGTCGTCTAGGTATGCTATGACAGCTATACCCTGAGCCCTTAATCTGGCCAGAGGAGGAGCCAAGACCTTTGTGAACATTCGAGGTGCAGTGGCTATCCCAAAAGGCAGAGCCACAAACTGGAAATGGCACCCTCCTATCTTGAAGCGCAGAAATTTCTGATGAGCAGGAAAAATGGGCATATGCAGATATGCATCTCTGATGTCTATCGATGCCAGAAATTCTCCTCCCTGCAGGGTGGAGACTACTGTCCGAATTGATTCCATGCGGAAGGATTGAATCCTTAGGAATCGGTTCAGATCCCTTAAATCCAGAATGGGTCTGACATCCAAATTTGGTTTTGTGGACCGTAAAAAGGTTGGAATAGAAGCCCAATCCTTGATCCTTCGCAGGAACCACCATAATGACCTCCTGCGACAAAAGTCGCTCTAACGCTAGAAGGAGCGACTGTTTTTTCTCTGGATCTCTGGGGACACTTGACCTGAGGAAACAAGGAGCAGGAAATTCCTGAAACTCCAGCTTGTACCCTAAGGTTACCGTGGAGATTACCCATCTATCCTGGAAACCCTCCTGCCAGAGCCCTGAGAACTGTCGCAATCTTCCCCCCACTCGAGCGAGCGGGGGCGCCCCTTCATGCAGAGGTCTTAGTGTTTTGCCTAGTAGGCTTCTTCCTCCAGGACTTCTTTTGTCCCTGGGGTTGACTCTTGTCTCTGGACCCAGACAGAGGAGGCCGTCGAGACTGCCTGGAGGCTGAAGCCACTGGCGCTGGGTAAAGCGTCCGTTTGAAAAAAGGACGCTTACTCTTCTTCTTAACAGGTAAGAGAGTGCTTTTCCCACAAGAGATTCTCTTGATATAGTCATCCAAGTCCTCTCCAAACAACCTTGCACCACGAAATGGAAACCCAGCCAGCAGCTTCTTACATGGTGCTTTGGCTGACCAATTTTTCAACCATAGGATTCTACGTATATGCACCAACCCCAGTGAAAGACGAGAGGTTTGCATGATAGAATCTCTGATGGTGTCAACAACATAGCATAAGGCCGCAGGAAGGTTAGCCAACCCCTGGGCCTGCTGTTCAGGTAAAACTTTGATGACCTGCTTAACATGGTCTCTTAAGTATTGACAGACTCCAATCGCTGCTACCACAGAGCTTTATCCCAGAGCTCCTCTGCCTGAGGGTCTTGGGGAACAGAGGAAGGCCTAGTGCTTCTTCTTCCACTGAGTGAAGATGTAATCACGGTCATTAATCTTTCCTCTAAACCATTAATGGTTGAGGAAAAAACCTCCTGTGTAATGTATACAGGGGCTGAAGTGTCAAAAGCAGGTGTAGCCCCTGACCCTAACAGCTCTCCCTGGCTAGCCGTCCCTTGCCCCAGAGGGGGGGAGGATGCTGCAGAAAGGGGGTCCTCAGAACCTGAACGAGATCCCCTAGAGTCTCTGGTTCTTAGGGTGTTTGAACCTCTTCTACCCATAGTGCAAAGCAACAAGGTGGAGGTATCACAAAATGAACACTGACAGCTGAGTGATGTAGTCCGGCTAAAAGACTTGCTACCAAATGCCCAGTCTGGTGTTACCTTAGTAAATGCTGCCTAGGAGAATGCCTGTGTCCCACCTTACATGCGACCGTCAGCTCTGTGTCCCTCCAAAAGGCTAAGTGCACCTGTAATCAGTGCCTTTAATAGCCTGCAGCTGGCCCTGTGGGCGTCTGAGCACGCTGTGCTGACGCCCCCCCCCCCCCCCTCTACCGCCCCCCCCCTTTGTTTTTCAAAAACCGCGCGCTTCCAGCGCAAGCCGACCCTCCGGAATCAGTATGGAGGGAAGGCTGGGGGAGGGGGAGGAAGGAGAGAGGCCGGTAGAAATGGGGCCTGCACGTGGCAAAATGGCGGCGGTGGCAGTGAAATTGCCATGTATGCATTTACCTTAAAGGAGAAACCTACTAGAATTAAAAAATTCTGTGGAATCTCTCTTACCTTATCCAGCCGCAGGGTTCTGTTACACAGACCCAATCTTCGCCTCTCACGGTGGGCTCCGTTTGAAAAAACATTCAGAGACCGGGGCCCCCTACGAATAGGGGGATCCACAGTTCTGGCCTGTAAAGCACCCGGCCAGAAATAAGGATAGAAAACCATTTTCTGATATGCGGGATCCAGCTTTCTAAAAAGAGAAGCGTTACAGGTAAAACCTCGTTTCTTCGGACAAGAGGCCCAGGTACCATCCAATTCGGCCTAGAAAAGACACCTTGGAATGGATCCGGTTCGCCTGGCTTACCCCAGTATAGGATATAGGATAATCCCTTTGAAGCTCAGCACAGGACATCTTTACATGTCCATCACCTAAGACACTGGCGTAAAAACTGAGGTATCCCTGCAAGTGGGAGGGATTAAATAGGGGGTTGAACTTCCTGGTAGGGTGTGCCAGTGTCAAATCACCTAGTGATACCTATATAACCCATCAGTTATTACTGAGGCTCTGTGTCCTGTGATGTTCGAGAAAAAAATTAGTCTATTGCCAAAGATCATGTATCATTTTCAGATGCTGCCGATACCTCTCCCACAAGCGTATTTTAAAACTTGGAAAACAATACTCCTTAGGTTTATTTGGAAAGGGAAAAAGTCGAGAATAAGCTTACAAGTACTAACTAGAGACAGAAAGCAGGGGGCCCTCAGGGTCCCTGATTTAAAGAACTATTATAAAGCAGTTCTCCTCACGCGGGTTATCGACTGGGCAAAAAACAATACAGATAAAAGATGGGTGGAACTGGAACATACAATTAGTAAGACAGAGTTGGGGAAAATGATATGGGTACCTGCACATTTGAGGAATTTAGGAAAGAAATCACATAAGATGACACTTAAAACCTTAGAGACGTGGGATATGATATACAAAAAACAAAAATGGAGCTATAACTCCCCATGCTTTGCACTGAAGAACACAGAGTATTTTCCATTGGGGAAAAGTACCGTATTTATCGGCATATAACACGCACTTTTTTCCCCCTTAAAATCAGGGGAAAATCGTGGGTGCAAGGTATAGGCCGATCCCCGCCAATTTTGTTCTGATCGGAGCGATCGCGGCGATTGCCGCGATCGGCGCCGACATACACAGCCGTGTGTAAATTCAAATATGGCGCCGAGACTGCAGGGACTCGTCGGAGCCGACATACACATACCAGAGTGTCCTCGGCTTTTCTCGGCGCCGCTCACAGTCTTGCCCAGTCCCGCCATTGGACCTGTGTTATGTCCATCATAGCGCGGGACTGGGCGTGACTATGAGCGGCGCCGAGAAAAGCCGAAGATACTTGGGTATGTGTATCTCGGCTCCGACGAGTCCTTGCAGTCTCAGCGCCATATTTGAATTTACACACGGCTGTGTATGTCGGCGGCAATCACACAAGGCTGCACTGGGGCAAGGCTGCACTGGGGCAAGGCTGCACTGGGGCAAAGCTGCACTGACAAGGCTGCAATGGACATTGGGGCAAGGCTGCACTGACACTGACAAGGCTGCAGATGGACACCGATAACGCTGCATTGATGGGCATTTTAATGTAAGTTTTTCTTCCTTAAAGTTTACTCCTAAAGGTTTTTTTCCTTAAAATTCCCTCCTAAACTTGGGGTGCGTGTTATACGCCGGCTCGTGTTATACGCCGATAAATACGGTAATTTGTTTGGAAATTGGATTAAAAAACCGGACGCACAATTAAAAGATGTGATGGTAAGGGGAACGTTATGCACATTTCAAGAGTTAAAACAAAAAAAATAATATAATGGTGATAGATGAATGGCGTTTTTCCCATCTAGAACATTTTTTTTATTCCCTCCCTCAACCAGTGAAGTCAGCAGATAATCTGCTACTGATGAAGAAACTATGTACGGAGGTAGAAAAAAGGAGGGGGTATTATATAAAATCCAAATAGAGGGAACTGGGATGGGAAAGCCGCCATACATCAGCAAGTGGGAGGAGGAATTAGGGTCACAAGTGAATGAGTCAGAGATGAGAAAAATTATGAATTTGGTTTTTGTAACGTCACAGGATAGCAATATGGTAGAAATTAGTTTTAAATGTTTAGCACGGTGGTACATAACTCCAGATAAAGCCCACATGTTTCAAATGGAGACCTCGCAGTGCTGTTGGAGAGGGTGCGGAGAATGGGGAACTATGTCTCATATTTGGTGGACGTGTCCTAAAATTAGACAATTTTGGAGAGAGATCATTTAGAAAATAAAAGAGATAACAAAAGAGGAAGTCCAAGAAGATCCGTGGGAGTGTTTATTCCACCGGACGAAAACACCAGTTAACCAATATCTGAAAACACTGGTCCCCTCACTCCTTAACGCAGCCAAAAGTTTAATTCCCAGACATTGGCAAGATCCAGATAGCCCCACGCTGAGGAACTTGAGTAACAGAGTAGATGATATTTATAATTTGGAATACCTGAGATTTAGTGGAGAGGAGGGTTGGGCGGGATTTGAGAGAAAATGGAAAGATTGGCACGCATTCTTCCTACTGCACGCGACCAACATCCCTGAGAAAATTTATAAAAAATCATTGATAAGACACCTATTAGACGCAGCCAAAGCCTGCATACCACTTCAGTGGAAATCCACACACCCACCCTCGATAAAACTTTGGCTAGGGAAAGTAGAAGAAATAAAGCATATGGCAGACCTAATTCTCACGACACAGAACAGACAGGAAACCTTCACTAACACTTGGCAACAATGGAATATCTTCATCTACTCAGACGAAGGTCAGGCACTCAGGGGATCAACTACGACTACATGAGAAGTACCCCTTCGTGGGTACGCGCTCCCATTAGACGAAGTCATAACTGATCAACACCAATGTACCAAGAGAAAACCCTTGCGACATCCCATGCTCGAAGGGACATTCCATACCCTCCCACTAACCCTCTTCCTTCCTTCATCTCTCTCCCCCCTACCCCTCTCGAACCCCTCTAGCTCATACCCTCATTACTTTTCCTAAACTTCAACCCTGAAGGCTCTCTGCATTCTTTCCTACTCCCATACTCGGGAACCCCCCTTCTTACTAATAAGAGAAAATGAAGGGACGGGATACACGTGCCTCAACAACACATCTGGATATAAATAAACGCAGAAGACAACTTCATTACCGAATACAAAACCCTTCTGATAATGGTTTATAATGTGACATCAGGCAGAAGTGATCTAGGAGTGGTACCTAATATTTCAGAAGTTGTTATAAGTAATATTGATATATATTCTGTATTATGTGTTATCTTGTAAAATATAGCCCTGTTCTGGTTATAAATAATAAAAAAAAAGAAGTTACACAGATCCAAATGATAAATAGTCCCACCTTCAGCTACCAGTGAGCTGCCGAAAAAAGAGTTCCAACACATTCTGACAGTAAAAAAGTCCTGAGATGTGCATGATTATGGGTATAACTTTACAAAGTTGAGAAATCTACTAAGGATTAGTATCCCAGAATATGTTGAATTATGTCTCTTATAACTGTGTTACACCAACCCAGAGGAAACTCTTCCACTAAGAATATTATTTTGGACTCATTGTAGCAGGGCCAGTCAAGGAGTAACTAGCCAAGCATCTCGTATATTTTCAAATTTTGTTAGACTACCTCTGTGCTGGTAAACTAGTTTCTCCCTTAGAGCCACATTGACAACGATAACCCATTATTTATGGGAGGGGGGTGTTGTAGAGAGCCATTCCTGTGCTATACGTTTCCAAGCAATGAAGCTAATCCCCTTCTTAATGGCACATTTCATTTTCAACTGTGATCAGCAGTGGTCATTTTGATTAGCTCAAGATGAAAAAGCTTTCCTGGGGCATTTCAGTCCTTGATAGTGCAACTGAAGCAAGCAATCAACTATGGGTGGCAAGGCACTGTAAAAATATCTCTGGAATAAAGTTGTGGACAGGCACAAGTGCGAAAATGCACACAAAACTTTTCAAAGGCTTATTTCAATACCTAGAAGCACAGTGAAATCTATTATTAATCACTTGCCGACCGCCGCATGTACATATACGTCCCTACTTTGGGGGCGGATATCTTTGTTATGGCAGCTGCTAGCTGTCATAACCCCGGTATCCCCGTTTTCGGCCGGCGGTCGGTTACAAGATAACTTATCGGTGGCGGGAGAGGGACCCCCCCTCCCGCCGTGTTCCGGAGCCATCGGCAGCGGCGGAGGCGATCGCATCCTTTCCCTAACTGTGCATGGAGACTAGTGAGATGTACCCCACCCGTCCCCATGACACTGCAGGACAGAAGTGACGTCAAAACGTCACTTCCGCCCATAGGTCTTACAGCCACATTTTTTCAATGTCATTTTTTTATATGACTTTTTTTTTTTTTCTTTTAATTGCATTTACGTCCAAATATGAAATCTGAGAACATTTTGACCCCGGATCTCATATTTAAGAGGACCTGTCATGCTTTTTTCTATTACAAGGGATGTTTACATTCCTTGTAATAGGAATAAAAGTGACACAATGTTTTTTTTAAAACCGTGTACAAATAAATAAAAATCAAGTAAAATAAATAAGAATAATAAAAATTCATTTTTTTTTAAATGCCCCGTCCCGATGAGCTCCCGCACAGAAGCGAACGCATACGTGAGTAGCGCCCGCATATGAAAACAGTGGTCAAACCACACATGTGAGGTATCGCCGCGATCGTTAGAGTGAGTGCAATAACTCTAACCCTAGACCTCCACTGTAACACAAAATGTGCAACCTGTAGAGTTTTTTTAAACGTCGCCTATGGAGATTTTTGAGGGTAAAAATTTGACGCCATTCCACGAGCGGGCGCAATTTTGAAGCGAGACATGTTGGGTATCAATTTACTTGGCGTAACATTATCTTTCACAATATAATAAAAATTGGGCTAACTTTACTGTTGTCTTATTTTTTTATTCAAAAAAGGGAATTTTTTCCAAAAAAAGCGCGCTTGTAAGACCGCTGCACAAATACGGTGTGAAAAAAAGTATTGCAATGACCGCCATTTTATTCTCTGGGGTGTTAGAAAAAAAACAATATATAATGTTTGGGGGTTCTAAGTGATTTTCTAGAAAAAATAGGATTTTTTATAGCAGCTTACCTGTAAAATCCTTTTCTTTTGATGTACATCACGGGACACAGAGCCACAGTAATAACTGATGGGTTATAGGGTATCACTAGGCGATTGGACACTGGCACACCCGAACCAGGAAGTTCAACCCCCTATATAATCCCTCCCCCTACAGGGATACTTCAGTTTTGTAGCAAAGCAATATAAGTGTATTAGAAGAGGGGCGGGACCTCTGTGTCCCATGATGTACATCAAAAGAAAAGGATTTTACAGGTATGCTGTTATAAAAAATCCTATTTTCTTTCTCGTACATCACGGGACACAGAGCCACAGTAATAACTGATGGGATGTCCCAGAGCAATGCTATCTGTGGGGAGGGGAACCACAACCAAGTAGGGTGCAATCAGACCTGAGGACCCCGTACCGCTGCCTGCAGCACACTACACCCAAAGGCGATATCCTCATGCCTTCTCACATCCACCTGATAAAATCTGGTGAATGTATGGACTGAAGACCAGGTTGCGGCCTTGCAGATTTGAGCCATAGAGGCCCGGTGATGCATTGCCCAAGAAGCACCAATAGCCCTTGTGGAATGTGCCTTGATCTTAAACAGAGGAATCTTCTGTTTCATACCGTAAGCTTGAATAATCATTTAAGTCCTCTATTGGGACCCTCTGGCAGCACGAACAAAACATCCGTTTTGCGAATTTGAGCAGTTGCTTCCAGATAGGCTTTGACTGCTCTTACTACATCCAAAGAATATAGTGACCTTTCTTCCGAAGAACAGGGATTTGGAAAAAAGGAAGGCAGAACAATATCTTGGTTTAGATGAAAATTTGAAACCACCTTCGGTAAAAAACTAGGAAATGGGGCGCAATACCACTCTATCCCTGTGTACAATCAAATAAGGCTCTTTACAGGAAAGAGCTGCTAATTCTGATACTCTTCTAGCAGAAGAAATGGCTAACAGAAAAATTAACTTTCTTGCCAACAAGACCAAAGGAATCTGACGTATTGGTTCTAAAGGCTGTTTCTGTAAAACAGACAGAACAAAGTTCAAGTCCCAGGGATTTAGGGGCGCCTTAACCGGAGGATTAAGACGCGTCACCCCCTGCAAAAAATTTCGGACCAAAGAATGTGAAGCAAGTGGCCGTTGAAATAATAATGATAAGGCCGAGACCTGGCCCTTGATGGTACTCAAGACCAGCTTCATCTCTAATCCCAATTGTAGAAAATCAAGAATTCTACCAGGCCGAGACCTGGCCCTTGATGGTACTCAAGGCCAGCTTCATCTCTAATCCCAATTGTAGAAAATCAAGAATTCTACCTATCACATATTTTCTGAGATGCCAACCCCTGGATTCACAGCAGGATACATAAGCTTTCCAGACTCTATGATAAATTACTCTGGAAGCTGGCTTCCTTGCATTGATCAAGGTAGATATGACAGGCCCTGAAAGCCCACGATTCTTCAGAATGTGGGTTTCAATAGCCAAACCGTCAAATTTAGCGTTTGCAAGGCAGGATGGAACACTGGACCTTGAGACAACAGGTCTGGGCGTAACGGTAGGGTCTGCGGGGAACCCACCGTCATCCTTACTATTTCTGCATACCAAGTCCTCCTGGGCCAGGCGGGAGCTACCAGAAGTACTGACTTCCTTTCCTGCCTGATCCTGCGAAGAAGTCGCGGCAGTAGCAGAATAGGCAGGAATGCATAAATCAGTGAGAACCAATGCCACGGAATCACCAACGCATCCGTCCCGTATGCAAGAGGATCCTTTGTCCTTGCTACAAATCTGTCTATCTTTTTGTTGAATCTGGATGCAAAGAGATCTACATCTGGGACCCCCCATCTTTGGCATATGGCCCAAAATACGTCGGGATGCAGAGACCTTTCCCCTGGGAGTAACTTCTGGCGACTTAAATAGTCCGCCTGCCAGTTCTCTATCCCTGGAATGAAAACTGTCGATATGCATGGCACCTGCTTCTCTGCCCAGACTAAGATCTGGTTCACCTCTCTTTGAGCAGCTCGGCTCCTGGTGCTTCCCTGATGATTGATATAAGCCACTGCTGTGGCATTGTCGGACTGGATCCTGACTAGGCAACCCTGAGAGTCCAGGCTCTTAGGGCTAGATATACCGCACGGATCTCCAGAATGTTGATGGGTAAGGTCCTCTCGGTTTTGGACTATACCCCCTGGACCGCAGACTGTTCCAGAACTGCTCCCCAACTCGAAAGACTGGCATCCGTTGTTACCACCGTCCAGGTAACCGGTAGAAAGGATTTCCCCTTCTGCAGATTTTCGGGTATTAACCACCAATTGAGGCTCTGATGCACAGCATGAGACAGGTGCATCGGAAAGTCTAATGCCTGAACCTTTTTGTTCCAGGCCGACAGGATACTGTGTTGCAGCAGTCTTGAGTGAAACTGAGCATAGGGAACTGCTTCAAATGAAGACACCATCTTTCCCAGCAGCCTCATACAAAGGCGGACAGAAGGACGCTTCTTGGTCCTGACTACCAGAATCAGCTCCCTTAAAGCAGTGATCTTTGCCTGAGGTAGAAACACTTTCTCCTGGCTTGTATCTATGATCAGACCCAAATACTCCAGTCTTCTTCCTGGTTTTAGGAAAGATTTTTCTAGGTTGAGAATCCAACCTAGGTGTTCCAGATACTTGACTGTGGTCCTCAAGTTCCCATTTAAAGAGGCTACCGACCGGTCTATCAAGAGCAGGTCGTCTAGGTATGCTATGACAGTAATACCTTGAGCCCTTAATCTGGCCAGAGGAGGAGCCAAGATCTTTGTAAACACTCGAGGTTCAGTGGCTATCCCGAAAGGCAGAGCCACAAACTGGAAATGGCGCCCTCCTATCTCGAAGCGCAGGAACTTCTGATGAGCAGGAAAAATGGGCACATGTAGATATGCATCTCTGATGTCTATCGATGCCAGAAATTCTCCTCCCTGCAGGATGGGGACTACTGTCCGAATTGATTCCATGCGGAAGGACCGAGTCCTTAGGAATCGATTCAGATCCCTTAGATCCAGAATGGGTCTGACACCCCCATTTGGCTTTTGGACCGTAAAAAGATTGGAATAAAAGCCCAATCCCAGATCCTTCGCGGGAACCACCATAATGACCTCTTGCGACAAAAGCCGCTCTAACGCTAGAAGGAGCGACTGCTTTTTCCCTGGATCCCTGGGGACATTTGATCTGAGGAAACGAGGAGAGGGAAATTCTTGGAACTCCAGTTTGTAACCTAAGGTTACCGTGGAGATTACCCATCTGTCCTGGAAGTCCTCCTGCCAGAGCTTTGAGAACTGTAGCAGTCTTCCCCCAACTCGAGCGAGCGGGGGCGCCCCCTCATAAAGAGGCCTTAGTGTCCTGTCTAGTAGACTTCTTCCCCAGAACTTCTTTTGTCCCTGGGTTTGACTCTTGTTTCTTGACCCAGACGGAGGAGGCCGCCACGACTGCCTGGAGGCTGACGGCCCAGGCACTGGGGAAAGAGTCAGTTTGAAAGAGGGACGCTTACTCTTTCTCTTAACAGGTAAAATAGTGCTTTTCCCACTAGAGATCCTTTGGATATAGTTATCCAAGTCTTCTCAAAACAGCCTTGCACCACGAAATGGAAACCCAGCCAGGAGCTTCTTACATGGTGCTTCAGCTGAGCAATTTTTTAACCATAAGATTCTACGCATATGCACCAACCCAAGTGAAAGACGAGAGGTTTGCATGATAGAATCTCTGATGGCGTCAACAGCAAAACATAAGGCCGCTGGAAGGTTAGCCAACCCCTGGGCCTGCTGTTCAGGTAAAACTTTGATGACCTGCTTAACATGGTCTCTTAAGTATTGACAGACTCCGATCGCTGCTACTGCAGGTTGAGCCACTGAACCTGCTAAGGCAAAAACATCCTTCAACAGGGATTCCATCATTTTATCCACAGGATCCCTGAGCATCTGAGCATTGTCTACAGGACAAGTCAGACTTTTATTTACGGAGGAAATGGCGGCATCAGCGGCCGGTATTCCCCACATCTTAATAAACTTTTCTTCCATAGGATAAAGTGTTGAAAACTTTTTCGGTGGAAAAAAAAACGTTTATCTGGGTGATCCCACTCTGAATAAAGGAGCTTTTCAAGTAAACTATGAACAGGAAAAGCATGTGTTGTTTGAGGAGGCTTCAGTGACCCCAAAGAAGAAGAGGGTTCTTTAACTGACTCAGGTACGGGTAACTTAAATGTGGAGCAGACCTATCCAGCAAGGATCTGTACTAAGACTTTCTCATCCTGAGAATCTGAAGAGGGCCCTTCTTCACCGGATTCCTCAGAAGAGGAATCATCCGTCCCATCCCGATCCTCTGAAAGGGATTCTTCTCCCCTATCCCAGAGCTCCTCTGGCTGAGGATCCTGGGTAGCAGAGGAAGGCCTAGTGCGTTTTCTTGCACTGAGTGAAGAAGTGATCACCGCCAATAATCTTTCCTCTAAACCATTAATGGTTGAGGAAAAAACCTCCTGCGTAATATATACAGGGGCTGAAGTGCCAGAAGCAGGTGTAGCCCCATGACCCCAACGGCTTTCCCTGGCTAGCGGACCCTGGCCCCTCGGGGGGGGGGGGATGCTGCAGAAAGGGGGCCCTCAGAACCCGAAGGAGATCCCCTAGAGCAGCAGTTCTCAACCTTGCTAGTGCCGTGACCCCTTGATAAAATTTCCCAAATTGTGGGGACCCCTAACAGTAAAATTATTTTCGTAGTGTGGGTTGTCAGAACCCAAGAAAAGTAATTTGCACCCCTAACCTACGGATATTTAGCGCTCCCTGAGTCCCTTCCACTCGTACAGTATTAAAACCCCCTATGGTACATTTTAGGATGCACCACTCTTTCTTTCTCTTTGTTCTCCTTTCTTTCCCTTCTATCCTAATTTCTTGTTTTTTTTGCCATCCCTCTCTCTAGCCGTTTTTCTTGTTCCTTTCTCTTATTCTTAGTCTCCCTTTTTCTTTGTTCCTCCCCCTCTTTCCCCTCCCTTCTATGTATTCTCTATTTTTATTCCTTCTCTTACTCCTTGGTGGGGGGAATGGGATGAGTGGCAATGCTGGCGGGGAGTTGGGATGAGTGGCAGTGCTCAAGGGAGTTCTGATCAGCCAACTTAGGTGCTCTTGATCAAGGTCACTTGCTGATCTGAGAACTGTAGAGGGGACTTTTAATGGCAACTATAATCACAGGTAGTATTACTGACTGTGTCTCCGACTTTGTGGTGTCTCGTAGCAGTGACACCTATACCGAAATCAAGAGATAGGGTCTCCTCCAGCCCCTCCCATTTCGCATTCCTCACCAGTCAGCTGGCCTCTAGTTTCTGCCCCCCAGCCATGCCGTGAACTGAATGAGCGGCTGCGAAGAGGTTGAGTGGACGGTTGCGGGCTCCAGGAACAGCCCAGCTAGGCAGCCGCAAAAAGACTGGGAAAGTGGCGCAGGCTTCAGAAACAGCCCAGGATTTGGTGACCCCTGGCAAATAATTATTCGACCCCCGAGGGGGTCCCGACCCCCAGGTTGAGAACCACTGCCCTAGAGCCTCTGGTTCTTGGGGTATTTGAACCTCTTCTACCCATAGTGCAAAGCAACAAGGTGGAGTTATCACAAAATGAACGCTGACTGCTGAGCGATGTAGTCAAGCAACAGCCCTGCTACCAATGCCCAGTCTAGTGTTTCCTTAGTAAATGCCTAGGGGAATGCCTGGGTCCCACCTTACATGCGACCGTCAGCTCTGTGTCCCTCCAAAGGCTGAGTGCACCTGTAAAGTGTGCCTTTTATAGCCTTGCAGCCGGCAATGTGGACGCTCTGACGCTCCCCCCCCCCGTTTTTCAAACAAACGTGCGCTTCCCGCGCGAGCCGAGCCTTCGGGCCAAGCAGGGAGGAAAGGCTGGGGGTGGGAAGGAAGGAGAGAGGCCGGCAGTGATGGGGCCTGCATGTGGCAATGGCGGCAGCGGCGATAGTGCGGTATACCACCGTCTCACAGACCACCTGCGGCCTCCCCCTATTCTGGGGGGAATATCCAGAGGAGAACCCCCCATCCCATCCTACCTGGAGCTCGGCTGGATTTGCTTGTGCAGCGTGAACATCAAGACAGACAGTCAGCATGAGAAGGTATGTGCTCTTGGCAGCTCCCGGTGGCGACAATAGGCATAGCATGCATTTACTTAAAGGAGAAACCTACTAGAATTAAAAAATTCTGTGGAATCTCCCTTACCTTATCCAGCCGCAGGGTTCTGTTATACAGACCCAATCTTCACCTCTCACGGTGGGCTCCGTTTGGAAAAACCTTCAGAGACTGGGGCCCCCTACGGATAGGGGGATCCGCAGTTCTGGGCCTGTAAAGCACCCGGCCAGAAATAAGGCTAGAAAAAACATTTTCTTAAATGCGGGGTCCAGCTCTCTAAAAAGAGTTAGCGTTACAGGTAAAACCTTGTTTCTTCGGACACGAGGCCTGGGTACCATCCAATTTGGCCTAGAAAGGACACTTTGAAATGGATCTGGTTCGCCTGACTTGCCCCAGTATAGGATATAGGATATTCCCTTTGGAGCTCAGCACAGGACATCTTTACACATCCAACAACTAAGACACTGGCTAAAAAACTGAGGTATCCCTTTAGGGGGAGGGATTATATAGGGGGTTGAACTTACTGGTTAGGGTGTGCCAGTGTCCAATCACCTAGTGATACCCTATAACCCATCAGTTATTACTGTGGCTCTGTGTCCCGTGATGTACGAGAAAGAAAAAACTGTTTTAAACATGTAAACACCTAAATTCCAAAATGAGGCTGGTCTTTAAGTGGTTAAGAAGTAGAAGGTATTTGGAATAACAGACACTCCCTGGATCAGGACATCGCTCAAAAGTAGATGAAAGGGCCAGGAGGAAACTGGTCAGAGAGGCTAACAAGAGGCCTACAGCAACTCTATTTTTTTTCTGACATTTTGGTGTTATATCTTTCACTTAGATGTTATAAGTTGCACTGAGTAAATACAGCTGTATAAAATAAAAACTGTGTCTGTCTTCATTTCAGGCTGCAAAGCAACATAGTGTGACTATTTTAAATGCTATTCTTTTCTATATTCACATTAAGCACCTCTAATAATAATAATAATAATAATAATAATATAATAATGCTCAATACAGGTTTTTTTTTTTTTTTTTTTACAAAGACCACACATATTTGAAATATATTGAGTGTCCCATTTCACAGATAGAAGATTGGTCAAGGCTTTCGTAAATAGCTCCACTTCATCAGGACCAGCAGTGAAATTGCTACAAAGACCTCCATGCAATTCCACTGATCTCCTCCCTTCCCAATCCACAAAGTAAAATTTAACCCAAAGAGGGGGAATTTGGAAGGGAAGAGATCTCTTCCAATATTGCCATCTTATGACAAGACAAGAATGGCTGCACATCTGAAGGTTCTAAAGTGCCTTTATTAAAAATCACCAGGATACACCAAGGACACCAGATATTTAGTCACATAGACGCGTTTCACACATCCAACCTGTGCTTAATCATTCATGTAAGAACCTCTAATAAAAATAATTATAATAATAATAATAATAATAATGCTTAATACAGGTTTTTTTTTTTTTTTGTTTTTTTTTTTTTACAAAGACCACACATATTTGCAATATATTGAGTGTCCCATTTCAGTCACTGCTGGTACTGATGAAGTAGTGATATTTACAAAATGCATTGACTACAACCTGTCATCTGTGAAATGGGACATTCAATATAGTGCCGCTATTGCATCGAGCATCATACCAGATTCTTCTAAACTTTTGAATGATGTGACTAATATTTGGAAATATTTTTTATACCGGTGTTTTGAATTTATGTCCCTGGGTGCTATCCTAGAAAGTTCCTGGTTTTTACCATGTATTCATTTGTTGGTTTGGGATGTTGACACGCTAGGTCATTTGCCCAGTGTTACTTCGCCCCCCTTTTAAAAATTTAAAAGCTAATTATCCTTTGAAACCAAACTTCAACACTGTCATATTCCCCAATCCTCCACCTTCATACCACACCTCCCACTCACATGAATTGCAGGGTGCTTCTATTTACAGCTGTCTGTGCTTGAGTTGGGCACTGCTGTGAATGGCTCTGTGAATGGTAGGTCTATACCTCTGTACAGACCAGGAACTGGGATACAAACAATGAAGGAGCCCGTGCATTGCACCTGCAACATATTCATCATGGTTGCAATGCTTTGCAGGCCTGGGTGCAAAAATTAAATGCACATTGTTTCTTCAAACAATATGGATGCATTTTTTCAAAGTGTGAACTATTCCTTTAACCACTTGCCGTCCGCCTACAGTCAAATAACGGCGGGGCAGTGCGGCTCACGTTCTGGGTGGACGTAATATGATGGCGCGCAGATCGGCGATCGTGAGCCGCGCCGTGTTGGTAGGACACGGCGCGACCCCGATCTCTGTAAAGAGCCACGGCTCTTTAACCATGTGATCGGCTGTGTCCAATCACAGCCATTCACATGTAAACACAAAAGTGCCGGTGATCGTCTCTCATCGCTTCACACTGACAGAATGTGTGGCGAGGAGAGACGATCAGCAGCATCTCCTCGCAGTGAACAGCCGGACATGTAATCAGGGAACTAATAATCAGTGCCCTGATTACAAATCGCCCACAGTCCCAGCAGTGAGTGCCCAACAGTCCCAGCAGTGAGTGCCCACAAGTGCCACATTTCAGTGCCTATAAGTGCGGCATATTTGTGCCGCCTCATCAGTGCCACCTAATCAGTGCCCATAAGTGCCACCTCATCAGTACCACCTCATCAGTGCCCATCAGTGCAGCCTATCAGTGCCCATCAGTGCAGCCTATCAGTGCCCATCAGTGCAGCCTATCAGTGCCCATCAGTGCAGCCTATCAGTGCCCATCAGTGCAGCCTATCAGTGCCCATCAGTGCAGCCTATCAGTGCAGCCTATCAGTGCCCATCAGTGCAGCCTATCAGTGCCCATCAGTGCAGCCCATCAGTGCCCATCAGTGCAGCCCATCAGTGCCCATCAGTGCAGCCCATCAGTGCCCATCAGTGCAGCCCATCAGTGCCCATCAGTGCAGCCCATCAGTGCCCATCAGTGCAGCCCATCAGTGCAGCCCATCAGTGCAGCCCATCAGTGCAGCCCATCAGTGCCCATCAGTGCAGCCTATCAGTGCCCATCAGTGCAGCCTATCAGTGCCCATCAGTGCAGCCCATCAGTGCAGCCCATCAGTGCAGCCCATCAGTGCAGCCCATCAGTGCAGCCCATCAGTGCAGCCCATCAGTGCAGCCTATCAGTGCAGCCTATCAGTGCAGCCTATCAGTGCAGCCTATCAGTGATCACCAGTGCAGCCTATCAGTGCCACCTCATCAGCGTTCATCAGCGAAGGAGAAAAATTACTTAATTTACAAAATTTACTGACAGAAACCAAGAAAAACGTTATTTTTTTCAAAATTTTCACTTTTTTTTTTCTTTTCTAGGAAAAAATAAAACCCCCAGAATACCACCAAAAGAAAGCTTTATTTTTGTGAAGAAAATGGTAAAATAATTTCACATGGTTACAGTGTAGCATGACCACGCAATTGTCATTCAAAGTGCGACTGCGCTTAAAGCTGAAAAATGGCTTGGGCAGGAAGGAGGTGTAAGTGTCCTGTATTGAAGTAGTTAAATCGGTAGTAAAGTCTTTAAAAAAAAAAAAACACGAACAAAACAAAAAAGCCGCCCCCTGCAATTTACCGCTATAATGTGCTTGTATGCGGTGCATACTAGCACATTATGACAGACTTACCTGTAAAAGGGATCTCTCTAGCGGCGTCCTGTCACCACTGACACTGACAGGGCTTCCATCTTTACCCGGTCTTCTTTCTGGGTTTGCGAGCTCTGGCCCTTTGAATGGCTGAGCCGCAATGATGTCACTTCTGCGCATGTGTGTGGGAGTCACCATCATAGCAAAGCGCTCTGGACTGATGGCATACTGGCAGCAGAAATTGTGAATAGCTCCTTAACAGTGCACTTTTATGAGATATTCATTGCACCTACAGGTAAGATTTATTATAAGCTTACCTGTAGGTGCAAGTAAAGGAAAGTCTTTCTTTGCAGTTCTAGAAACCTTTTATATAATGCAACAAAGGATTTATTAAAGTGTACATCAAGTAAAAATTTGTTGTTTTAGTTTAGGATCAAGTTAGAACCATGTCAGTTTTTTTCAGTCTGTATCATGTCAGTGAATTTCCTTTCACACTGTCACAGAAACACAGTGGGGGTTATTTACTAAAGGAAAATCCACTTTGCACTGCAAGTGCACTTGGAAGTGCAGTCGCTGTAGATCTGAGGGGGACATACAAGGAAAATAAAAAACAGCATTTTAGCTTGCACATGATTGGATGATAAAATCAGCAGAGCTTCCACTCATTTCAGATCTACCCCAGAGATTCAGAGCGACTGACTTTCAGTGCACTTGCAGTGCAAAGTGGATTTGCCTTTCGTAAATAACCCCCAGTGTGTAGTAAAGGGAGATCTTGCCAAAGCAAGAGGATATTCCTTCTTCCGCAGTTATCAGGACAGTGTAGCTCATTTGAAGATGTCCCTTGCATCTCCTGTTCACGTAACACTTTTTTGGATGTAAAAATGTTTTTGGATTCCCATTGCATATGTACTGGACACAATGATCACCAAAATTATGGTGGAGATGGCGAATCTCCCCAGAAGAGACCCATACAGCAATAAAAACCCAGCAGAGGTTCTAACCTTTACACATTCTATTTTAAACAAAATAGAAAAAAGTCTGCAGCTTGGTAGGAAAAACAGTGGTCAGCAAGCCCACTAACTACTGTAGAAGCATTATATAAAGCAATTAATAGTAAATATTCTAACATGCTGCTAATACTTATATATTGTGCCTACTAAAATAATAACAATGTGAATTACCTCAGGTTGTGCAGAAAACTCTCTCAATAAATGTCCATTCCAAACAAACCTCTGATCAGCCTGCAAGGAAAATAAAAATTATACTTGAAAAACATGTTTCATGAAGAACAAAGCTTTCATATTTGAAAAATGTAGGTAAAGTCTACTTTAAATGAGATACTTACTACATCTAGAAAAAAAAAAAATATTCAGCAGAAAAACATGGGCTTTAAATCTAAATCAAGTTTAATTCACCAACTTGATTTACCAGCTTAAGGACCCTTTCACACTGAGGCGCCTCTAAACCACCAGTAAAACACTAAGCGCTTTTGTAGAGCTTTTCAGGCGCTTTTGAAAAGCTTTCTATTCATTTCAATGGAGAGGGGTGTTTTTTCACCGCACTGCCCAGTGGAAAAGCATTCACTGATTTCAATGGAAATAGGTGTTCGTGAGCTTTTTTTTTCGTGCGCTGAAAAGCGCCTCAGTGTGAAAGGGGTCTAATACACAAAGCATGCACACAGTCAAAAGGTTCAGTTGTTTGACCCCCAAATCACAATTTGGAATTAGCTAGATCACTTTGCCTTTGGAAAGACTATTACTTCCAAACATTTTGTAGCAGTAAGGCCCACTTCACACTGAGGTGCTTCTAAACTGCCAGTAAAACACTGAGCGCTTTTCAGGCACTTTTGAAGAGCTTCCTATTCATTTCAATGGGAAGGGGCGCACTGGTCTGTGGCGTCACAAGAGGGCGAGGCCACCAGATAACACAGTTAGGTGGCCCCACCCCTTACTTATATAAGAAATGTCAGACGGCGGAGCCTGCAGTAGGCAGCCAGCCTTCACCGTCGGCGGTAGTGTTTTTTTTTTTTTTTCCCGGGTTCTGGCTGGTGATTGACGGTGGATTTACATTAGGGGGGACACTATCTTTTTTTATTTTTAGTAAAATAATTGTCAAAAACTGTGTGTTTATTACCTTGTGACACTTTTTTGGTGATTGGTTAGGGGTACTATGTACCCGATACGCATTCACATGGGGGCGCGGGATCTGGGGGCCCCCCCTTCTTAAAGGAGGCTTCCAGATTCCGATTAGCTCCGTGTCCGCAAATCCCCACAACTACTGGCCCCGGTTGTGGGGACGAGGCCCTTGTCCCCATCAAGGTGCTACCCCAAAGCACCCACCCCCTATGTTGAGGGCATGTGGCCTGGTATGGTTCAGGAGGAGCACTTGCTCGCCCCCCTCCCTTTCCTGACCTGCCAGGCTGCATGCTCAGATAAGGGTCTGGTATGGAATAGGGGGGGACCCTATGCTATTTTTCTTTTTCATACTTTTTATGTTTCGATAGTTTATTCAAGTTTTTCACAGAACAGAATAAAGATTTTGGCACGGATTCTGAACAATACATAGCTTCCGTAAGCTGAAGAACATATGTACAAGAATGGAAAGTCAAACTATATAATTGCATAGGTACCATATGAGGAACATGTGACCACCTTCCGCGTGGTGATAGGTCATGCTCCCCGAGAAATCTTGCCTTTTTATGAGTTAGAGCCAAGTAATCGCAATCCATAATAATAACGTTTTATCAACTACAGTTTTGAATGTTAAACTCCAAAGCGAGCTGTAAAACAGACTGTAAAACCTAAAGTACCCCCCCCCCCCCCACCATGAGGAATGTGCGTTCTCCCGCAAGTAGCAGAAGGCACTCCATCCCCCAGAAGCGTGGAAGAATGCAGTCCAGGCCCACCAATACCAAAATCCAAAAAGAAGAGAGAAGAAAATAAATAAAATAAGCAAAACAAAAAGAAAAATGGGGGGGGGACCCAAAAGGAGCAAGAGATGAAAGGAGAAAGAGAAAAGAAAGGGGGAAGGGAAAGGACTCCGCGCTCTGGTCAGTGTCAACTGACCAGGAGGAAACCTAGTCAGCAACCGTCCGGGGATCATTGGTCAATATCCGATCCATGAACCCCATACCTTTTCAAACATCTTCAATTTATCCAGCAAGATTGCTGTCAGCCTTTCATTTAACATAAGCCAAGAAAGTTTACGTTTGAGTTGGTCAAATGGTATAGCCGCCGACCTCCAGTTCCTGGCTATTGCAATTTTAGCGGAAACAAATATAAAATGTGAGGCGCCGTCTCTGGATTTTGGAGGCCTCCTCAACCTTACAACCCAGTAACGTGCGTTTTGGGGACTTAGGTTATTTTGGGGCATTGCCACCATATGTAGTAGGCCGTTCCTTCCTGACCAACACCAGCCTTGAAAACACTTAGAGGAAACCCCCAGGACAAAAGCGGCAAATCTAGTTGGTACCAAATACCACCTTAGTAATACCTTATAATTTGCTTCTACAATAGAAGGGTTGATGAGTGACCTTGATGCTGCTAGCTCTATCGAGTGCCATTCCTCAAGTTCCAGGGTTTGCTGGATATCCTGCTCACATCTAGCCATATAGCTCAGTTTTACAGAGGTATATGTTAGAATAGTATATATTTCAGATATATGACCTTAGGTTTTATCATATCGACAACACATTTTCAATAGGTGACATAGTCGCAAGATCACTTTTACGTGATGAGGTATGCAGGTAATGGTGTATTTGAGTATATCTAAAATGTTCTGAGTCTGGCAATTGGTGTTTTTCTATCAGCAATCTTTTGGACAGCATTCCTTTATGATCCCAAAGGTCCGCAAACTGCATGAAACCCTTGTTGGACCACCATTCAAAAGCAAGGGGAGTGAGGCCCGGGGTGAAGTCCTTGGTTCGCAGGAGAGGAGCTAATGGGGTGTGAGGCAATTTGAAGTTATGAGACTTGGACAGTCTATCCCAGATGCCCAGTGACAAAGAAAGGGAGGGGCATAGAATTTGGGGCCGATCCCTCGTCGGCAACCACATAATGTGGGAAATTGGTTTAAATTGAAAAGAATAGGATTCCACCAACATCAACAAGGTGTGGGGCTTCTGGGAATTAAATTTAGTAAGTTGGGCCAATTGTGCAGCATGAAAATATTTCAGCAGATCAGGGAGTCCTAGGCCCCCCTTCGGTTTTGAGGTATACAGTGTGCACTTATTCACCCTGGGCCTCTTGTCTCCCCATATTAACTGAAGAAGCTTCTTTTGAAATACCATTAGATCAGATCTAACAATTGCCACTGGTATAGTGCGAAAAAAATAGAAAATTCTCGGAAGAACATTCATTTTTACCGAATGTAGTCTGCCAAACAATGATGGAGGATGAAGCTGCCATCTAGCCAAGTATGCCGTTGAATGTCTATATAGTGCAGGATAGTTGTGGGAATATAAGGTATGTAAAGAAGGTGTCAAATGAATACCTAGATAAGGAAGAGCCTCTGGTTGCCAGTGAAATTTGTAAGATTGTTCAAGGGTTTTTTGAGTTCTGTAAAGAGATATTCAATGCCCTAGATTTGTCATGATTGATTGTAAGACCCAAAATTCCTGAAAAGTGTTGAAGTATTGCATACAGGTTGGGGAGGGTGGTAATGGGTGATGATATGACCATCAAGGTGTCATCCGCGAATAGTATACATTTATGTTCCCTATGCCAGCATTCTATTCTCTGAACATTCGGACAATTACGGATCTTAATTGCAAGCAGCTCCATTGCGAAAACGAATAGTAATGGGGATAGAGGGGACCCCTGCCGAGTCCCCCTATGGATAGCGAGGGGATACCCCTTAAGCATTAAGGACGCAGTAGGCCTGTCATATAATGCTTGGAGTAGAGCTAAAAAATTTTGACCAAAACCAATGCGAGACAAAACATGTAATAAATAGTCCCAGGACAGGGGGAAAAAAAAAAGGCTTTGTGGATATCTAAAGAAAGCAGCATGCCCTGTCTGGAACCCTTGCGATCCGAATCAGAATGAAATATATATATATATATATATATATATATATATATATATATATATATATATATATATATATATATATATATATATATATATATATATATATATATATATATAAAATAATTTGTCTGGTCTGATGCTTGGCGATTGGGGACAAATCCTGCCAGGTGAATATATTGTGGAAGAAAATAATTTATTCTAAGGGCTAGCACCTTTGTCATTATTTTTAAGTCTATGTTTATTATTCTTTATACTTTTTAATTGTTTTTTACCTTAAAAATGTTACTAAACCCACAATAGTAAAATCAGTCTGTATCTACACTAGACAGAGAGGAGGAGCCAGGAGCGCCGTCGGGGGACCTGAGAAAAGAAGGTATATGGACGAGAGCAGGTAAGTATGGACGTTTGTTTATTTTAAGTGTTAACTTTACAATCGCTTTAAACCAACTATAATCTACTATGTATAACCATCCAAGCATCCCACCATCACTCTTTATGTCAGGAGGAAAAGAGATTTCATTTTAAGAGCTGGTTCTGGCTAGCTCAGTAGATTGTTAAAAAAAAAAAAAAAAAAGCCTGGATTCTTTCTTAGATACACATAATATGACTGGATACTAATATTCATAGGTAAAATGGGGAATATCGGACTGCCTCTTTGGGGATTAGGAAGGAACTTTTTCCCCTGCTGGAGCAAATTGGATAATGCTTTATTGGGGTTTATACCTTCCGCTGGATCAACTGTGGGAACCGGATTGTGTGTATAAGATTGTATATTTTTTTTCTCTTCTATTGGTTGAACCAAACTATGTAACCATCAACTGTTCCTGATAGCTGTTTATTCCAGATAACACCCAGTGTTCAGTGCTCATCACTATACATGCACTAGACCAAAATGAAATGACCACTGTGTACTAATTGGTCTGACAGAGCATATGGGTTAAAATTTCACGGTCTCCACCACACCAGCCCATATGTTTCCACAAAGAGAATTCATGGGTATCCCTACAAACAGAAGAAGGGAAGAAAGAACAGCTTGCATAGTGCATCCTGCAGCATCATCCCGGTAATGTTTTTTACAGGAGGTGATCAGGTTTCATGTAAGGCAGGGCTTGACAAATTTGCTTGGAATCTAGGAGCCAGCTAAAAAAGTTAGGAGCCAGGTTTTTTTTAAACGACCGACAAAGCTTTATTTTCAATATAAAAAATAACTAATCTTAAATTTACACAGAAAAAGACCGCCCCGCTAGAGGCCCGAATAGCGTCACTAAAACGACGGTAAAGCAGCGCTAAAAATAGCGCCGCTTTACCGCCGACGCCCCCCGCAGCTCGGTGTGAAAGGGCTCTAAGGGTCCGATCAGGTCCGCCTGAAAAACAGACAGGCGAACCTGATCAGACAGCCCGTGTGAAAGGGGCCAAGCAGGGAGATAACAAATAAATGAATTTTAATTAGGAAAAAAATAAACATTTATTTATATTTATATAAAAACTAACAATAAAATCTATTACGAAAAAAAAAAAAAAGGCTATCCCCACATTCACTTCCTTCTCTTCTCCACTTTGGGAAGGAGATGGGCAGTGAAAACAGGCAGGTATTTCGCATTAGCATTGCATTAGCATTGCTGGTTGCAATACCAACGGCCACCACAAGATGGCGTCAGATTTCAGAAGGAATCCAGAACTACCGAAGAAGGCCGCAAAGCCGGGGCCTCAATTACCGGCCGGCGCGATCGCACGGGGGGGGGGGGGGTCGGAGTCCGCACAGAGACAGGATACCCCCAGCTGTGCCTCCCCAGGCGCCAGGTCACTAATTCTAGTCGCAAATGCGACCTGGCGCCCGGGGTTTGTCGAGCCCTGATGTAAGGCCCCTTTCACACGGGGTAGATCCGCTCAGCGGAGTCCGCCAGCTCAGCAGGAGATCGCTCCATTGATCTCCGCTGAGCCGGCAGATGACAGGTCTGTCTCTGCTCACTGTGCAGGGAGTGACCTGTCAGAGTCCGGCTGATCTCTATGGGGACAGCATTTCCATTTTAATCAGATCTCATCTGATCCGCCAAACGAATGGCAGACATATCGCCTTACGTCTGTCTTGAGTGGATCGGATGGCAGACGGGTGTCATAAATAATAATTTAATAAACATGCAAACAGAGTACACTATGGCACTTGGGTTTGTTGTTTCAAGTCTATAACCTACGGAAGTAATAGCGTGATTGAGCACTTATGAGAAAGTGAAGGAAGGTTTGTCTGACAGCAATACAAACGCTGATTACCCACACAGAGGAGCACTCTGGAGACTGTAGCATTACCATTGGAGAGTGCAAGTTGATCCATTGTGGTGGACACGAGGAGTGTCTTGTCTATGCTTTTACATTCAACTTTGAGGCGAGCAGGCACTTTAGCTGGTGGAGGTGTGCACTGGATATTGGTCCTTTTGAGGACGAACACACACAGCGGTGATTGTTTTGGAAGCATTGACACAGATAACCTGTTTTTTTTCTAATTTTTTGACATTTTAATTTAACATTTTTTTTATCATGAAATGTTTAATATAAATTTTGTATGCACATTATTTAATGAGACACAGCGCTGCACTATTTAGAAAACAATATTAAATTTGGTGCGGTGTATCACTTTAATTCCCCGTACACACGGTCAAATTTTCCGATGGAAAATGTTTGATGGGTGCTTGTTGTCGGAAATTCCGACCGTGTGTAGGCTCCATCAGACATTTTCCATTGGAATTTCCGTCACACAAAATTTGAGAGCTGGTTCTCAAATTTTCCAACAACAAAATCCGTTGTCGTAAATTCCGATCGAGTGTATACAATTCCGATGCACAAAGTTCCATGCATGCTTGGAATCAAGCAGAAGAGCCACACAGGCTATTGAACTTCATTTTTCTCAGCTCGTCGTACTTGTTGTACGTCACTGCGTTCTTGACGTTCGGATTTTCCGACAAGATTTGTGTGAAAGTGTGTATGCAAGACAAGTTTCAGCCAACATCCGTCGGAAAAAATCCATGGATTTTGTTGTCGGAATGTCTTAACGTGTGTACAGGACATTAGTGTTCAGCAGCTGTGCAGTCACATATACTGGTGAATTCACACATTTACCCTGTTATAGGAGGAAGAAATGTATTTTGCCGCTGATTGTTTTTGTTTTTTTCACTACATACATATTATATATACATATATATATATATATATATATATATATTATATATATATATATATATATATATACACACACACACACACACACATATACACACACACACACAGTATCTCACAAAAGTGAGTACACCCCTCACATTTTTGTAAATATATTATAGCTTTTCATGTGACAACACTGAAGAAATTACACTTTGTCACAATGTAAAGTAGTGAGTGTACAGCTTGTATAACAGTGTAAATTTGCTGTCCTCTCAAAATAAACACAACACACAGCCAATAATGTCTAAAGCGCTGGCAACAAAAGTAGGTACACCCCTAAGTGAAAATGTCCAAATTGGGCACAATTTGCCCATTTCCCTCCCTGGTGTCATGTGACTTGTTAGTGTTACAAGGTCTCAGGTGTAAATGCTGAGCAGGTGTGTTAAATTTGGCGTTATCGCTCTCACTCTCTCATACTGGTCACAGGAAGTTCAACATGGCACCTCATGGCAAAGAACTCTCTGAGGATCTGAAAAAAAGAATGGTTGCTCTACATAAAGATGGCCTAGGCTATAAGAAGATTGCTAAGACACTGAAACTGAGCTGCAGCACTCTGGCCAAGACCATACACCGGTTTAACAGGACAGGTTCCACTCAGAACAGGCCTCCCCATTGTCAACCAAAGAAGTTGAGTGCACGTGCTCAGCATCATATCCAGAGGTTGTCTTTGGGAAATAGATGTATGAGTGCTGCCAGCATTGCTGCAGAGGTTAAAGGGGTGGGGGTGGGGTCAACCTGTCAGTGCTCAGACCATACGCCACACACTGCATCAAATTGGTCTGTATGGCTGTCGTCCGAGAAGGAAGCCTCTTCTAAAGATGATGCACAAGAAAGTCCACAAACAGTTTGCTGAAGACAAGCAGACTAAGGACATGGATTACTGGAACCATGTCCTGTGGTTTGATGAGACCAAGATAAACTTATTTGGTTCAAATGGTGTCAAGCGTGTGTGGCGGAAACCAGGTGAGTACAACAAAGACAAGTGTGTCTTGCCTACAGTCAAGCATGGTGGTGGGAGTGTCATGGTCTGGGGCTGCATAAGTGCTGCCGGCACTGGGGAGCTAGAGTTTATTGAGGGAAACCATGAATGTCAACATGTACTGTGACATACTGAAGCAGAGCATGATCCCCTCCCTTCGGAAACTGAGCCACAGGGCAGTATTCCAACATGATAAAGAAGCTGAGGGTAAAGGTGATGGACTGGCCAAGCATGTCTCCAGACCTAAACCCTATTGAGCATCTGTGGGGCATCATAAAATGGAAGGTGGAGGTGAGCAAGGTCTCTAACATCCACCGGCTCCGTGATGTCGTCATGGAAAAGTGGAAGAGGACTCCAGTGGCAACCTGTGTAACTCTGGTGAACACCATGCCAAAGAGGGTTAAGGCAGTGCTGGAAAATAATGGTGGCCACACAAAATATTGACACTTTGGGCCCAATTTGGACATTTTCATTTAGGGGTGTACTCACTTTTGTTTCCTGTGGTTTAGACCTTAAATGGCTGTGTGTTGCGTTTTTTTGAGGGAAAAGCAAATTGACACCGTTATACAAGCTGTACACTCACTACTTTACATTGCAGCAAAGTGTCATTTCTTCAGTGTTGTCACATGAAAAGATAAAATAAAATAATTTACAGAAACACACACACACAGGCCACTTTATTGGGAACACCTTGCTAGTACCAGGTTCAAAACGAGCTGTTGGAAACAATCTCCCTTCTACCACATCACAAAGGTGCTCTATTGGATTGAGATATGGTGACTGTGGAGGCCATTGGAGTACAGTGAACTCATTATCATATTCAAGAAACCAGTTTGAGATGATCTGAGCTTTGTGACATGGTGCATTATCCTGTTGAAAGTAGCCATCAGAATATGCGTACACTGCAGTCATAAAGGGATGGACATGGTCAGCAACAATATTCAGGTAGGCTGTGGCGTTTAAAAAAAAGCTCAATTGGCAGTGGTACTAAGGGGCCCAAATTGTGCAAATTAAATATCCCCCACACCATTACACCACCAGCCTGAACCGTTGATACAAGGCAGGATGGATCCATGCTTTCATGTTGTTTTAGGCCAAATTCTGAACCTACCATCTGAAGGTCGAAGCTGAAATCAACACTCATCAGACCAGGTAACATTTTTCCAATATTCTATTGTCCAATTTTGGTGAGCCTGTGCGAATTGTAGCCTGTTTCCTTTTCTTAGCTGACAAGAGTGGCACCCGTAAAAGAGTCTATTTAGGACTTGCTTACATCGCCAAGTGCGCACGCTCTCGAAACGCATCCAGCTTTGATGACGTCATCCGTACGCAGCAAGCTGTCCTGTGCGTTCCACGCCTCGCTCTGAGGATGCTCTCCGGATCCAGCGTCATCCATCTGCCGGAAGATCTCACAGTTGTCAGCAAGGAATCCACACTGCTTAGGACTCGGGGATGTATCACTGTTTGATTAACCAGTTGCCGACCGCCGCACGCCGATGTACGTCGGCAGAGCGGCACGGGCAGGCAAAAGGGCTTACCTGTACGTCCCTGCCTGCCCGCGGGTGGGGGGTCCCATCGGACACCCCCCCCCCCCCCCCCCCCCCGGTGCCTGCGGCGGTCGGCAAATCTCCCCCGGCGATCGGTGGTGAGAGGGAGGCCATCCATTCGTGGCCCCCCCCTCGCGATCGCTCCCAGCCAATGGGATCATTTCCCTGCCTCTGTATTGTACACAGAGGCAGAGGAAATGATGTCATCTCTCCTCGGCTCGGTATTTTCCGTTCCGGGCCGAGGAGAGAAGACTGGAATGTAAGTGCACAACACACACACACACAGTAGAACATGCCAGGCATACAAAACACCCCGATCCCCCCCCAATCACCCCCCCCCCCCCCTCTCACAAACTGACACCAAGCAGGTTTTTTTTTTTTTGTTTTTTTTTTTCCTTTCTGATTACTGCATCACTGTCACTTACAAAACACTAAACGCATAACTGCAGCGTTCACAGAGTCAGACCTGATCCCTGCGATCGCTAACAGTTTTCTTGGTAGCGTTTTGGTGAACTGGCAAGCACCAGCCCCAGGCAGCGTCAGGTTAGCGCCAGTACCGCTAACACCCGCGCACGCACCGTACACGCACCGTATCGATCGATCACTGTCACTTACAAAACACTAAACACATAACTGCAGCGTTCGCAGAGCCAGGCCTGATCCCTGCGATCGCTAACAGTTTTTTTGGTAGCGTTTTGGTGAACTGGCAAGCGCCAGCGGCCTAGTACACCCCGGTCGTAGTCAAACCAGCACTGCAGTAACACTTGGTGACGTGGCGAGTCCCATAAGTGCAGTTCAAGCTGGTGAGGTGGCAAGCACAAGTAATGTCCCGCTGCCACCAAAAAGACAAACACAGGCCCGTCGTGCCCATAGTGCCCTTCCTGCTGCATTCGCCAATCCTAATTGGGAACCCACCGCTTCTGCAGCGCCCGTACTTCCCCCATTCACATCCCCAACCAAATGCAGTCGGCTGCATGAGAGGCATTTTCTTTATGTCCTCCCGAGTACCCCTACCCAACGAACCCCCCCAAAAAAGATGTTGTGTCTGCAGCAAGCGCGGATATTGGCGTGACACCCGCTATTATTGTCCCTCCTGTCCTGACAATTCTGGTCTTTGCATTGGTGAATGTTTTGAACGCTACCATTCACTAGTTGAGTATTAGCGTAGGGTACAGCATTTCACAGACTAGGCACACTTTCACAGGGTCTCCCAAGATGCCATCACATTTTGAGAGACCCGAACCTGGAACCGGTTACAGTTATAAAAGTTACAGTTACAAAAAAAGTGTAAAAAAAAAAAAAAAAAAAAAAAAAAAAAAAAAACACATACAAAAATATAAAATAAAAAAAAATAGTTGTCGTTTTATTGTTCTCTCTCTCTCTATTCTCTCTATTGTTCTGCTCTTTTTTACTGTATTCTATTCTGCAATGTTTTATTGTTATTATGTTTTATCATGTTTGTTTTTCAGGTATGCAATTTTTTATACTTTACCGTTTACTGTGCTTTATTGTTAACCATTTTTTTGTCTTCAGGTACGCCATTCACGACTTTGAGTGGTTATACCAGAATGATGCCTGCAGGTTTAGGTATCATCTTGGTATCATTCTTTTCAGCCAGCGGTCGGCTTTCATGTAAAAGCAATCCTAGCGGCTAATTAGCCTCTAGACTGCTTTTACAAGCCATGGGAGGGAATGCCCCCCCCCCCCAACGTCTTCCGTGTTTTTCTCTGGCTCTCCTGTCTCAACAGGGAACCTGAAAATGCAGCTGGTGATTCAGCCAGCTGACCATAGAGCTGATCAGAGACCAGAGTGGCTCCAAACATCTCTATGGCCTAAGAAACCGGAAGCTACAAGCATTTTATGACTTAGATTTTGCCGGATGTAAACAGCGCCATTGGGAAATTGGGAAAGCATTTTATCACACCGATCTTGGTGTGGTCAGATGCTTTGAGGGCAGAGGAGAAATCTAGGGACCCCAATTTTTTCAAAAAAGAGTACCTGTCACTACCTATTGCTATGATAGGGGATATTTACATTCTCTGAGATAACAATAAAAATGATTAAAAAAAGAAAAAAAAATAGAAAGGAACAGTTTAAAAATAAGAAAAAAAAAATAAAATAATAATAAAGAAAAAAAAAAAAAAAAAAAAAAAAAAAAAAGCACCCCTGTCCCCCCTGCTCTCGCGCTAAGGTGAACCCAAGCGTCGGTCTGGCGTCAAATGTAAACAGCAATTGCACCATGCATGTGAGGTATCACCGCGAACGTCAGATCGAGGGCAGTAATTTTAGCAGTAGACCTCCTCTGTATATCTAAAGTGGTAACCTGTAAAGGCTTTTAAAGGCTTTTAAAAATGTATTTAGTTTGTCCCCACTGCACGTTTGTGCGCAATTTTAAAGCATGTCATGTTTGGTATCCATGTACTCGGCCTAAGATCATCTTTTTTATTTCATCAAACATTTGGGCAATATAGTGTGTTTTAGTGCATTAAAATTTAAAAAAGTGTGTTTTTTCCCCAAAAAATTCGTTTGAAAAATCGCTGCGCAAATACTGTGTGAAAAAAAAATGAAACACCCACCATTTTAATCTGTAGGGCATTTGCTTTAAAAAAATATATAATGTTTGGGGGTTCAAAGTAATTTTCTTGCAAAAAAAAATTATTTTTTTATGTAATCAAAAAGTGTCAGAAAGGGCTTTGTCTTCAAGTGGTTAGAAGAGTGGGTGATGTGTGACATAAGCTTCTAAATGGTGTGCATAAAATGCCAGGACAGTTCAAAACCCCTCCAAATGACCCCATTTTGGAAAGTAGACACCCCAAGCTATTTGCTGAGAGGCATGTCGCGTCCATGGAATATTTTATATTGTGACACAAGTTGCGGGAAAGAGACAATTTTTAATTTTTTTTTATTTTTTTTGCGCAAAGTTGTCACTAAATGATATATTGCTCAAACATGCCATGGGAATATGTGCAATTACACCCCAAAATACATTCTGTTGCTTCTCCTGAGTACGGGGATACCACATGTGTGGGACTTTTTGGGAGCCTAGCCGCGTACGGGACCCCGAAAACCAAGCACCGCCTTCAGGCTTTCTAAGGCCGTAAATTTTTGATTTCACTCTTCACTGCCTATCACAGTTTCGGAGGCCATGGAATACCCAGGTGGCAAAAAAAAAACCCCCAAATGACCCCATTTTGGAAAGTAGACACCCCAAGCTATTTGCTGAGAGGTATAGTGAGTATTTTGCAGACCTCACTTTTTGTCACAAAGTTTTGAAAATTGAAAAAAAAAATTTTTTTTCTCGTCTTTCTTTATTTTCAAAAACAAATGAGAGCTGAAAAATACTCACCATGCCTCTCAGCAAATAGCTTGGGGTGTCTACTTTCCAAAATGGGGTCATTTGGGGGGGTTTTATGCCATCTGGGCATTTTATGGCCTTCAAAACTGTGATAGGTAGTGAGGAGTAAAATCAAAAATGTACGCCCTTAGAAATCCCGAAGGCAGTGATTGGCTTTCGTGGCCCCGTACGCGGCTAGGCTCCCAAAAAGTCCCACACATGTGGTATCCCCATACTCAGGAGAAGCAGCTAAATGTATTTTGGGGTGCAATTACACATATGCCCATGGCCTGTGTGAGCAATATATCATTTAGTGACAACTTTTTTTAATTTTTTTTTTTTTTTTTTTAGTCATTATTCAATCACTTGGGACAAAAAAAATGAATATTCAATGGGCTCAACATGCCTCTCAGCAATTTCCTTGGGGTGTCTACTTTTCAAAATGGGGTCATTTGTGGGGGTTTTGTACTGCCCTGCCATTTTAGCACCTCAAGAAACGACATAGGCAGTCATAAATTAAAGGCTGTGTAAATTCCAGAAAATGTACCCTAGTTTGTAGGCGCTATAACTTTTGCGCAAACCAATAAATATACACTTATTGACATTTTTTTTACCAAAGACATGTGGCCGAATACATTTTGGCCTAAATGTATGACTAAAATTGAGTTTATTGGATTTTTTTTAGAACAAAAAGTAGAAAATATCATTTTTTTTCAAAATTTTCGGTCTTTTTCCGTGTATAGCGCAAAAAATAAAAACGGCAGAGGTGATCAAATGCCATCAAAAGAAAGCTCTATTTGTGGGAAGAAAAGGACGCAAATTTCGTTTGGGTACAGCATTGCATGACCGCGCAATTAGCAGTTAAAGCGACGCAGTGCCAAATTGTAAAAAGTGCTCTGGTCAGGAAGGGGGTAAATCCTTCCAGGGCTGAAGTGGTTAATACCATGCCTGTTTATTCCAAAAAAATGTGATTTGATCTACATCTATTATTAAAAGCATTATTTCTAAAATACTGCACTCAGAGGTGCCTCTCTACTTGAGTTTTGTGTTTTGTTGCAGCTGAGGAATTGGTTTCTACCCTATCATGATGGCAGCCCTGTTTGCATTTTTTGGATGCTTTTTTCCCCATTTTTACCATTCCTAAATAGACTCTTTTAGACGATATTTTTATGGACTGACCAGACACTATTTTTATCATTACTTCCTTTTTTTTTTTTTTTTTTAGCAGATTTGTATCAGAATGTATATGATGCCTGACTTGTTTTGCGCCTATACTTGTTATATTAATGACATTTACATAGAGGAACATGTATTAAGCAAAGGGCTATCTGCAAGATATAATGTAGTCTATAGTAAAGTAAATCAGCTTATTTAAGAACAAAGTCCTGATATAAAAGCAAAGCTAAATGTCCATAAAATGATAAAAAACAATGGCACAAATGGCAGATCCCTTAGGAGTAAAGCAGACTCTGAAAGACAAGGTAAATAACAAAAAGGGGTGCCTCTAGGTGCAATATGTTTAAAAAGATAGTTTAATGATAATATAATCAGCCAAATGGCTACTCACATGACAGTTGTGACAAACAGGCATGGGTTTATCATAATGTGGAGTGTGTGGTCACTCTGCTGTCCGGGGGTGCATCCTGAGTGCGGTCCTGTAGTGCTGAGACGGTGCTGGGTGGGATGAGGGGATTCAGAGAATGTGAGCGTATCCTGTGGTCTGCAATAAACCCTGTTGGTCTATGTGTGACTCTGCGGCGGCGGCGTGCGCGTTAGCTTGGAGCGCACTCGCTGCAGTCTGGAACCGGAAGTGGCGTCGGGTGTATCAGATGACGCGTTTCAATGCTTCCGCGTTTTCATCAGATCTGATGAGAACTGTCATGTGATTAGCCATTTGGCTGATTATATTATCATTAAACTATCTTTTTAAACATATTGCACTTAGAGGTGCCCCTTTTTGTTCTTTACCTTCAATATTGAGTTGGCCCACCCTTTGCAGCTATAACAGCTTCAACTCTTCTGGGAAGGTTGTCCACAAGGATTAGGAGAGAGTCTATGGAAATGTTTGACCGTTCTTCCAGAAGCGCATTTGTGAGGTCAGGCACTGATGTTGGACGAGAAGGGCTGGCTCGCAGTCTCTGCTCTAATTCACCCCAAAGGTGTTCTTATTGGGTTGAGGTCAGGACTCTGTGCAGGCCAGTCAAGTTTCTCCACCCCAAACTCACTCACCCATGTCTTTATGGACCTTGCTTTGTGCACTGGTGTGCAGACATGTTGGAACAGGAAGGGGGTATTCCCCAAACTGTTCCCACAAAGTTGGGAGCAGGAAATTGCTTAAAATGTCTTTGTATGCAGACGCCTTAAGAGTTCCCTTTACTGGAACTAAGGGGCCAACCCCTGAAAAACAACCCCACACCATAATCCCCCCTCCACCAAATTATTTGGACAAGTGCACGAAGCAAGGTCCATAAAGACATAGATAAGCGAAGGCTGGATGTCCACCACCAATAAGAAAAAAGGCCCGGGTGGTGGTCTTATAAAGCTGGCCTACAGAAGCCTGGTGCCAGACTGCCCAGGAAGTTCCCACTGATCTGCTGGAATGTGTTTATAAAAGTACAGAAGTTTTATCCTTGAAAGTGTACACTCTAAAGATCAGTCTTCATATCCATTGAATGATGATGGATTTGGGAGCAGGGTGCCCCTTGTGAGGTCCTGAAGACAAGACCTATACTTAGGTGGATAATGATATAGGTGGAAGAACTTCAAACTCAGAGACATATCTGGCAGATGTAACAGCAACTAAAAAGGCCACTTTGAGATTATCTGGTTTTATTGGATTCATCTGGTTTGCTTTCTTCAAGGCTGCATGACTCCTCCTGCCCCTTGATGGATGATGTAGGCCATAGCTGCATTATTATCGGGCTGCACCCTGATTGGTTATCCATACAGAAGGGAGTTCCATATGGCAGAGCCAATCTTATTGCTCTGAGCTCCAGGATGTTGATGGGGAGCTTTGCTTCCACAGGTGACTATGTGCACTGGACCGTGAGTGATTGGAACACGCCTCCCCTGCCTGAAAGACTGTCTTCTGTTATCACTTTCTGGTGATAATGGAAGGAAAGACTTACCCACTGTTAAGGCTGGGCTGGAAATGCACCAAGTTATGGAATTCCCTGCATGGAAGGATAGGAGACCGTGAAGATCGAGAGGATAAGTATGCTTGTTTCTAAGTTTCAAATGAAAATCGCACAAATAGTAGTCTTAAAAGGAGGCTACCATGAGGCCTAGAACGGTCATGGAGAATTTTATTTTGGGCTGTCTCTTTTACCTCAATTCTCAAGACTAGGCGCAGAGAGAATTTTCTGCTCTGGTTGGAAAACCCCGGCTCAAAGGATGGAGAGCAGATTTTAGGAAATGGATCACTCAACCGAAAGCCAGAAGCATCTGAATTGTCCTGTGGACATTTGCAGACAGAAGGAAGAGAGAGGAGTCCTTCAGGAGAAGGTTGCCCAGATAAACTGTGACCTGGACACCTTCAGTTCTAAGAAGGGCAAGAAAGGGTGCTAGGACCTTTGTGAATACTCTCAGAGCACAGGATAGGCCAAAAGGCAGTACAACAAGGTGGAAACGACTCTCTGCCACTGCAAAATCAAAGAAAGCACTGATAATTTGGATAAAATGGTAATATGTAGACAGGCATCTTGGATGTCTACAGATGTTAGGTATTCCCCTTGCCTTAAAAAAGCAAAGACTGACCTTGTAGATTACGTGTGAAATTTTGGAATTTGAGGATATTGTTTGAAGGATTTTAAGTCCAGAATAAGACCCATAAGACCCATATTGGCCTTTGGTACTGTGAGCAACTTTGAACAGAAATTGGTGCAAATACTCCATGGGACAAGAGATGATTCAGGGCATTCTGATAATCTTCCTGTCCTTGGGCAGAGGCAAACTAACAGATGGCCCCTCACTCTTAGGGGTGAGGACACCACTTCATTGGGAAGAGGGCTTTGGGAAGTTTTGGTGGGCTTTGTGGGCCAAGCCTTGCACCAGTAGAAAGGCCTAAACTTTGAAGTCAAAGTCTGAATACAGCAATCTGATGCTTTGCATTGTTAAGAGGTAGAGGCTCCTCAGGGGAGGGGTTTTGAATCTTCCATTGTAAAAGTAAAAATTTTCCCTGTGACATCTTTTATGAACTGGTCAGTCAGGGCTCCACAAATCCCAGGGATCAGCTCGCTATGGCGACTAGAAATTGCATCGTGGCCCAAAGGCTTTTGACAGTAATCCGCATCCACCTCCCCCACTTGCTGACCACACTATAGCCAAAAGACTGCCACAGCGTGGTCGTCCAGTTCTGGGTGAGCGTCTATTGACGCCCACCCAGAACTCTGCTGCCCCACGGGGCACGCTCTGTGATTGCTGTGCTCATTCAGACACTGCTGATCACAGATACAGTGAAGGAAAAAAGTATTTGATCCCCTGCTGATTTTGTACATTTGCCCATTGACAAAGAAATGATCAGTCTATAATGTGAATGATAGGTTTATTTTACTTTAACAATGAGAGAGAGAACAACAAAAAAATCCAGAAAAATGCATTTAAAAAAAGTTATAAATTGATTTGCATTTTAATGAGTGAAAAAAGTATTTGATCCCCTATCAATCATTTTAATGAGTGAAAAAAGTATTTGATCCCCTATCAATCATTAAGATTTCTGGTTCCCAAGTGTCTTCTATACAGGTAAAGAGCTGAGATTAGGAGCACTCTCTTAAAGGGAGTGCTCCTAATCCCAGCTTGTTACCTGTATAAAAGAAACCTGTCCACAGAAGAAATCACTCTCCACCATGGCCCAGACCAAAGAGCTGTCCAAGGATGCCAGGGACATGACTGTAGACCTACACAAGGCTGGAATGGGCAACAAGACTATTGCCAAGCAGCTTGGTGAGAGGGTGACAACAGTTGGTGCGCTTATGCGCAAATGGAAGAAACACAAAATAACTGTCAATTTCCCTCAATCTGGGGCTCCATGCAAGATCTCACCTCGTGGAGTTTCAATGATCATGAGAGGAATTAGCCTAGAACTACACGAGAGAATGTGGTCGATGATCTCAAGGCAGCTGGGACCATAGTCACCAAGAAAACAATTAGTAAAACACTACGCCGTGAAGGACTGAAATCCTGCACCTCCTGCAAGATCCCCCTGCTCAAGAAAACACGTACAAGCCTGTCTGAAGTTTGCTAATGAACATCAGAATGATTGAGAGAACTGGGTGAAAGAGTTGTGGTCAAATGAGAGCAAAATTGAGCTCTTGGGCATCGACTCAACTCGTGTTTGGAGGAGGAGGAATGCTGTTTTATGACCCCAAGCACACCATCCCCACTGTCAAACATGGAGATGGAAACATTATACTTTGGGGGTGTTTTCCTGCAAAGGGGACAGGACAACTTCACCGCATCAAAAGGGATGATGGACAAGGCCATTTACCGTCAAATCTTGGGTGAGAACCTCCTTCCCTCAGCCAGGGCATTGGAGATGGGTCGTGGATGGGTATTCCAGTATGACAATGACCCAAAACACACGGCCAAGGCAACAAAGGAGGAGTTGCTTGAGAAGTAGCACATTAAGGTCCTTGAGTGGCCTAGCCAGTCTCCAGACCTTAATCCCACAGAAAATATGTGGAGAGAGCTGAAGTTACAAATCGTCAGCCTCCAAGCCTTAATGACTTGGAGAGGATCTGCAAAGAGGAGTGGGACAAACTCCCTCCTGAGATGTGTGCAAACCTGGTGGCCAACTACAAGAAACGTCAGATCTCTGTGATTGTCAACAAGGGTTTTACCACCAAGTACCAAATCATGTTTTGCAAAGGGGTCAAATATTTCACTCAATAAAATGCAAATCAATTTATAATTTTTTTGAAATGCGTTTTTCTGGATTTTTTTGTTATTTTGTCTCACTGTTAAAATAAACCTACCATTAAAATTATAGACTGATCATTTCTTTGTCAGTGGGCAAGCATACAAAATCAGCAGGGGATCAAATACTTTTTTCCCCTCACTGTAAGGCTGCCATGTACACGGGTCGCGGAGGCAAAGTCCTCTGAACGTTTTTTTTTGAAAGCGTGAAACTGGCGTTTAGAAACGCCTGTTTAGCCGCATTTGCATGCCGCGTTTGCGTCTAGAAGCGTTTAGTAAGGATAATATCATAAGACCCTCCCCAAGCTCAAAAAAAGTTTTTATTGAAAGCGGAAGTAAACCCATCCATAAAACAGTTATATTTCCGGCACGTGCTGGAAATGTAACACTCCCATTGGTTGTGCTCTCAATCAAACTGTCAAACCATCCAATGGCTGGTGTCATGACTGATCACATGTGCAGCACCATGGTAGTTGTAGATTAAACAGAGGCAAAGATGGCAGCTTCCTTGGCTGAAAACGATTCAGGGGTTTACTTACACTTTAACTATTTCAGCCATTTTGTGAGACCAGAGTGAGTAGCAGCAGCAGAGAGCAGCAGTGTCCTTGTATTTGTCCCCATTTCTGTGCTTTTTTTTTTTTTACAATGGATCCCATAATGAGCATATGTGAGGAAATGCTCCTGACATTGCTCTTGATGAGGCTAGAACGACGCCGAAAAATTGCGTGCGAGGACCAGAGTTCGTCGCTACTGGACCCATCCATTGATCGTGCAGCGCATGTCAGTAGGATATTTTACCAACATGTACGTACAGCTGCGTACCTACTCCGATAAATGTTTTAATTTTACATGCATGTCCATTGCCTCATTTGACATTCTACTAGAAAAAGTTCGGCCCAGTCTGACACGCTTGGACACGAACATGAGGAAGAGTGTGCCACCAGAGGAACGTCTGTTGGTGACTATCAAATTTCATGAAACTAGGTTTGATCACGTCGGTGGTCAGGCTCAATGGTGGGGTCATCTTTTTCATATCTAACATATGGGTCAAATTACAATTATACTTTGTAAAACATTGCTAGTGGTGTATTGAATTGGATCAAGGGCTTGTTTTTAATTTTTTTTTATGTTTTCTCATTGTTTTCCATCATTTTTTAGTGTTTTAATGTCCAAAAATTCGGGTACCTTTAACCACTTGCCGAGCGCCTCACGCAGATATACTGCGGCAGAATAACGTACCCCAACGTTACTCCCCTCCCATGGGCGGGGCCCCCCCCAGTGCCTGAGGCGGTCGGCATTATTGCAGGAGCGATCCATCCTGAGGGGGAGGCCACCGATTCATGGCCACCCACTCACGATCGCTCCTGGCGAATGAGAAGCTTCCTCTGCTTCTGAAATGTAAACAGAAGCAGAGGAAGTGATGTCATCTCTCCTCGTGGAGTCTTTTCGTTCTGGCTCCTGAGGAGAGAAGACATCAATGTGAGTTTGCACCAACACTACACTAACACTAGTGCATATAGGCACATAAAACACCCCCGATCACCCCCCTGCACCCCCTGTCACAGTGACACCAATAGCAGTTTATTTTTTTACTGATCACTGCATTGGTGTCATTTGTGACTGTTATAAGTGTTAGGCCCCTTTAGGTCTAGGGTACCCCCCTAACCCCCCCTAATAAAGGTTTAACCCCTTGATCACCCCCAGTTAACCCTTTCACCCCGTCGCCAGTGTCACTAAGCGATCTTTTTCTGATCGCCGTATTAGTGTCACAGGTGACGCTAGTTAGCCAGGTAGGTATTTAGTTTCACCGTCAGCTTTTTATAGCGTCAGGTACCCCCATATACTATGGAATGAAGGTTTTAACCCCCTGATTGCCCCCTAGTTAACCCTTTCACCAGTGATCACCATATAAGTGTTACGGGTGACGCTGGTTGGTTAGTTTGTTTTTTATACCCGCTGTTTAATACCCAATAAAAGGTTTAAGCCCCTGAACACCCGGCGGGTGATATCAGTTAGGTTTTAGGGTCAGATAGGGTCTGCGTTGCCCCAGGCAGCGTCAGATTAGTGCCAGTACCGCTAACACCCACGCACGCAGCATACACCTCCCTTAGTGGTATAGTGTCTGAACGGATCGATATTTGATCAGATCTATACTAGCGTCCCCAGCAGTTTAGGGTTCCCAAAAATACAGCGTTAGCGGGATCAGCCCAGATACCTGCTAGCACCTGCGTTTTGCCCCTCCGCCCAGCCCAGCCCACCCAAGTGCAGTATCGATCAATCACTGTCACGCCTGATCCCTGCGATCGCTAACAGTTTTTTTGGTAGCGTTTGATACAGTTGCTGACAGCCTAGGAGCTTTTTTTGCCTGTGAGTCTCACTACTTTATCAGTAAGTTTAGAGCCCAAAATGGCAAATCGAAGGTACAGTAGTGAAGAGGCCTACACGTTTCTGAGCATGACAGATAGTGAAAAGGAAGTCACTCATCTGTCAGATTCAGGCTCAGAATACGATCCTGTAGACAACAGCAGCTCCAAGACAGATAGCTTTGACGACGGAGTTGTGGTCCCTGCCAAGGTCAGGCGTACCAGACCCCTATCTTCTTCTGCTGTTGTTTAGGTGCAAGAACCGCAGGGCTCTCATATGGAGCAGAAAAGTACTAGTGCCGCTCATCCTTCTGGTGAACTGGCAAGCCTAGTACACCCTGGTCGTAGTCAAACCAGTACTGCAGTAACACGTGGTGACGTGGCGAGTCCTATAAGTGCAGTTCAAGCTGGTGAGGTGGCAAGCACAAGTAGTGTCCCGCTGCCACCAAGAAGACAAGGACAGGCCCGTCCAGCCCATAGTGCCCTTCCTGCTGCATTCTCAATCCTAATTGGGAACCCACCACTTCTGCAGCACCCGTACTTCCTCCATTCACTGGCCAATCCGGAATTCAGGTGGAAACAGTTGATTTTTATTCGATGTTTTTCACCGAAGATCTCTATCGATCTATTGTGGACCAAAGTAATTTGTATTTCTAAAAAAAAGAAGCAATCAAAACTACAGTTTAAAATAAATTCAATCAAAAAGTAGTCTTTCAAAACAGCAGCGCTAAAAATTTTACATAGAAGCTTGATAGTCTATAAATCCAGCTGTAACCGGAATACAAACACAGTCTTTTGCATATAACAGTTCATAAGTAATTCAACAGCTGTTTTAAACGTTCGACCATCGATACATCTAGTGCTTAAGCTCCCTCTAGGAATTGCACTCACCAGAAACAAGATCAATCAAAGCCTCGTAGTGTATGTGAAGTGGCTACGATAGCTGCCAAACGAACATCCGTCCAAACCACAGTGTACGATCAGCAGAGATCAGCAAGCTGCCATACAGGTCACTGGCTCTGGTTTCTCCCCAGGAACCACCACGGATGATTACAGCTCTCCGACAGGTGGTGAGATTGACAGAACTGAATGCACCGCGCTACTATTTATTGGATGCCTTTTTTTACCATTGGTTTGTAAGTTTAATGCATTAAGGGAAGGGGATTTTTTGGATAATAAAAAGCTTTAGTTTTACACTATGTGGCTTCCTCTCTCCTTATTTGCCTGTGTAATATGGATAGCTCTCATCTGACCGGATCCTGGTGAATTAGAGGACGTGAGTGTGGGTCTTCATATCTGCTGATCAGACGAATGTTTGTTTGGCAGCGATCGTAGCCACTTCACATACACTACGAGGCTTTGATTGATCTTTTTTCTGGTAAGTGCAATTCCTAGAGGGAGCTTAAGCACTAGATGTATCGATGGTTGAACGTTTAAAACAGCTGTTGAATTACTTATGCAAAAATAGGGGGAAAAGAAATTGCGCTCGGTGCTCATTGAAAATATGAAAACTATTAATGACAAAACCGTGAAAGAAATCCTGCAGCTGAAACACAATAACCCCAATACAAGGGCATACAAACTAAACAATATAAAAAACAGTGTAGCGCTGGATTATTAAAAAAGGCGCATATAATAATATATGCAAATGTGCCAGGACCCGTGTGTGAGTGAATGGGTAATCAAAACCATATAACACTATTCTAAAGTGATCAAACGCACAAGTGTATAAGTCATTAGTGACACTAGGAGGAAGATTTTGCTTGTGATCACCGGATACTCTCCAAGGGTATTCCTCTACAAAACTTCTGAGGTGAAAAGAGAAACAAAAAGCAGATCCATTAGAAGCCGAGCACATCCATTTACCTCACAGCTCACAGATTCTAATGGATCTGCTTTTTGTTTCTCTTTTTACCTCAGAAGTTTTGTAGAGGAATACCCTTGGAGAGTATCCGGTGATCACAAGCAAAATCTTCCTGTGCTATTGGTAGAACGTCTATGGAGCCTTTTTAGGTGACATCCACTGGACCTACACATCTCTACTGAGCCTGTTTTGACCCCCCTGAATAAGGGTGGTCGCAGGCTGTCCGGTAAGCCTCCAGCTGTATTCTCTTGGTGGTGGGCTACAGTTGCAGTGGAACACTGAACCGGAATTTATGTTGAAATTTCACCACGTTTGGGACTCTATACTTATTTGCAGTATATGAATTTTTTTTGGGTTGGTTCTAATTCATTTATTTTAACTTTATTTTTCATTATGTTTTGGGACTTTCATTTATAACACATGAATCTTTGCGTCTCTTTAACCCAATAATTTCATTATTGTTGAGTATCACATGTTTTTTTTGGAATAACTAACGTTAATTGGTTGACATAGTTTTTTCATCATACATTGTCAATGTCAATCGTCACTGTATTGATTTTTATTGTTTATGTTGACTTTTGGTTCACATAATTCACTTATATTATATATATGTTTATATGTTCATATTATCCAAACACACATAGGTTTATTTGAACACCTCCTAGTGTCACTAATGACTTATACACTTGTGCGTTTGATCACTTTAGAATAGTGTTATATGGTTTTGATTACCCATTCACTCACACACGGGTCCTGGCACATTTGCATATATTATTATATGCGCCTTTTTTAATAATCCAGCGCTACACTGTTTTTTATATTGTTGAATTACTTATGAACTGTTATATGCAAAAGATTGTTTGTATTCCAGTTACAGCTGGATTTATAGACTATCAAGCTTTTACGTAAAATCTTTAGCACTGCTGAAGTTTGAATGACTACTTTTTGATTGAATTTATTTTAAACTGTAGTTTTGATTGCTTCTTTTTTTTAGAAATGTTTTCTACACTATAGCAGCTGCTTTTCTACTTCATGAGTTTATTTTCCTAAGCGCCGGATAAGTGATCTTCTTTTTTTGAGAACTTCTGTGTTAAAGTAATTTGTATGCTGGTCAATTCATCGCTGCTAATCCCCAGTCCTCCCTTGCCAGAGGTTGGAAACCAATTACGTTTCCGAATTTAAGACCTTTTTGGGCCTATCCCTCGACATGGGCATAGTTAAAATGAGTACGTTGTGGTCATATTGGTCCACTGACCCAATTTACAATATGCCCGTGTTCTCTGCCTCCATGACCAGGGCACGATACGAGCAGATCTTGAGGTTCATGCATTTCAACAACAATGAACTCTGTCGTCCTCGTGGAGGCCCTGGATATGATCGGCTCTACAAAATTCGGTTGCCTGCGTTGATGAGTCCCTGACTGAGTTTTTCAGGCTGCTTGTCTTTCAAACAGTATCTTCCCAGCAGGCGTGCCAGATACGTGGTCAAGATGTATAAGCTCTGTGACAGGGCCAAAGGCTATACATGTAGTTTTATGGTTTACGAGGGAAGAGATAGTCACATAGAGCCTCTGAACTGCCCAGATTACATAGGGAGCGCTGACAAGATTGTGCGGGACTTGGTGTCACCCTTATTCGGAAAGGGGTACCATTTGTATGTGGACAATTATTACACGAGCGTGCCACTTTTTGATCATCAGATTGGCGCATGTGGCACCGTGCGATCTAATCGCAGGGGCTTTCCCCAGCGGCTTGTAGAATCCAGTCTTAGGCTGGGGGAGAGAGCCTGATTGAACTATAATAACTTGCTCGCTGTGAAGTGGAGGGATAATAAGAATGTTTTCGTTCCTTCCTCCCTTCATGCAGACACGACGGTCCAAATTCCTACGGCGACTGGTGTTGTGGAGAAACCCTTCCGTGTCCACGAATATAACCAAAATATGGAAGGGGTGGACCTCAACGACCAGTTGTTGGCGCCATACCTAGTTGCCCGTAAGGCCAGACGCTGGTACAAAAAAGTGTCTGTATACATATTTTAATTGGCTTTGCTGAACGTTCATGTGCTATACTAAGCTTCAGGACGGACTGGATCCTTCCTTAAATTCCAGAAAGAGATCGTCTGAGCCCTTGTGTTTCCAGACGGTGCTTCACCTCACCTTCCCAATCCAAATGCAGTAAACCGGCTGCATGAGAGGCACTTTCCTTATGTCCTCCCTGGTACCCCTACCCAACGAGCCCCCCAAAGAAGAAGATGTTGTGTCTGTAGCAAGCGCGGATATAGGCGTGACACTCGCTATTATTGTCCCTCCTGTCCTGACAATCCTGGTCTTTGCATTGGTGAATGTTTTGAACGCTACCATGCACTAGTGGAGTATTAGCGTAGGGTACAGCACTGCACAGACTAGAACACACTTTCATAGGGTCTCCCAAGATGCCATCGCATTTTGAGAGACCTGAACCTGGAACCGTTAGTTACAAAAAAAAAAAAAGTGTAAACAAAAAAAAAATTAAAATAAAAATTAAAAAACACAATAAAAAAATAAAAAAAATAGCTGTCGTTTTATTGTTCTCTCTCTATATTGTTCTGCTCTTTTTTACTGTATTCTGCAATGTTTTATTGTTATTATGTTTTATCATGTTTGCTTTTCAGGTATGTAATTTTTTTAAACTTTACTGTTAACTGAGTTTTATTCTTAACCACTTTTTTGTTTTCAGGTATGCCATTCAGCTGCAGCGCAGATTTATTTATCTTGACAGCAACAGCGTTTGCTCCCACGATACATAAAGCCATGACTCCAACGCTGTAGGAGGCGATTTCACCACCACAGTTAAAAAAAGAGCATATATGCCGAAGCATGGGGGCAGCAGGGGTGGAGGAGCGATTTGCTCCCAACTTTTGGGGCGGATGCCCCCATGCTTCGGCATATATACATTTTAGGCACAGATTGCGTTAAAAAATGTATTATTTTTTACTATGTTTTTTTTGTATTTGCTTTGCATGTATGGGAAGTCTTACTGTTATACTGTAATGTTACTTTGTTTTATTGTTAACCATCATTTTTTTAGCAGGTACGCCATTCAGATGCAGCGCGGATTTATTTATCTCGACAGGAACAGCGTTTGCTCCCACGATACATGAAGCCGTGACTCCAGCGCTGTAGGAGGTGATTTCACCACCACAGTTAAAAGCAAAATGGTGCATGTATGACCATCATTAGAAGTGGGTGGATAAGGGGGGAGTGGCCAAGATGGCGCTGTGAGAGGACGTCTGGAACGAGAGCACCGCCGAGGTCCTAGGCTCTCTCTCCCTCACGGCAGCAACGAGACCCGGATTCCAGGCACAAAGCACCTACATGCACCGCTGCTCAGCCCGGGCTCCACGAGGAAGGGGTAAGAAGCTCAAATTTCCTCATGTGACTGTGGAACCGGAGCCGGCCTGTGCAGACCGCGTGGAGGCCGGGACGCGCTCCTATACCAATATGGAGTTCCAGACGGAGCAGGCAGGACAATCCTCTCCCAACTGGGTCTGGCTGATGTTCTGGCAGCTATTGCAAACTGCCAGGCCTCCATCACCACCCTAACTACTAAGGTTGATGCTGTGCAATTAGATGTGGGGCTTATTAGGCAAGATATGGACAAAATGCGCTCAAGATTGACCACCGCTGAGCAGCGCCTGGGACAGGTAGAGGACACTGAAAAACCATGAAGCTGACCTCCGTGCCCTACACACTAAAATAAGGGCTCTTGAATACAAATGTGAAGATGCGGAAAATCTCAACAGGAGGAACAACCTCCGCATTGTTGGCATGGCGGAGAGGACTGAGGGTCAGCGTCCAACTGAGTTTGTGGAGGAATTGCTCCGTTCCCTCCTGCCAGAGGCCTAGTTCTCGCCCTTTTATGCTGTTGAGATGGCCCCCTGCATCCCACCCAAGCGGGGTCCCCCGGGTGCGCCTCCACGCACATTCATCCTCAAGTTCCTGAACTTTAGGGATAGAGAGGAGGTGCTCAGAGCGGCCAGAGTGAAGGGCGAATTGCTGTACCAAAACAACAAAATCCTCATATTTCCTGACTACTCAGTGGAAACTCAAAAATTGAGGCGATCCTTCGATCATGTCAAAGCAGCCATGCGGCTCAAGGGCATCTGTTACAGCATATTGTTTCCTGCACGACTAAATGTTCAGGTCGGGGAGACAACCAGATTTTTCACCTCCCCCCGGGACGCATCCGCATGGCTGGAGTCGCTCCCTCCAAAATCGCTGAGGAATGGTATATCAATCCTGAGAATCACCTTCTCTACATGCTGCAGGATGGCTACATCCCACTTGCAAGTGAGCCCCTATTTGCACCTGTTATGCCTTTCTTTCTTTAACTGACTGACATGTTGTAAAGTTCAAGTACTATGCCCCTGGTAAGACCAGGTGATATTTGACTGTAAGCCTGCCAATTTACACATTGGGATTAACGGTGCCTTAAACAGGGATACCAGCAATTGATGGATTTCCTGGGTAAAGCTACATGAGTGTGGCTACACCTATACACAGCACTACAAGACCACAGTTTCTATTCTATGCAGAATCCCATTCACTGTAATTCCAAGTGCACTATTGTCTATCCAGCAGCAAACTCTAGTGGCAATTTCCTGTACTGCAAGAACATATCTCATTTTCATTACTGTCCCTTGGATGCTACATACGGGGTGATTTTCCTGATACTCAATTATAACCTGTGTTCACCTAGGAATAATGCCCCTAGCCACTTCATAGACGTACGGGTGCCTCCTGCACCAGTGAACACTCCTGTGCTGCTGGACTAAGTTTCTTTGCATTTAATGGCACCTGGGTTTACTATGGAAGAAAATAAGCCTTTTTTTTTTACTGTTTTTTTCTTTTCCTTTTATTTTTCCTGTGGTAATGTTTGGAAAGAGCCTGAAAAACTTCTTCTGGTGTTCTCTCCTGTTTGATTTTGGCGGCAGAGTCTCTCACCGCTATATGTGGACAGACCATATCCACTAAGTGACTACACCCACTGGTTCACATCCCCTGACATTGGGTGCTTGATGTTTGGGAAAATAGGCATTCCTAGGTTGGGATGGGAAATGGGGGGTGGGGGGGAGGGGTTGTTGGTTTATCTGTTAACTGTTTTTTTTACAGGTGCTTTATTTTGTTTATACCTAAAGTCCAGTGACATGGAATTGTATGTGATGCTATATGTGTTGACTGGGTCGGATGGCTGGCCCCGTGGGCAGGTCATCCCTACACTTATCCCACCCTTGACCCCCGATGGCTGAGTTCACAATCATTTCATGGAATGTACGGGGCCTTAACTCAGCGGTGAAACGATCCCTGGCATTCAGTTTTTTACAAAAATATAACCTGCAGATTTGCATCCTGCAGGAGACACATCTGCAGGGAAACAAAACTGTCTGCCTTAAAAAAGCTTGGGTAGGCCAAAATCACCACTCCACTTACTCTACATATGCTCGCGGGGTCAGCATCCTAGTTCGTAAGACATTACCATTTCGGCTTCTTGAAGTCAGAACTGACAGGGAGGCAAGATTTGTTATAATTCTTGCTAATATATACGATAAGGATGTGGTGTTGGTGGGGATCTATATACCACCACCAGCCTCAGGCCAGATCCTTCACGAGATCATGCAAATTGTGAAACAGTTTGACACAGCCTTAGTCTTCCTCCTGGGTGACTTCAATATGGTCCCCTCGGTGGAACTAGACAGACTACACTCGATAGCTCATAGCACTCAGACGATGGGCGGATACTTTTGTCCTCACTGACGTATGGAGACACATGCACCCGACACAAAGGGAATACACTTGCCATTCCTCATCACACAAAACCCTATCTAGAATTCATCTAGTATACGCCTCTAGCCTTGCTCTACAGTATGTCCAGGACCTGACAGGGCCTCTATTTGTAACTTTTGGACAGACAACTCTGAATCTACCACCCCACCTATTCTTTGGGACTCCTTTAAGGCCTGGGCTAGAGGGGAGATCATGACTAGCATCGCTCGCCTTGCGAGAGTCCACTCGTGCTGTGGAGGAGCTTGAAACGAGGGCTACTGCACTAGAGGATGAGTTTGTCTCTGCCCCAGGGGATGAGAGGTACAGGGCATGGAAACAGGCGTTGCGAAGTCTCTCCACTGCTAGGGTAGCTCAGACTGACAAGGCTCTCCTATATTCGGCCCAACGAGTCTTTGAGCATGGTGGGAAGAATGGGAAACTTCTGGCATGGCTGGCTGAGGGTAGCATACCGTCCACTCCCATAGGCTCCATCAGGGACAGTTCAGGCCTACTACTCTCTGTGCCTAATAGCATCAACAACCGTTTTAGAGAATATCACTAATCTGCCCTCTCTTCCTTCCTTGACCCACTATCTATTCCTGTACTGTCTGAGGAGGCTAGAGAGGGCCTGGAGGCAGACATTACACTTGAGGAGATACAAGTAGCTATGGGACACTTCCGTGGGGGGAAGGCTCCTGGGGCAGACGGCCTGCCGTACGAGTTCTACTCAAACTTTACCAAACTTCTGGCCCCTAAGTTAACTTCACTCCTGACTAAGTTTGCAACACTGCAGGCTCTACCCGATTCGATGAATGAGGCATGTTGGTTCCCAAGCTTGGCAAGGATCCCCTGGATTGTGCATCATACAGGCCCACATCCTTACTTAATGTTGAAGCCAAGATCTTTGCTAAGGTCTTGGCCATCCGCCTGTCCCATGTTATAGAAGACCTGATCGGAATAGATCAGACCGGATTTATGCCGGGCAAAGGAACTGACATAAATATCCGGCACCTTTTCTTGAATCTTACTGTCCCACATGACAACCCGGGTACCAGAGTCATTGCCTCCCTGGATGCCGAGAAGGCATTTGACTCGGTTGAATGGACCTACCTGTGGGAGGTATTGCACAAATTCGGGTTGGGCCCTAAGTTCTTCCACGGCATTTGGCTACTATACCATGCACCCAGAGCCTGGGTCCGTACAAATAATTGGCTATCGGATCCATTTGATTTGTTTCGCGGCACGAGACAGGGGTGCCCACTCTCCCCCAGCCTGTTTGCCCTGGCACTGGAGCCCCTGGCAATTTCGATCACGAATACTCCAGATGTCCTGGGCATGTGGGTGGGTATGTTGGAGGAGCTGTCCCTGTACGCCGACGACGCGCTCCTATATCTGAACGACGCCGGTCCCTCAATACTGGCTGCCCTGCGAATCTTTGATGATTTTGGGGGGCTCTCGGGTATTAAAATTAACTTGACTAAATCGGTACTGTTCGCCATTGATGATGGTGCTGCATCGGGAGTCCCTTCCTCACCGTTACAGTGGGTGGAGGAATTCAGACTATATGGAAATCCTTCAGACTATATGGACATGGGCAAACCTTCCACTAAACCTTCTGTGACGTATCAACCTCCTTAAGATGATGATACAGCCTAAAATCAACTACCTATTTAGGAACTGCCCTGTATGGGTCCCTGTCTCATTCTTTAGGGAGATTGACCATGTGGGTTCTTTCATCTGGGGTGGCGGGACTCCTAGGCTGGCACGCTCCACCCTCTGGCTGCCTGCCCATCTGGGGGGCCTGGCCCTCCCAAATTTTCAAGTTTACTTCTGGGCTGCGATGCTTGTCTCGGTCCACTGGTGGTTTCAGACCTCCAAGTCCAATGCTGCAGTCTGCCTTGAGGTTAACTGTTTGGGCTTGCTGGCTGACCTTCGCAACCTTCCCTACAGAGGCCCAGGGGAGTACCAAGGGGTCCCAGGACCTACACAGGCGACTTGGAGGGTCTGGGTGGCTGCCAGGCGACGTTACTTAAAACCGGGCCAATGGTCCCCTGAACAACCCCTTTGGGGAAATCCAGCGTTGACACATTTCTGCACCATCCCGGACCCGCAGGTTTGGGCCCGCTATGGTATCACAACTCTGGAGGCACGTAATGCCCCGAGGTGAGCTGATACCCCTCTCAGAGATAATGACTACTTACCAGCTACCCCAATGGATGAGATTCAGATATTTACAACTCAGGCATGCGGCTAGGGCCCAGTTCCCTCAAAAACCCGTCCTTCAGGCCAATCCCATCGAGGAACTACTGACTCCTGGAGACCTTACTAAACCCCTTTCTGCCTTGTATAGCGCACTCCTAGGTAAGGACTCCCCCAAGATAGAGAAACTATGGGAAATGTGGCATGGAGATATACCATCATTAGATAAAGAAGGTTATGAGGACTGTCTTGACTACGGCCCTAAACTAGTAATAGCATCCAAAGATAAATTAATTCAGGTTAAATTCCTCCACAGGATCTGTTATACTCCTCAGAGACTCCATCGTATTTTCCCAGATAGGGACCCCATGTGCCCCAAATGCAGGACTCAAGTTCGTACCTTCTTCCACATGTTCTGGGACTGCCCCATCATAGCGACCTACTGGGCAGCAGTGTTTAGTGGAATCAATTCTAGGCTGCAGATGTCCATTCCAGCCTCTCCTGAACTTGCCCTACTGGGGGTTCATGATGATGAGCAACGTTCTCACCATCTAAAACTACTCATCTCATATCTTCTATTTTATGCCAAGAAGGAAATTCTCCTAAAATAGATTGACTCCTCTCCCCCATCACTCCCCTCCTGGGAAGCACAGATTGAGGCTGCCATTCCCATGTATAGGATTATCTATGTGAACCGGGGCTTTCCATGGAAATTCGAGAAAGTTTGGGTTCCATGGTTATCCTCCTTCTAATATCTGCCAATAACGTATCTATAAGATTACTAGGGGGATGGAAGGGGAATACGGATGTTAGGCGATTTATCCTCCTTACTATATATTAGTACTTATTGCACTGTGATCCACACCCTGCCCACACCAGTTTGATTTCTGTAGGTAATAATGTTTACTTCATATAGTGTTATGTACTGTGTCCACGTGTATACTGTAAAATTACTCTTTTATGACAATAAAGCACCTTTGTTTGTTTAAAAAAAAAAAGAAGAAGTGGGTGGATAAAGGGAGATATTCTAATGGTGGGCATACCCACAGATCAATGTCTTTTTTTCTTTCAGCCCACAGGCTGCATGAAAAAATAAAAAATAAAAAAATAATAATATTACAATATATGCCCAACAAGGACCAGCAACGTACTGGTATGTTGCTGGACTTTGAGTGGTTATACCAGAATGATGCCTGCCGGTTTAGATATCATCTTGGTATTATTCTTTTCAGCCAGCGGTCGGCTTTCATGTAAAAGCAATCCTAGCGGCTAATTAGCCTCTCCCAACAGGGAACCTGAGAATGCAGCCAGTGGTTTCCCGCCAGTTGACCATAGAGCCGATCAGAGACCAGAACAGCTCCAATCATCTCTATGGCCTAAGAAACCGGAAGCTACGAGCATTTCATGACTTAGATTTCGCTGGATGTAAACAGCGCCATTGGGAAATTGGGAAAAGCATTTCATCACACCGATCTTGGTGTGGTCAGATGCTTTGAGGGCAGAGGAGAGATCTAGGGTCTAATAGACCCCAATTTTTTCACAAAAAAAAGGAGTACCTGTTACTACCTATTGCTATCATAGGGGATATTTACATTCCCTAAAAGAACAATAAAAATGATATATAAAAAAAAAAAAAAAATGAAAGGAACAGTTAAAAAATAAAATAAAAAAGCAAAATAAATAAATAAATAAATAAATAAAAAGCACTCCTGTCCCCCCCTGCTCTCGCGCGAACACAAGTGTCGGTCTGACATCATATGTAATCAGCAATTGCACCACTCATGTGAGGTATCACCGCAAAGGTCAGATCGAGGGCAGTAATTTTTGCAGTAGACCTCCTCTGTAAATCTAAAGTGGTAACCTGTAAAGGCTTTTAAAAATATATGTAGTCTGTTGCTGCTGCACGTTTGTGCGCAATTTTAAAGCATGTCGTGTTTGGCATCCATGTACTCTGCCTAAGATCATCTTTTTAATTTTATCAAACATTTGGGCAATATAGTGTGCTTTAGTGCATTAAAATTTAAAAAAGTGTGTTTTTTAAAAAAAAAATGCGTTTGAAAAATCGCTGCGCAAATACTGTGTGGGGAAAAAAATTAAACACCCACCATTTTAATCTGTAGGGCCTTTGCTTTTAAAAAATATATAATGTTTGGGGGTTCAAAGTAATTTTCTTGCAAAAAAAAAATTATTTTTTCATGTAAACAAAAAGTGTCAGAAAGGGCTTTGTCTTCAAGTGGTTAGAAGAGTGGGTGATGTGTGACATAAGCTTCAAAATGTTGTGCATAAAATGCCAGGACAGTTCAAACCCCCCCAAAATGACCCCATTTCAGGAAGTAGACACCCCAAGCTATTTGCTGAGAGGCATGTCGAGTCCATGGAATATTTTATATTTTGATACAAGTTGCGGGAAAAGACAATGTTTTTTTTTTTTTTCATTTTTGCACAAAGTTGTCACTAAATTATATATTGCTCAAACATGCCATGGGCATATGTGAAATGACACCCCAAAATATATTAAGTTGCTTCTCCTGAGTACGGGGATACCACATGTGAGACTTTTTGGGAGCCTAGCCGCGTACGGGACCCGGAAAATCAAGCACTGCCTACATTTTTTTTATTTCACTCCTCACTGCCTATCACAGTTTCGGAGGCCATGGAATGCCCAGATGGTACAACCCCCCCCCCCCAAATGACCCCATTTCGGAAAGTAGAAACCCCAAGCGTATGGTGAGTATTTTGCAGACCTCGCTTTTTGTCACGAAGTTTTAAAAATTTAAAAAAGAAAAAAAAATTTCCTTTCTTTCTTCATTTTCAAAAACAAAATACTCAACATGCCTCTCAGCAAATAGCTTGGGGTGTCTACTTTGCGAAATGGGGTCATTTGGGGGGGGGGGTTGTACTGCCCTGCCATTTTAGCACCTCAAGAAATGAGATAGGCAGTTAAACTAAAAGCCATGTAAATTCCAGAAAATGTACCCTAGTTTGTAGACGCTATAACTTTTGCGCAAACCAATAAATATACGCTTATTGACTTTTTTTTTTACCAAAGACATGTGGCTCAATACATTTTGGCCTAAATGTATGACTAAAATTGAGTTTATTGGATTTTTCTTATAACAAAAAGTAGAAAATATCTTTTTTTTTTTTTTCAAAATTTTCGGTCTTTATCCATTTATATCGCAAAAATAAAAATGGCAGAGGCAATCAAATACCATCAAAAGAAAGCTCTATTTGTGTGAACAAAAGGACGCAAATTTCGTTTGGGTACAGCATTGCAGGACCGCGCAATTACCAGTTAAAGCAGCACAGTGCCAAATTGTAAAAAGTCCTCTGGTCTTTAGGCAGCCAAATGGTCCGGGGTTTAAGTGGTTAAAAACGCTTATAAACGAAAACGGGGCTAAACGCGGTACCGGCATTTTTCGTTTATCAAAAAATAAAAAACCCAGCAGTGATTCAACACCAAATTTGTGCATAAATAAATCAAATAGTGTGGCATTAAATTAATACAACATGACAGAAAATATACCATACTTAATCATGTTATATTAATTTAGCGCCACACTATTTGTTTTATTTATGCACAAATTTGGTATCACAGATTTTAGTGTGGGTTGCTTTTATGTGTTAAAATCTTCCACAGCACAGAATTATTTTTGCTTTTATATTTGGTGATTAAATACAACCAAAAGAAAGCTCTATTTGGGTGAAAAAAATTATAAAATGTCATATGAGTAAAGTGCTGCATGACTGGTCAATTGTCTTTCAAAGTGTGACAGCGCTAAAAGCTGAATATTGGCCAGGGCAGGAAGGGGGTGAAAGTGCCCAGTAGGTAAGTGGTTGAAATAAAATTGACTCGACTTTTATGTGGCTCCTAGATTTAAAGCAAATTTGTCAAGCCCTGGGTTAAGTGCCTCTCCGAAAAGACATTTCCCACTAAAGAGCTTAGTTGTTTAGTGCTTTTTACAGGCAGCTTCTCAGGTGGCTTCTAGCCACAAGATTCTGCACATGTATATAGATTAGGACCTGTTACAGTGACAGGGCTATTTTAGAAATTTGTCTCATCACATCATCACATGCTCCGAGATGTCCGCTCAAAAAAATAAGTAATTAAAAAAAAAAAAAAGGAAGGAAGGAAACTGCTGTAATTGCTATGTTCTGGAATACAGGATCATGCTGGTTCTTGTTCATTGCCCTAGTCCAGTGTGCTTGAGTTTGACATGCCAAAATTGCTTCAAGAGCCGGTTGCAGGGCTGGGCCTGTAAGAGTTAACGGAGCCATTAAGAGCATCTCAAACATTATATCTGTAGAATCTTTGAAGCAAGGAACATCCTCAATTGGTATTGTGAGGGGTTTGTTGAAGACTGAAATGGCAGGATCAACTACAGGAACAGACAACTTTTTAGTGAACTCTTTTTCCATTGGATAGAGCTTGGCAAAGATTTTTGGAGCAGTGAAAATTTCTGGAGTGATCCAACCATAATATATTGCCCATGCTATTCTTTGTACTCAAAGGGGCATAGCGAGGCAGAGAATCACTTTCGACAATGCTGAGCCTTTTGCACACAGCAGCAGTAGTCTTATCCCCATTAGCAAACATGTTGTATGCAGCTCTTGTGTCAGGTGTAAGAGTGTGGAGGAGAAAAAATTTGCACAGCCTCCTCTTATACTGTCTCCATGTCCTTCTCATTCCCTTCTGTGTCCATTTCATCTAGGGGCAGGCATGTCGAGATCTGACTCGGGTAAAGGCAGATGAGCTGGTGAAGGAGATTTTCCTTTTGAAACCCTGGGCATATATTGCGGTATTAAAGCCATTAGTTGTCAGAGGAATTGGACTAGGACTAGGTTAAACAGCCATTAGAGACATGGCAGATAACTTTGCCTTTGGAAGGGTACTAAATTGTCAGGCGGGAGGTAGAAAGGCCACATGTGAAAGGGCCAGTGCCACACACTTTGAAGCCCCATCCACTTGTTGTACAAAAAAACACCAAAATCAAAGCCCCCCAGGGAGAACCCTAGGAGTGAGTTAGATAACAGAATGCCCCACAGTAATTTCAGCAGAAAACAAAAACAGTTTATTTAAGGGACAAGCACCCAATAAAGAAGAATACTTCAGGGGGAAAAAAAAAGTCACACAGTAAAAATAGCCTACTAACTTAAAGTAGAACTATAGGCAAGGGAGGGCACAGAGGAATCGGCGATTGAGTTTATACGTGAACTCAATACTAATGATAATAATATCAAATTGGAGCATCAAATCAGTAATCACTCAGTTAATTTCTTGGATGTTACGATAATAAGAGAGGAGAATGCATTAAGGACAAAGGTATTCTTCAAACCTACTGACCGCAACAGCTACTTATCAATAAGAAGCGGTCACCACCCAGCATGGATAAGAAACATCCCGAAGGGACAAATGTTGCGGGTGCGTCGAAATTGTACACAGTTGGAAGATTTCTTTGAGCAGGCAGGGGTCCTAAAGAATAAATTTATACAAAAAGGTTATGGGGAGGAAGGACTGAATGTAGTCATTCAAGAAGTAGCAGAAATGCCTAGGGAACAGTGTCTGAATAAAAAGGAAATTGTAGTAAAGGACAACCAACATCAGTTTGGATTTATTTCTGGATATCATTGCCAGTATAAGGATATAGAAGGCATTTTCAGGAAGTATTGGCATATTCTGTGCAGAGATAGGCACCTGGGAGAGGTGCTACCGAGCCAACCAAAGTTTATATACAGAAGGGCCCCCAGTTTTGGTGACCATGTGGTCAGGAAAATTTTGGACCCACCAGGGAATAAGTACCTGAGGTTGGATTTTAGGGGCTTTTACTGCTGCAGGAGATGTATCTGCTGCAGAACGGTGAAAGTAAGTCACAGAGGGATAAAGAGTGTAACCAATAGAGATGGTGAGTCCTTTGAGATTAGGGAGTTCAGCACCTGCAACTCCTCACATGTAGTATATTTAATGTGGTGCCCTTGTAGCCTTTTCTATGTGGGGAGAACGAAGAGTCTCCTTAGGATTAGAATCTCTGAGCACCTAACTAATATAAAGAATGGTTATAAATACCATAGCGTTTCTCTGCATTTTAAGGAAAAACATCAGCAGGATCCCTCTCTACTGCAGTTTTGTGGGATAGATGTGATCCATCCCTCGTGGAGGGGATCCAACAGAGTTAGGAATCTATCCCAAAGAGAAACCCGGTGGATATTTTTAATGAAGAGTCTGGCCCCGAGGGGGTTAAATATAGAACTAGACCTGAATTGTTTTATCAATGATTTTTAATTACTTTTAATTATATGTACTTTAAGCATTTTTAGCATTATATATAAACCACTGAGTGAAGGGGAACCTGTATCTACAGAGACAGTAGATACCGTATATACTCGAGTATAAGTCGAATTTTTCAGCACATTTTTTTGTGCTGAAAGTGCCCCCCTCGACTTATACTCGAGTCAAGCACTTTTCTGCAGCAAAAAAATCATTTTCCGAACCGATTTTGGGGCCCTGTATCTCAGGGCCACAACATATCCAAAGCTGAAGTCCCTAGCACTAAGTGACCCCGAGATACGGGGCCCCAAAATCGGTTCGGAAAATGTCATTCTCTGCTGCAGAAAAGTGCTTGACATTTTCTGAACTGACTTTGGGGCCCCATATCTCAGGGCCACTTGGTGCTAGGAACCCCAAATTTGGTGTGCAACCCCAGTGGAACTTGTACCATAACATATCCAAGGCTGGGGTTCCTATCACCAAGTGGCCCCGAGATACGGGGCCCCAAATCCAGTTCAGAAAATGTCATTCTCTGCTGCAGAAAAGTGCTTGACATTTTCTGAACTGACTTTGGGGCCCCATATCTCAGGGCCACTTGGTGCTAGGAACCCCAAATTTGGTGTGCAACCCCAGTGGAACTTGTACCATAACATATCCAAGGCTGGGGTTCCTATCACCAAGTGGCCCCGAGATACGGGGCCCCAAATCCAGTTCAGAAAATGTCATTCTCTGCTGCAGAAAAGTGCTTGACATTTTCTGAACTGATTTTTGGGGCCCTGTATCTCGGGGCCACTTGGTACTAGAAACTCCAGATTTGGAAATGTTATGGTGGTAGTTCCACTGGGTTTGCACACCAAATTTAGGATTCTTAGCACTAAGTGGCCCCAACATACGGGGCCCCAAATTTGGTCAACTGTGTCCATCTGCAGCAATGTCATTTCGGGACCCTTTGGGTTCAGAGACCCCAAATTTTGGCTGCAGCTAGGGGGCAGCTAGGAACCCTTAACTACCGAGTTTGAAGTTCAGGGGACCTATGGCTGCAAATGGGCACAGTGAGGCATGCAAAAGGGCACAGTGAGGCTGCAAATGGGCATTGTTGACCCTCTTTTCCACTTACAGTAGCTGTGCATTTCTCACCCTCGTCTTATACTCGGGTCAATAAGTTTTTCCCATTTTTTTGTGGTAAATTAGGGCCTCGACTTATACTCGGAACGACTTATACTCGAGTATATACGGTACATGTCTAGAATTAGATTCTATCACTACCCTATATAGTGGGGTGGGCCATATATGTAGAGGCCCCTTTTATTATAAATATCGATTTTACCTCATATTATAAATATCGATTTTATTTCTTTTTATTTTGAATATAAACTCACTGGGTTCTCAGTTTATATACAATTTGGATACATTTAACATGCTTACTAGTGATAAGGGATTTTATACACTTTTTGTTGTTTCATATTTACCTTTCTATTTTAGATTTGAGTTTAGATGTACACACATAATCTATACCCACTATAGATGAGAACATCTAGTCATATGGATGGCTTATACCTAGAGGTGAGGGAGGGATTGATTATTTCCAGTGTATTTAGATAGGAAGTTTCTCACCATGTGGATGTATGTATCTGTGTGAACAACACAAAACATTCAGGAAGTAATGTGAGAGCGGCATCTGCAGGGGTTAATACTGTGTTGTGCTGTGTGTTAATGCTGCTTTCACTATGTGATGTGACATGCAGCGATCAGTTGGAGCGTCAGCTGTATCTGCATGACACCTCACGTAGCAAGAGATTCTTTGCAAACATCAGTTCACATCGCTAGAATGCCTGATTCCCATTATGCTGTGTACCGGAGCTCTCAGCGTAATTCACATAACGGGGACCCGAGATGTGCGCATGCGCGATGAGCCGGCCAATGAGCGTTAGCTAGATAGGCATATAAGGGATGAGTGGCAGGGAGCACAGCCTATCCCATGAATAAGTCAACCTATGACGAAACGTCGGGGGCGTGGCTGTGAGACGTGACGTGCAGCACTGTGAGCCACACTGAAGGAGAGGAGCATTGTTTATACGGAGGGACGGAGGACATCCAAGGGAGGGGTGAGATTGATAACCCTGCACCAGCACACCTCGGGTCCGCCGTGACCACTTGTTTTATTTGGATCCACTGGAATTACGTTTGATGTGATTTGCACTTTATTTGAGCTGTATTTTATCATTTTACATGTGAGTGTACTGATTGAAGATTGCAGTGATTTTAATAAATGTGTGATACTGGTTTACACTATTGGAGCACATATTATTTTTTTCATGTGGACCGGGTTGGAAACATTCACTGTGGAACAACGATTGATCCTACTACCTTGGTGTATGGTAGATAAGCGATTATTGCCTTGCATGAGAGTGCTGGCAAATTAAGTCGGTGAGTGGAGGTCTTGAGGGAGTGGAATCACTGCACACAAGAGGAGAGGTGGAGGAGACACAACATCACCTGTGCTTTATCAAGATTTATTACCACTTTATTCGGACACATTTTTCACACATGTGTGGTCACGTTTGTGGACTGATTTATATTTTTGAAGTTAATTTGTATTTTGTATTTTTTATTTTTGGATATATTTGGTAATATTTTTTGCATGTACAGCATGATATGAAGTGGCAGGATAGGTTTTATCACTGGAAATGTATTGAGATATGTATTTCCTAAGATTACACTGCATGTAAGGTTTATACACATTAAGAGGGTCGCACCATCACTGTGTTGATCGATATTTGACCACTGATCTGGCTGGTACATTTACACCTATATACATTTTGTGTAGATTTGTTTATAGATTTCACCTTTGCATTAGTGCTCACATACACATGTGTAGAGGGTCACACCATCACTGTGTCTAATACACTTGATTTTTGTTTGAAAGCGCTTTTTATTTTTTATTTGACCACTGATCTGGCTGGTACATTTACACCTATATACATTTTGTGTAGATTTGTGTATAGATTTCACCTTTGCATTAGTGTTCACATACACATGTGTAGAGGGTCACACCATCACTGTGTTTAATACACTTGATTATTTTTTTATTTTTTTTGGTTTGAAAGCGCCTCTTATTTTTTCCTAGATGTCTGTGGGAGGATTTGGGTAGTTTACAGACATCTCCGATTAAATACTTAGTATATGCATTATAATTTAAAGGGGCTGCTTCATAGTGGGTGTGGGAATTCAATTCCCCACGTGGGTTATTGTATAGATTTATTTTGAGCACATTCACATTCAGTTTGTGAAACATAGTGGCGCGGTGGAGGTATTAGTTTTTGGGTGAAGGGCGGTATACCATTTATAATACCTATTACTTATAAGAACTATAGGCAAAACTTTTTTTTTTTTCATTTTGGATGAAGTTTTATTTTTTTGCCCATTGGGGAGATTTGCCTTCACCTCCTCTCTCATAGTCAAAACAGGAAGTGAGAGAAAATCCCTGAAAATTAAGGAAATCCCTTAGGGACACCCAGGTCATCAGAACTAGCATCCCCCCATTGGAAGCTTTCCCATCTATTAGTTTTCTGAGGACATCCCAAAATGTGGGATTTTCTTTTAACCAGTTCAGGACCAGCTGCCGCAGTTCTCCTGGGCGAATCGCCCTCATTGTACGTCGGCCGCTTTAAGATCACTAAGGGGCAAGCGCCTCCAGCGCGACGCCAATGCGCGTGGCCAGCGGCTGCCATGTCTGCCGGCCACCCGCGATTGCTCCTGAGAGAGACAGAATGGGGATCTGTCGATGTAAATAGACAGATCCCAGTTCTGTCAGGGGAGGATAGACAGATCTGCTGTGTGATTAGGAACAGCAATCTGTCTCCTCCTCCAGTCACTACACTGCCCCCACAGTTAGAAACACCTCCCTAGGGAACACTTAACCCCCCTAGTGTTAACGCCCCCTAGTGTTAACCCCTTCCCTGCCAAGCATATTTATACAGTAATCATTGGCTATTGTTAGCACTGATCACTGTATAAATATCAATGGTCCCAAAAAAGTGTCAAAAGTGTCCGATCTGTCTGCCACAATGTCGTAGTCCCGCTAAAAAACGCTGATCACCGCCATTAGTAGTAAAAAAAATTTAAAAAAATAATAAATGATAAAAATGCCATAAATCTATCCCTTATTTTGTAGACTCTATAACTATTGTGCAAAACAATCAATATATGCTTGTTTCGATTTTGTTTACCAAAAATATGTAGAATACATATTAGGGTTGTCCCGATACCACTTTTTTAGGACCGAGTACAAGTACCGATACTTTTTTTCAAGTACTCGCCGATACCGATTACCGATACCTTTTTTTTATGTCACGTGACAGTTTTTTATTTTTTTTTATTTTTTTATTTTTTTTTAACAATGCTTTCTTTTTTTTCGGGGGAGGGGTGAACGGTGTCTGTGTGTTTTTTTTTTATTTACAATTTTTAATTTTTTACAATAATAATTTTTTTATTCATTTTTGCAATATGTTTTTTTTTTTTTTTTAATCAGCCCTGTTGGGGGGCTTTGGTGAGATATCAGGGGTTTTAACATACCCCTGATATCTCCCCCTTGAGACAGAGAAAGAGACCGAGGATAGAGATTCCCCAGTCCCTTTCTCTGCAGCCTCAGCTGCACTGAGAATGAATGGAGAGAAGACAGCGGCTCCTCTCCATTCATAAACTGACACATTGTAATCACAGGAGATTACAATGTTTCAGTTATGTGAATGGACAGAGTCAGCTGACTCTATCCATACACAAAGGAAGGAGGAGGGGGACGGCGGACCGGAGGGGACAGCGGAGAGGCAGAGGAACGGAACGGAGGGGGACAGAGAAGGAGAGGGGGACGGAGGAACGGAGGAACGGAACGGAGGAACGAAACGAAGGGGGACAGATAAGGAGAGGGGGACAGAGGAACGGAACGGAGGGAGACAGAGGAGAGGGGGACAGAGGAACAGAGGGGGCATGGAGGAGGATGCAGTGACAGTCAGCGGTGATCGCGTGGGGAAGTTACAAGCACCGATCACCGCTGTATGTCACTGAAAGCCGCGGGGGGGGAAGCTAGTAACTCCCCCACACGCCGATCACCGCTGACTGTCATAGTATCGGCGGAAGCATCGGGAGCATTTGCCCGAGTACAAGTACTTGGGCAAATGCTCGGTATCGGTGCCGATACCGATACTAGTATCGGTATCGGGACAACCCTAATACATATCGCCCTAAACTGATGAAGAAATTCCTTTTTTTTTTACATTTTTTGGGGGGATATTTATTATAGCAAAAAGTAAAAAAGTATTGTTTTTTTCAAAATTGTCAGTCTTTTTTTTTTTCGCGCTACAAAAAAACGCAGAGAAAGCTCTATTTGTGGGAAAAAAGGACATTCAATTTTGTTTGGATACAACGTCGCATGACCGCGCAGTTAAATCGACGTTAAAATGGTCTGGTCATTAAGGGGGCAAATCCTTCCGGTCCTTCGTAGAACTTGTGAAAATGTACACCAACGACCAGTGGTCGCCTTGCCAACTTGCACAACGGACGCATATTGACCGGAGGCCCAAGGAGCACTAAACGCCCGAGAAGAATGCGCCGTAACAGGGACGGAAGCACCCGATCCCTGACAGAATAACCCTCCATCCAGAAAAGGGTCGCAGAAAAAAAAACAGACAGCCCCATTCTAGGCACGTCTGCAAAAACCCATTCAGGGCAGATAAGGCAAATTCCTTGGAATGTGCTGACCAGGAACACAAGAAAGGCAACACTATGTCCTTATTCAAATGGAAATTCAAGGACGGAACTATGTAAAAAAGGGGCAAAGCCCCACCTTAACCTGTGTAAGGTGAACAACAGGTTAATGCCACCCTTTTTGACACCCTGTGAGCGGAGGTGATAGCGACCAAGAAACCACCTTCTGAGACAGAGTAAGTACTGGAATCTCCCGAATATCACGAGAGAGATAAAGAAGCTTCTAGAGAACCAAAATCACCAAGTTCAGATCCCACAGCGGTAGAAGAACCGCACTGGTGGAAACAGACGTCTAACCCCTGGAATAAAAAGGTACACACCAGGAAGTGTGAAACCAGGAGACGCTGAAGAAGACCACCCAGGCTGACACCTGGGCCTCGATGGTACTCAAGGCCCATTCCTTCTATCCCCCTATCAGCAGTGTTGGAAACTGCAGCACCTGGCTCATCACAGCCAGGCCGTTAAAAAAAAAACAGCGACTCTAAAAACAGGATGGAAGAACGGTCCTTCCTGAGAGGCAGTTGCCACGGAAACGCTAGCGACCAGGCGCACCCGTTTGGTGTACCCAGAGCACCGGGACCGATCCGGAGCCATTAAAATGACCGGAATGCCCGCAGCCGCGATCCTGCCAAAAAGCCACAGCAGAGGCTGGAGAGGAGGAAGGCATAGAGTAAACGTGGGCCACTAGAGCTGCCAGAAGATCCCGTGACCTTGCCAGAAGCCTTGGTACTGGCATGTTGAGCCAGGACGCAAAACAGATCTACCACAGGCGTGCCCCAGTGGATACAAATACGATGAAACACTTCCCAGTGAAGGGCCCACCCCGTGGTCCAACCCTAACCAACTGAGGTATCCGTTTTACAGTATTCTACTCCTGGAAAGCGTATGCCAGAAAGGGGCGGAACGAGACGCTCTGCCCACCGGAAGATACTGGCAACAACAGCCTATTTTGGTCCGCCCTGGCCACCATAAGCCACCGCCTTTGCCTTGCCCGACTGGATCCGTACCGGGAGCCCCCGAAGTCGATCCGTCCATGATCCAGAACTAGTCTGTTCGCATGAAGCTCCAAGATATTACCCAGTAGTCCGGATTCCACCAACGTCCAACGACCCTGAGCAGAGCTCAGTCCTAGGACCTCTCCCCACCCGGACAGACTGGCCTCCCACATGCAGATCCACAGAAGAGCCCACCTGCCGGACAGTAAATGAAAAAACGCAGCATGCAACTTCCGGAAAATTGTCCGGGAGAAGAAATACGCTGGCCAGAGCTGAAGCCCGGGTCAGGCTCAGATAATCCAACGATCTGGGAGAGCCAAGCAGACTTCCGGTAGTATAGACTCCAACTGAAATCAGTCAAGGTTTGTATAAGAAATACGTTGCTCCTCGGAGTAGTCGAGCAGTCGGAGAAGATCGTCCAGGCAAACCCCCACCGACGTAACGCCAGATCCGGGGCCAACACATCGTGAACACCTGAGAAGCGGTGGCCAGACCCAAAGGGGCAACACCACACGCTCATAATGCTCCGCACCCACAGCAAAAATGGAGGAAGTGCTGGAGTATGGGCACATAACAGAATGCGCAAGTAGCATTTGTGATGTCGATAGAAGTCAGAAAATCCCCATGATGAAGGAGTGCCACCGCTGTGCGGATGGACTCAATCCTGAACTACTGTACCCCCACAAGGCAGGCCAGGGCTACCTTCCAGCAAGTGTTCTTGCAAACACCCAAGACACTTTGGACACTCCCAGTCCTCATGGACAAATTTGTCAGAATAAGAGGGAGAAGGGAACGCCTTTGCCGCGCAAAACCGCTTATCCAAAGGGATACCAGCCCTCCCCCGTAGCCACCGCTGCATCCCCCATCATGAAAAGGTTCCCGCACAGATGCAATGAGTGCGAAAAACCAGCGCCCCTCGACCGAGGCCCCGCACAGGGAGCACAGACCAAAGCTCCTCCACAGACCCGGGTCCCCGCACCGGGAGGACAGACCCGGGGGCCCCTCACAGGGAGGACAGACCCGGGGGCCCATCACAGGGAGGACAGACCCGGGGGCCCATCACAGGGAGGACAGACCCGGGGGCCCATCACGGGGAGGACAGACCCGGGGGCCCATCACGGGGAGGACAGACCCGGGGGCCCCTCACGGGGAGGACAGACCCGGGGGCCCCTCACGGGGAGGACAGACCCGGGGGCCCCTCACGGGGAGGACAGACCCGGGGGCCCCTCACGGGGAGGACAGACCCGGGGGCCCCTCACGGGGAGGACAGACCCGGGGCCCCTCACGGGGAGGACAGACCCAGGGGCCCCTCACGGGGATGACAGACCCGGGGGCCCCTCACAGGGGGCACAGACCCGGGGGCCCCTCACAGGGGGCACAGACCCGGGGGCCCCTCACAGGGGGCACAGACCCGGGGGCCCCTCACAGGGGGCACAGACCCGGGGGCCCCTCACAGGGGGCACAGACCAAAGCCCCCCAGAGTGGGCACAAAACGAAGCCCCCCAGAGGGGGCACAGACTGTGGCCCCTCACAGGGGGCACAGACCATGGCCCCTCACCGGCGGCACAAACCGTGGCCCCCCACAGAGGGCACCGACCAAGACCCCTCACAGGAGCACCAACCAAGGCCCACCACAGGAGGCCCAGCAGGCCGCAGAAGCCACAGCCCAGCAGGCTGCAAGAGCCGTGGCCTAGATTACGGGAGCCCTATGGCCTCCCACCGGTACCCGGCCGTTAGGCTGCAAAGCCGCAGCCTAAATTTTCAGCTGTTTGACGCGAGCGGGGGGACCGGACCGATCTGCCTGTAGGCCGCAAGCCTACTGGAGTGGAGGGGCTTCCGCAGCCAGCCCTGGGCCTCCCACCCAGTACCCGGCTGGTAGACCGCAGCCGCTGCCTAAATTCTCAGCTGCCCACCGCAAGTGCAAGGCCCCCGGACCCCAAACGAACAATGGCTGCTCCCCTGGGCCAGAAGCCTGGGCCTCACCCAGGAAGGAAAGGAGGGAGAGGGGAGGGAGAAGAGAGGGGAGGGGAGGGAGAAGAGAGGGGGGGAGAGCGATGGAGGAGAACCGACCACCCCAGGGAGTACCCGCGCCCCTCACCCCTCCAGGGAAGGAGAGGCGGGGGGCCCCTTACTTACCGCTCCAGCGAAGTGCGCGGGTAACACTTCCAGACAGATCCTCCTCGCCACCGAAGTGGGGGGCTGTCGGCCATGAGGAGCGCTGCGACACAGGCCGAGACGCGGTCGTATGCGACCTCGCTAAACATTTAACTCGCAGGGCCAGCCCCTGTCCAGTGGGGCAATGTGGCGGCTGACCTAGCGCATAGCTGAGGTCAGCACGCGCTCGCTGGCCAGACTGGGGTGACCCCTGAATATAAGTATCCAGTCCATCGCCCAGCCCGGCAGTTGATTGTAGATCTCACCGAAAAAAAATCCAGGAAAAAAGAGAAAATAACAAACAAAAATTCCCAGGACTCGAGATCCCAGCAGGAAACCAGGTCCTTACTCCTGACTAGGCAGAAAAAGAAAAAAAAACTGAATACCTAGAGCAGGGAGGGGGTTATATACTGACTGCGGATGGCCCATGGGAGTGGCCAAGTGTTTTGTTTTTTTTGTTCTGCCTAGTCCTACTCCTGCGGAGGCGATATAACCCTATCGTTATGAAGACAGAAGGCTGTGTCTGTCAATAACAAATATAACAAAATGTAGCGCTAAAAGATGATGTGTCCAGTGCCGTCCATACATAAAACACAATAACACTGGAATAACAACATAAAATGTACTAAATACAATATTATGCACAATCAATGCTCTTTAAAACAAAAAAGTCCATAAGTGATAATAGATGTGAATCTATTCCCAATCTGAGTGCGAGGAAATCTTGCAAGCAGTGAATGTATGCACTTGTGAAGAAAACCATAGAGCTCTGCGTGTCAAACAGGCTTGAGTATAATTGGATGGACCCTGAATCAATGTCGTCAGACAGGTGTGTGCAGACTGCTGCCTAATTGATTTTATACCAGCGCTGTACCAGCTTAGGTCCGCCTGTCAGTTTTGACGGCGGACCTGAACGGGCGCTCCATGTTAGCCTATGGAGCGACGGATGTCAGCGGAGACATGTCCGCTGACATCCGACCCGGTCCAATCCGCTAAAAGCAGACGGATGGCCCTACGTCCAGGTCTGTCGCTGGCGGATCGGGTGAGATCTGATGAAAACGGACATGCTGTCCGTTTTCATCTGATCCCTCCATAGGCGTCAGCGGAGCCTGACAAGCCCCTCCCCACTCAGTGAGCAGAGAGGGACCTGTCAACCGCCGGCTCAGCGGAGATCAACGGAGAGATCTCCCGCTGAGCCAGCGGACCGAGGCGGACTGCGTGGAAGCGGAGTCTGCCTCGTGTGAAAGGGGCCTTACATTAAAGTGAGAACTTTGGCCTACCCTCAATAGCACCCTTCATATGCAGCATAGGGCTATAAAGCTGTAGGTGTTCATCATAGCTGGAAGTTTATATTTGGATATTACACATGCAAGGCTTGTGGGCTTTTGGGTTGCTTATAGTTTATACCTTATAAATAACACTTACAAGCATCAATAGGGCAGATGTCAGCATTAGCAATTCACATTATTATCTCAGTAAACAAAAATACCAATTTGCTTGCTACGATTTAAAAAAAATGCTGCTTAGAGACACCTTCATGTGACCCAATACCTGGAAACCTTAGCTCACATGGTCCTTATTTACTGGAAGTATTCAGAGTGTTTTATAATTTAGAGAATACATCATTAAAAACAAGCGCAGAGACTAATTGCCTGGTTTTTATGCTGACCTACTTCAGGATATCAATTTACAGACCAGGAACAAGTAAACAGTTTATGACTCCTGACCTTCTGTATATTCTGCTCTGTAGCCTAGTTCCAGCCAAGTTACTCAAACTATTGGGCCAGCACTACAGACAAGCAATAGCAACCTTAATCTTTTTCTCAAAACAGATATACTTTAAAGTGTCGACACAGTACAATATACTAGAAACAGAAACTTAGTGATCTATCATTATTCATACCCTTTCTAGTAGACTCATTTCCTGGAACTCCGGACTTGTATTTGATAGCCGCTGTAGAGTGTGAGTAAGATCATAGGACGCGGAGAAGTAAAATCCATCCACACTGAGAACATGGCTGATCATGGAAAGGAAGGATTTGTTATCCTGCAACTGTTAAAGTAACAAGCATTAGAAAGAGAGAGAGAGAGAGAGAGAGAAAGAGAGAGAGAGAGAGAGAGAGAGAGAGAGAGAAGAGAGAGAGAGAGAGAGAGAGAGAGAGAGAGAGAGAGAGAGAGAGAGAGAGACAGACAGAGACAGAGAGAGAGACAGAGAGAGAGAGAGAGAGAGAGAGAGACAGAGACAGAGAGAGAGACAGAGACAGAGAGAGAGACAGAGAGAGAGAGAGACAGAGAGAGAGAGAGACAGAGAGAGACAGAAGAGACAGAGAGAGAGAGAGAGAGAGAGAGAGAGAGAGAGAGACAGAGGGAGAGAGAGACAGAGGGAGAGAGAGACAGAGGGAGAGAGAGACAGAGGGAGAGAGAGACAGAGGGAGAGAGAGACAGAGGGAGAGAGAGACAGAGGGAGAGAGAGACAGAGGGAGAGAGAGACAGAGAGAGAGAGAGACAGAGAGAGAGAGAGACAGAGAAAGAGAAAGAGAAAGAGAAAGAGAGAGAGAGAGAGCGCACTCCCTACTAGGTTATTTTTTACTGCCAGTGTCTGGGAGATATTCCTTCACTTCCTGTTCAGGAGGTAGAACAGAATTCACATTTTAGAGAGTTGTAAAAGTAACAAGAGTTCCCACTGAAGGATTGTCCCTCATTTCTTTCTCTGGGGACTCAGACAGTAATAAAATGACAAAGAATCTAACCCCTCCCTACTCTATCTAAAACAAAAACAAAAAAACAAAAACACCTTCTGGTGCTTTACATACCCTGTTTTTTCTAATTGTATACGCCTGACTGAATGTATATTTTGGCTTAAAACCTTATGCGTATGTTAACGGTATGTGAAGCTTTAATAATAAAAAAAAAAAAAATGATCATGGAAAAAAAATTCCTTTACATATACTTTGACAGTTAAAGCAGAACTCTATCCAAAACCTACCAAAGGATAGCTCTCTAGCAACCCATTGAAATCAACCGTGAAGTTCTGAAATAAAAAAAAAACAACCGCCTCATAGCAGAAAATAGATATCTCCTTTCCAGATGTGTTGTATATATTAGATGTGCATTAAAGTGATACCAAAAGGGTTCCATTTAAAAAAAAAAAAAAAAAAGTAAGGCATAAATGCTCTGTGTAACAATGTTGCACGGGATGGTCACTTTCCTCATTTTCTGGCAGTCACCCTGCCAGCCCTGTTAGCTACCCCCCCCTCCTGGATGCCTCCTGCAGCAAGCACCCATGCGAGCGTACTAACAAATACAGTGTCAGTAAGCCACGCCCCCCCATCACGCCTCACAAGAGTTTGACTGACAGCTGCAGGAGCCTGTTTTCCTGTGAAAGCAGGTACTGGAACTGGAGACTGTGCTGGAGAGGTGACATGGTGGTAGTGGGGCATTTTATACTTTAATGCAGAGAATGCAATCAGGTAATAAAAAATTTAGACTTTAGCACTACTTATAAAAAATAAAAAAATAAACTTTGGCCAGGCTATGGACATTCAAATATGTATACTTAACAAGACGTAAAAGTTGTAAACAGGCCCTCACCGACCTCTGTATCCGCAGACACTGGAGAAATTCATCATCAAGATTCACAAGGAAAGCAAGTCAAGTCAGGTCTTAGCATATTTTTCTCTCCCCTCTTCATCTTCACCGTGTTTACATTAAAGAGGCACTGTGACCTTAATCTTGTCTGTACAAAGGCCCCTTTCCCCTTATGCTAACCTTGCCATCGTACCCTCGCCATTCCTTCCTCTACTGCAGCAGTCCAAAATGCATGCAACTTTAGTGTAAGAGCGAGCAGGTGACTGCCTAATGTCCTACTCTGTGACTGCGCTTGGGTCTACAGTGGCTTGCGAAAGTATTCGGCCCCCTTGAACTTTTCAACCTTTTGCCACATTTCAGGCTTCAAACATAAAGATATAAAATTTTTATTTTTTGTGAAGAATCACCAACAAGTGGGACACAATTGTGAAGTGGAATGAAATCTTTTGGATTTTTGAAACTTTTTTTACTAATAAAAAAATTAAAAGTGGGGCGTGCAAAATTGTTCGGCCCCCTTGCGTTAATACTTTGTAGAGCCACCTTTTGCTGTGATTACAGCTGCAAGTCGCTTGGGGTATGTCTCTATCAGTTTTGCACATCGAGAGACTGAAATTCTTGCCCATTCTTCCTTGCAAAACAGCTCGAGCTCAGTGAGGTTGAATGGAGAGCGTTTGTGAACAGCAGTTTTCAGCTCTTTCCCCAGATTCTCGATTGGATTCAGGCCTGGACTTTGACTTGGCCATTCTAACACCTGGATACGTTTATTTGTGAACCATTCCTTTGTAGATTTTGCTGTATGTTTGGGATCATTGTCTTGTTGGAAGATAAATCTCCGTCCCAGTTTCAGGTCTTTTGCAGACTCCAACAGGTTTTCATCCAGAATGGTCCTGTATTTGGCTGCATCCATCTTCCCCTCAATTTTAACCATCTTCCCTGTCCCTGCTGAAGAAAAGCAGGCCCAAACCATGATGCTGCCACCACCATGTTTGACAGTGGGGATGGTGTGTTGAGTGTGATGAGCTGTGTTGCTTTTACGCCAAACATATCGTTTTGCATTGTGGCCAAAAAGTTCGATTTTGGTTTCTTTGGACCAGAGCACCTTCTTCCACATGTTTGGTGTGTCTCCCAGGTGGCTTGTGGCAAACTTTAGACGGGACTTTTTATGGATATCTTTGAGAAATGGCTTTCTTCTTGCCACTCTTCCAAGAAGGCCAGATTTGTGCAGTGTACGACTGATTGTTGTCCTATGGACAGACTCTCCCACCTCAGCTGTAGTTCTCTGCAGTTCATCCAGAGTGATCATGGGCCTCTTGGCTGCATCTCTGATCAGTCTTCTCCTTGTCTGAGCTGAAAGTTTAGAGGGACAGCCAGGTCTTGGTAGATTTGCAGTGGTCTGATACTCCTTTCATTTCAAAATGATCGCTTGCACAGTGCTCCTTGGGATGTTTAAAGCTTGGGAAATCTTTTTGTATCCAAATCCGGCTTTAAACTTCTCCACAACAGTATTACGGACCTGCCTGGTGTGCTCCTTGGTCTTCATGATGCTCTCTGCGCTTTCAACAGAACCCTGAGACTATCACAGAGCAGGTGCATTTATACAGAGACTTGATTACACACAGGTGGATTCTATTTATCACCATCAGTCATTTAGGACAACATTGGATCATTCAGAGATCCTCGCTGAACTTCTGGAGTGAGTTTGCTGCACTGAAAGTAAAGGGGCCGAATAATTTTGCACGCACCACTTTTCAGTTTTTTAATTGCTAAAAAAGTTTAAAATATCCAATAGATTTCGTTCCACTTCACAATTGTGTCCCACTTGTTGGTGATTCTTCACAAAAAATTAAAATTTTATATCTTTATGTTTGAAGCCTGAAATGTGGCAAAAGGTTGAAAAGTTCAAGGGGGCCGAATACTTTTGCAAGGCACTGTAAAAGCCCTGAAAACATGATCAGTTCAGGGGAGGGAAATATGGTCTCTGCAGAGACACTGTCATTTTGCCCTGTAAGATTAGAAGCCTGTGTGATACAGTAAATTTTACAGATGAATTTCTCCATAGACGTTGTAGCACCAGAGGCCAATGGTGGCTAGTGAACTTTACTGATGTGTGGCATATAACTTCATTTTACAGTGGAATTCAAGTTTTTGGGGACTATTTATATTTACTATAATTATGTTTGCACATAATTTGTAAAAATGTTATTTTTAAAAGGGGCACCCCAACACTTTTTTTGTTGTTGTTTATTTTCACCAGAATAGGCTGTTTCAACTAGAATCTGTAGGGAAAAAAAAAAAAAAAAAAAAAAAAGGGAGAGAAAAGCTCAGAAAATTCAATAATTCCCTGCGTTAAGTTCGGCTTTACACATCGTGTACCTGGGGTTTATAGTTTAGAGTTAATGTGTCGCCTATAGCCGTAGGGTGACCACTCTTTTGTAGAGTGCAGATATGCTGGCAAAAACCAGAAAGACTGCTATACCTTTAAGAAAAGAGCGTCATCATAATCCCCCAGGAATATGCACTGGCCAGCTGAGTAGTAGTACTAGGAGGAGCACCACGCTCTGAAAGAGAACCCTTTCACTGCATGCAGAGCCCAATGCACAAGGGCTGTGCCTGCTGCTCAATTATGCTGTGTTTCTGATAAACTAGTCTGCGTGAAGATATCAGCGTCCCTGCTGTATGATCTAACTGCAGACCAGCTTCCCTTAAGAAGAAAACAAGCACTGGGGAGTAACAACACATCTCAGTCACTGAATGACAGTGCTAAATGCCACTGAATCTCTTGTACTAAAAGCACAGTGTACAGCAGCAACCAATCAAAAGCCAGCCCACCACAACACATGCAGGCTTAAGATGTGTTAGGGCGGGTGGTGGAGATTGGTGCTGTCTGCTACCTCTGAGGGTTTGTGTGCAGCCTGTTACCTCTGGGAATAGGGGGGGGGGGGGGCTTTGGGGTATTGTGTGCAGCCTGTTACCTCTGGGAATAGGGGGGGGGGCTTTGGGGTGTTGTGTGCAGCCTGTTAACTCCACTGGAGGGGGGGTGGCGTTATGCATTTTATCTGCGGGGGAGGGGGTGGTGTGTGTGCAGCCTGTCACCTCCCTTGTGTAAGCATCGCCTGTCACCTGGAGGTTGTGTGTTGGCACAACCTGACACCGATGTAGGGTGTGGGCATGTGCAGAGTGTCACCTCTAGGCCGGCCCTGCTCTCCTCCCTGTAGGTAAGGTCACCACAGAGAGGGAAGGAGTAGTGGTGTCAGGAGAAGGGGAGTGGGTGCCCTCTGGTGGTGGGAGGGTGGCAGGGCAGGTTGTTCTGGCTTGCCTGCCTGCCTGCCGCCCACCCCCAGTCTGGCTCCCAACAGGCTGTGGACTGGCACTGGTCCGCTGCCCAGGGGTTGAGGATCCCTGTGTTAGGGGATTACAAATAAAATGTCCGTAAAGAAGAAGTAAACCTTAAAAACTAAAATATACAAGCAGATAGGGTATTTTGGCAGAAAAGAGTTTTAAGTCTCTTCCTCCAAAAAATAAATAAAAAATATTTTATTTACCTTCTTAGTCATTTTTTTCATCTGCACACATACTTCAGCCCATGTGTAAAACAGTGTACAGTGCCAGCCCATTCCAAGCATCGCTATACATGGTGCCAAGATAATGTAAATCCAGTGTCCAGAGTTAAGTGTATAAATAGGTGCAAGTATGCTGCGTACTTGCACATTATGGCAAATTTAGGCCACCACCATCACAAGTAAATTCCACTTTAATAGATGACTGGCACCTCAGCATGGCAGATCACCAGCAGCCTGGACATTTCCTCCAGAAAGGCATCCGATGCTTGTGTGCACATGTTCCCTTGTGCACTGCCAAATCAGGAGGCACCAGTTTAACCGAAGGGAGAATAAAAAGGTGGAAAATGTAAAATGGTGGACTGGGCATAAGGTGCACAGCAGCCAGAGTAAAAACACTACTGACTAATTTGAATAAAAAGGGTTTCTTACATAGAAAAATAAATTTAGCTTGCACAGAACCTACATAAAAGTTATAAGCAAGTACAGAGGGTAAACGGTCATGGCTTTGGTACTGATGACTCTGCAAGGACTCCCCAGATAAATTGGCCTGACCTGAATAGTGGAGTCCTGTTCTAACTGGAACACAGATTGTTTTTTTTCTGTCAACTGCAGGAAGACAAGACCAGCAAGGAGAGCACCAGTATAATTAATGTCTTATGCCGCGTACACACGAGCGGACTTTACGGCGGACTTTGCCCGGCGGACTTTTCAACGTACTTTCCGACGGACTTTCTGAATGAACGGACTTGCCTACACACAATCCACCAAAGTCCGTCGAATTCGTACGTGATGATGTACGACCGGACTAAAACAAGGAAGTTCATAGCCAGTAGCCAATAGCTGCCCTAGCGTGGCTTTTTGTCCGTCGAACTAGCATACAGACGGTGGACTTTTCGACCGGACTCGATTTCAACGGATACATTTTAAACAAGTTTCAAATCTAAGTCCGTCCAACTTTTGAGCAAACAAAGTCCGCTGGAGCCCACACACATCGAATTGTCCGACGAAATCCAGTCCGCCGGGCAAAGTCCGCCGTAAAGTCCGCTCGTGTGTACGCGGCATTAGTCTTCTGAGTACACTAAGCATAACTGAGCTGATGTGAGGTGGGAGGGGTTATATACTCAAGGGGGCTGGCCTTCTTTTTTTTGTATGCCTAGTGTCTGTTCCACCTGTATGAGGCGGTATAACTCTAGGTTGCTTATTATAATCAAAGCTGTGTCCCTCAATGGACAACAGATACGGGACAGCGTCAGTGATGGTGTAGCATATCACTCCAGGAAGCGGACATTTCCTTATGTTAAAATGATACAACAAAGATGGAGCATTGTTGTGAGGAGGGGCAGAAGTGCGAGTTGGAGTGCTGAAAACGTTGCCTCCCATACACATTATTTTTGCTAAAGTAACCATGCATGTTACCTGTAGTTTGCAAAAACTCACCTGAGTATCAGTTAAATGCAAAATTGTCTTTTTATAGGAAATAACATCAAAGTCTGTGGCTTTCCAAATGGAATGATTAAACAGATCCCCTACTTTCTTCTTTCTGGTAATCACAATTAGATACATTCCTGATGAAGAAAATTGTATACATTTTAAAATATTTTGGAAACTTATGTCAATAAATACCCGACAGCACATGAGACATATATAAGCAAGTCTTACAGAGGAAACCCAGACATGCGATCTTCCCGACTGTGGAGTGTAGCAAAAAAGTGTGTAATTCACAAGAGATGTTGAACAAAACACAAATCCATTGACAGGTACAACAGTAAAAAAACGTTTGTTTCGTTGTTTGTAAGGAATTTTACTTTAAAGCTGATCTCCATGTTTCATTTAACATTAAATTATTAATTTGGACCAAGTTTACTTCACTAACAGTTGCAGCGGCTGTGTGCACTATATAAACTGTATATAGCCTCAGTTATATACAGCATACAGCTCTGTGTTCAGCAATGGGATGAGAACTTTTTATCCCATTCTCGAAACAATGTCAAGTCAGGATGAGAGCTGCTCAGCCATTCAGAGGAAGCTTTGTATCCTATGAATAAATACAAGGCTTCCTCTAATTGGCTAAGGTGGATAGTTGGGCTGATAAAGTTCCAATTAATTAGAGGAAACTTTGTATTCATTCATGGAATACAAAGCTTCCTCTGAATCATTGAGCAGGCCAAAGCCTGGTTTGATTTTGTTCCAGGAATGGGACAGAAATTTTTCATTTTGCTGCAACTGTTAGTGAAGTAAATAGCTATTCAAAAGGTAACTGAAACAAGGGGGCTTAGCTTTAACTTTTAAAGGGATGCCATATCTTTCCTATGGTATGAAGCTTCCTGATGACGCAAATAGGATTGCGAAACGCGTAGAGGCTGCTGGGAGATTATCGTACCCACGTGATCGGGAACGAACGGGGTTGGTGACGCTAACGAACACACAGGGGGGAACGCAAGCGGCACACGGAGACAGCACAACATACCAGACGAACCGGGCTGCAGCGCCCACCCGTCCCTAACTGCTGGAAAAGCTCTGTGCCGGCCTTATGGCACTTGGAAATGTGAGTGCATAGTTTTATTGTTTATGAAATAAAGGTTTTAAACGTTATTGTGCGATGATCGTTTTTCATCCGTTTTTATGAGGAACATTGAGGTCCTGGTGTAGGTATTGGAGAAAATTCCCTTTGAGTGGAGTGGTTATCCCTATGAATGAACCAAAGGTGCAGTTTTAAAGATCAATCTGGTGAGTGGCAAATCTCACAGGTGGTGGTGGAGCACTAAGTCACTTTAAATTTATTCAACACTAAAGAGCACGCCGCTCACGGCATTTCAATGGAAGAATTGTAAACACGAATGAAGAGACTTTATTATCATGTGATATATGTCACTGGATTTCTATATAATTTATATGATATATAATTTGTATATGGTTGTTGTCTAAAAGTGATGAATTCTTACAGGTATATGGTTGCTATTTAAATGTGATGAATTTTCAAAGGTGGATGGTGAATAAAATTATGTTCAAAGGATAGCACATACACAGATAGGACAGAGTGAGCAGCGCATCCACACATATAGCACTTTTAATTTTTTTGAAAATATTTTCTGGATGCAGCAGCTACAGTTATCACTTATACACGGTTGATAGGATAGGTTTTGCGCCAGTGACACATATACTTTTGACTATGTCTGCATTACTGAAACTTTTATAACATTATTTTCCCATGTCAATGTTTCCTCTATAATAGACAGAAAAATTGTGCTGTAGCTACAAAAAAATCCCTCAGCTGCATCAAGCCATTTAAAAAAAAAACTGTAAAATACAGAAGTTACTATTCAAGAGATAAAGCCAAGGGAGAAAAAAAAACAGCAGTGGATATTTAAAAATGTATTTCGAGCAAACTTTAAAAATACAGTAATTGTACTCTGGAAATTGGATATGTCCTCTTGGAGTAAAAAAAAATATGTTATACTTCCCTGCACTGTGCAAGAGTATTGCAACAACCTGTCCCCAACCTCTCTTTCTAGGGTCCCAGCCGGCACTCTTGGCTCCTCCGCTTCTCCATGTGCCACCACAGGAACCTGCTTACTAAGGTGGCACACATGTGGGCTCGCTCCCGAGCCAGGCTGTGTGTGTCTAGTGACACAAACATTCTGGCCCGGCCCCACACCCCGCTCACTGGATTTAACTGACAGCAGCAGGAGCCAATGGCTCCCTCTGCTCTCAGCCAAGCTTGTGAGAGTGGAGAGAGAAGACCAGCAGACGGGCACAGAACTGGAATGATACAGGACTCGGGTAAGTATCTTGGTATGTGGGGGGGGGGGTGGAAAAAGTGGCTCAAAAGGTTTTTTACCCAAATGCATAGAATTCATTAAAGTGTTTGTTACCCTAAAAAAAAAAAATGAAAATGGATCCTGTTCCCTTAAAGCATGTTATACAGCACAGTGCTTGTGGGGTGTAATGTGGCCCTCTCTATCACCTGAAATACCTGGCTGATCCTGCCTGGCTATGCCCTCCACCCTGTAAACTGACCACAGTTTTTCATGGCTGCTGAGCCCTGACACCGTGGTCAGTTTACGTGCTCCATCATCCGCTGCTATTTGCAGCTCTCCTCTGTCCTCCTCCCCCCTCCCTGCCTGTCAGCTCTGTCCACTCCACGATCGTCCCATCCTACTGCTTTCATATTACAACAACCTTTCAACAATCCCCTCAGCCATGTTAAATAATGTCCCCAGTGCATTTTTTTTTTTTAACCTGCCACTGTGTACCTAATTTTAGAGCGGCCGGCCGTCTCTCTCCTCCTCCTGGCTGATGTCAACGGGGGTTTCTAAGCCCCGTCCGCTTTGCTGTCAGCTCGAGAGAGGAGAGAGGCGGCCGGTCATGTGAGCGCCAATCGGCATTCTGAAATCAGGTACACAGTGGCAGTTTTTTTTTAATGCACTAGGGACAAATTTTAAACATAGCCGAGGGGATTGTAGCAAGGTTGTTGCATGGCTTAACAACCACTTTAGGGGCCTTTCACACTGGGGCGGCTTGCAGGCGCTATTGCGTTAATAATAGCAAACCGACCCAAAAGTGCCGCTGCTTTGATTCCAGTGTGAAAGGCCTGAGGGCTTTCACACTGGAGCGGTGCGCTAGCATAACGGGAAAAAAAGCCCTGCTAGCAGCATCTTTGAAATCAATGGGACAGCGCGGCTATACCGCCAGCAAAGCGGTGGTTTTTAACCCTTTCTCGGCCGCTAGCGGGGCGGTTTTACCAAATACCGACGGTAAAGCGCCGCTTACAATAGCGGCGCTTTACCGACGCCGCCCCCGCCCCAGTGTGAAAGGGCCCTAAGGCAAAAAGCCATTTGACTTTAGAACCACTTGAATTCATTGTATTACAGTGCCCACAGATAAAGGTGATATAAGGGATAAGGATTGAATAAAGGAAACGTAGAGGCTGCCTTTTTAATAGATCATTCAGGAAACAAATATCAATAGATATAATGGTGTAGTGTGGAAAAATAAGTACACCCTTGGCTTCAAAGCTAGTATTACCCCTCATATATGATATGATCTCAGGGTGGAGGAGATCAGGGAGCATTTATTCCCAGCCTCCTTCTGTCAAGAACTCTAAGCATGTAAGGCCCCTTCACACCTGAGCAATTTTCTGCTTGAAGCTTGTAGCTCTAAAACGCTCAACAAGCCAAATCCTATTCTTTTAAAGGGCCCCTGTTCACATCTGAGCGTTCTGTTGCCTGAAGCTCAAAAAAGTACATGAGCTTCTTTTTGGCAGATTACAAGCAATTTTGGCCCCATAGACTTTAATAGAAATGCCTGACTTGAGTGTTTTACAAGCTTTTTCTGCTCAAATAGCAGCTTCTCAGCCCTAATTTCCTCTCCCTCTTCTCCCCCCAGTGCTTTCTATTGGCTAAACAAAAACACCTGAAGCTGTAAAACGCTTGTAATACACTTCTAAAAAGCTGCAAAAAAGCTTTAAAAAAATGCCAGAAAAATGCCAGTAAATTAATATGCTTAGGTGTGAATGGAAATCCTGCAACTGCTGCCAGGTGCAGAAACCAATATCAGGACAGTTTATATTCTAATATGCATATATACACACACACGCAAAAAAAAAAAAATTGAGATTGGTACAGCCCTTGAAGATTTATAGATGTTTCATAAGACATCTTAAGCTGTATATGGATGTTTGTAGTAGGTAACTGAGGGTAAACAAAAGCTGTGTTGAAGTCCTTATGATGGCAGATTTGTATGCTCTGTAATTTAGATTACTAGAATTGTATAATAGTTTCTAATAGTTCTGCTGAATGTGTATTAGTATAAGTGCGAGAAAGGGATATGAGGTGACTTTTAGCTTAAGATTGGTTCAAAGGTACAAAGAGAACAAAAAAGACTTGCGTTAGTTTCATGAAAAAAAAACATACTAAATTGTTTTTAAAGAAAACACAAGCTGTTGGGACTGAATATATTTGCTTGCCGAGACTTAAATATGCCAAATTCATACTCTTGCTGGTAAATTTGAATAATACCTTTATATACAGACAAGATTTGCACATAATACAAAATCCTTTTATATAAAAGGATTTCTTTGGATATATAGTATTTTTAAATTTTGATCACAATTAGTGGTTTTCAGCATGGTTTCCTATTGCTATATAGCTGACTGACATATATTTACCATTTTCAAATGTATATTTTGAGGGCTGTTTGGTTTTTGTGGAACCTGCATAAACTACTAACCCGTCCGTTGCCAAAAAAAATTCATTCATGATCACGATTCATGAATCATGATTATCTTATGTGAGCAATTAATAAAGCTCTAAATGATTTAGAAAATTTAGGTGGTTGACTATATAAGCTTTTTTTTTTTTTTTTTTTTTTTTTTTTTAACTATTACCCACAAATACTGTTATAAATAAATCAGCAACTTACCAGCAACTAGTCGAATTGTACCCAAAATACCACATATAGGCCTCGTAATTGCTGATGGAGGTATGTCCTTCTTCGCTGCAATACAAGTACAGTTTTTACAGGCCACACAATCATTATGTTGCCATCAAAAAGTATTCAACCAAAACAGTAAATAATTCTATGAAACCAGCAAGATAATTAAGCCCTGTTAGTACGGTTTAAAATAACTCTTAAATACAGAGACATTAACTTACATACCCATCACATTTTTTTTCTTTTACAAAATTATTTTATTAGTAGAAAAAATAAAGTCAACAGATTAGTATGACAGTGTGATGGTTACATCAAACATGACAGAAAGAAAAAGATCCCAACAAGGGGATACTAGAAACATGGTACATTATTCTCCAATATAAAAGCAAACAACATCAGTAAACTACAATAAAGAGCAAACCGACTCCTGGGACCCAGGTGCATCAGAGAGATAATTGTACAGAAAAGGAAAAAAAAGTCTTGAAACAAGGTGAAGTGCAAGAGAGAAGGTAGAGAAGAAAGAAGGAGGGGAGAGAAAAGGGGGGGTGTGCGTCGGGGGACCATTAAATTGAAAGAAGTAAATTATTAAACCAGGAGGGTTGGTTGCATGTTATCCATGGTTGCCAAACCCTAAGAAATTTATTGTGAGAGTGTCAAAGGCAAGGGCCGCCAGTTTCCCGTTGATCAAAATGTCATTCATGAGGTTTTTAACTGCTTCAAAACTAAGCACAGGGGTTTTCCAAGCTCTTGCAATGGTCAACCTAGTTGCATTAGAAAGGTGCAGAGCCAGTTGGTATTCCAGACGAAGGAGCTCAGGGATAGGTTTACAAAGAAGGGCTTCATAGGGGTCTCTTTTAAGATTGGAATGAGACATATTACGAATAAGGTTATAAACCCTGACCCGTAGTCTACAGACCTTAGGACATGTCTCGATCACATTTCTTTTCACATTATTTCACAGATTATATTAACAAGCACAAGCATGCCTGTTCAAAATTAAGAAAGGTTGGGGATATTACAAACAATGCTAAAGAAGTGTCTAAGCCAGTGGTTCTCAACCCTATCCTCAAGTACCTCCAACAGGCCATGTTTTGGGAATTTCTCTTAGATAGAATAGCTGTCCAAAATACCAAGCCATTGACTTAAGCCATTTAAAGCACCTGTGCAAGATAAAGGAAAACCTACAAACATGGTCTGTTGGGGGTACTTTAAAACAGGGTTGAGAACCACTGGTCTGAGCAACCAGTATGTGCAGAAGGGATGAGTGGTGGGTATGATAGCAGGCAGTATGTGCTAGAGAGGAATACAAAGGATATAACAGGAGACAGTGTGTGCGGTAGAGCAGTGCACAAAGGTATGTGCCAAAGAGGAGTGCAGAAGATATGATAGAGGGCAGAATAAAGGGGAAGAGTGTGGAGTTTATGACAGCTGACAGTATGTCACAGATGCAGTATGGGGTTTAGCATTGTCCTGCTGAAATATGCTATGCCTTCCCTGAAAGAGACATTGTCTGGATGGGAGCATATACTGCTATAAAACCTGGCTATATTCTTCAGCATTGATGATGCCTTTCTAGATGTGCAAGCTACTACCCATTCCGGATGTGCAAGCTACTACCCATTCCAGATGTGCAAGCTACTACCCATTCCAGATGTGCAAGCTACTACCCATTCCAGATGTGCAAGCTACTACCCATTCCAGATGTGCAAGCTACTACCCATTCCAGATGTGCAAGCTACTACCCATTCCAGATGTACGAATTAACTCCCATACCATCAGAGATGCAGACTTTTGAATTGAGCGCTAATTCCAAAAGGTCTCTCTCCTCATTAGTCTGGAGGATGCAGTGCCCATGGCTGCCAAAAAGAATGTCAAATTTAGATTTGTCTGACCACAAAACAGTTTTAAATAGCTTTGGACCAGAGAAGACAGCTGCGCTTCTGTATTATGTTCAAGTGTGGCTTCTTATCTGCATGATAGAGCTTTAACGTGCATATTTTGATGTCACAGGAAACTGTGTTCACAGACAGTGATGAGCAGGGCTCTCTGATTCCTCCTGTATTGAATTGTATTGTAACTGTACTGTCTGCCCTAACATAACATTTTAAAGCGCTACGCAAACTGTTGGCGCTATAAAAATCCTGTATAATAATAATAATAATCATTCTTGGAAGTATTCCTGAACCCATGCAGAGATATCCATCACAGAATCATGCCTGTTTTTAATGCAGTGTCGACTAATGCCGCGTACACACGATCGGACTTCTCGTTGGAAAAAGATACGACGGCTTTTCCGACGGGATTCCGCTCAAGTTTGCCTTGCATACACACGGTAACGCAAAAGTTCACTAAACTTACAACCGTCAAGAAGGCGTTGACGTACAACACTACGACGAGCCGAGAAAATGAAGTTCAATGCTTCCGAGCATGCGTCGAATTGTTTCCGAGCATGCGTAGGAATTTTGCACGTCGGAATTTTCGGATAGGAACTTTTCCCGACTGAAAAATTGAGAGCATGCTCTCAATCTTTTGCTGGCTGGAATTCCGCCAGTAAAAAGATCGATGGAGCATACACATGGTCGCATTTTCCGTTGAAAAACTCTCATCGGTCTTTTGCGGGCCGAAAAATTCCGATCGTGTGTACACAGTATAAGGGCCTAAAGATTACATGCATCCAATATTGCATTTCGGACTTGTCCCTTGAACACAGAGATTTCTCCAGATTTTTTTCCAGACACTTTTGCCATTATGTATTGTAGATGATAATATATTTAACATCTTTGCAATTTTACATTGAAGAACATTATTTTGAAATCATTCAACATTAGACGCAGCTTTTCACAGATCGGCAAATCTCTGCCGATCTTTACTCCTGAGACACGGACTCTCGAAGATGCTCTTTTTATACCCAATCATATTACTGACCTGTTGCCAATTAACCTGAGCTTTTTGTTGCCCTGTCCCAATTTTTATGAGAGGTGTTGCTGCCATCAAATCTTAAAATTACCTTACTTTTTTTTTTTTTAATGGTATATTTTCTCAGTTTAACCACTTCCTCCGGAAGGTTTTACCCCCTTCATAACTGGGGACATTTTTTGCTATTCAGCACTGTGCTACTTTAAAACATTTGATATGTCTTCTATTTTCTATTGTTAATAAAATGTGGGTTTATGAGATTTGAAAATCATTGCATTCTGTTTTTATGTAGATTTTACACAGTGTTCTTTTTTTGAAATTGGGGTTGTACAACACTGGGGTGGAAAGCGTACAGAACGGTGAGAGTGTAAAGTTGCTTGCATGCAGGAAGCCTCTGGTACTGCAGACAGGGAACAGGAGGTCCCCTTCTGCAAATAAGAGCTGGGAGAGGTAGTGAAGCCATGAAGAAAAGAGCAGAGAGGGAGATGGAATTTGAATTGAATAAAAAATAAATAAAAATAAAAATAAATTTATTTCTTCAATACTCTACAGGAGAGACTATAGAAAGGATAGGTCTGGATAATGGAGAATCTCACCGCTCGAATAAATACTGGAAAATTAGATGCGTATGCTGAGGGATAAAGAAGAAAGATCTTTGGTGTTCTGAAAATGACCCATTCTTGTAATTAGGCAATAGCGCGGCTGCGCTGCGATCTGGCTCAAGTTGTCTTGGGAACAAAGCAGGGCGATACTTGCTGAGATCTAAAGTTATAAGGAAGGTGAAGTGGCGATTTGGAGCTTCTCTAAAAGAGATATAATATCTGTTTTGAGTGCTATTGCCTACTCATGAGAATAGGTGGCAATGTGGTCTGGCGAGTGTTATTCTTAAGGGAGAGGGGCTCACAGTATCACTTTGGTGGTGGATTCAAGGAGTTACGGTGGTTAGAAGATTTCACACTGCTGTGTGACACTCAGACTTTTACTTTTTTCCGGATTTACTTTCTTGTGGACTTATTCACTGTAATATACACATTTTTCTCCAACAACTAATTTTGTGCACATTTATTTCAAAATGTTTTTTCACTATTTTTGAAAAATTTTTTGCACTGCTGTGGAATACTGTTGGTTTATTACTGATGATTGTTTCATATTGCTAAACTGATCACTACCTGCCAAAGCAACTTCTGTTGACACTCTGTCAATAGCAAGGACATCCTCTGCTCCATCATCACAAGCTTCCACAAAAAACTTCTCAGGTGTTGTGTGCCTAAAGTAGAAATAAAAAACAAAACAAAAAAACAAACACATAATGAAAAGGAATTATATAAAAAAAGTAACGGTAGTTTAGTAAAAGCAACATACAAGAACATAATTTTGGTTTGCTTCTTGACTAAAGTTCAAATCCCACTTATAACAGCGTGGCTTCCAATGGCTAAGCAGAAGTTTTATAAAGGGAATGCATAACTTATGCATTATTAACTAGCCCTTTCTGAAGGTTCTTTTAGCATTTTTAACATTGTCAGAAATTAATCATCAGTGGTACAACAGACAAGTATTAATTGTATTCTCAGGGAGCATTTATTCAACATAGGATTCATTAAGGTGAAAAAAACACGAGGGTTTACAAGCCCTTTAACTCAACACTGACATATTTGCTTTGGTCTCAAGATGTAACCCAATACACACAATTATCTCTGGTTTCCGCAAGCTAGGAGACACTTATACATTTGGCAGACCTCTTGCCACTTCAAATGCAATTAAATAAACATGTGATCAACGAAACCTGCTACTACAGCATTCCCATGAGTATGTATATTACCTGTACATTGGTAATACATGTTTGTGTGTGTATATTTATACATTTTCTGCTCCAGGACAATGATATATTAGTTACAGCAGTTGTTCCCCTTCCTTGGCTTAGCCCCCCACATTTTAATATAAGCACAATGCATACTTGCAGCAACCTGTATTAAAAGAAAAAGCATGAAAAGTATGCCTGACATTGTATACTATGCACCATAAGATGTCTGCTTCTATCTAACCATTCCCCAGCAAACACCGTGTAACTGTAACGGAGGTCAGAAACATTGGATTTTTTTTTCTTTTTATTTGATGAAATTGACTATTTCTAATCCAGACGCAGTATGTGACAGTCAATTTATCTGCATAATTTGGTTTGTGAGTTCCTGTGTTCCCACAGGGGGTAGGATATGAGGCTGCCCTCAGTAAGAAGTGCATAAAATTATTGTATCCTGCTTGGGAGGATAGAGCCAGATGCCTCAGCACCGGGAGATTTCAATTGAGGTGTGTGGCTGAATTCAAAGTACCATAGATAACAATTGAAGGGTGTTACTGTTGAGAGTTTACTTCAGTGATGGACAGAGGAGCTCCTGGCTGCAGGTCTCCTTAGAAGGAGATTAGAAAAAGCATGGAACTGCTGAGACAGACTTTGCTTTCTGCACTGCTGGGACTTGTAGTTGTGTGGCGTTTTGGACTGGACACAGAGAGAGTTAGACGCTTAAGGAAAATATAGATAGAACCCCCCAGGACAGAGTTGGAGATATTTTTTGATTAGGGACGGGAGAGGATCTCTGCCTTAATGCGTTTGGGGGATTGTAATGAGGTTTTGACTTTGTTGTAATTAGAGAGCATGGTCTTGGCTTTAGAAGAAAATTAATTTATTTGTATATTAGATTAGCATATAGACATGCATAATATGTTATATTTGATGTTGGTAAAGTGTATGCCTTTCTTCCTCTTAAATCAGTAATAAAAATATTAAATATGAAAAAGAGAGGACAGGATCAAACAGCCTTTTTACACAATGCAGAGGATTAACCTCTTAGGTTTCACAGTGAGTATAACAAGCATGTTTTACTGCATATACAGACTGATTTTACTGTTGTGGGTTTAGTAACACACTAACTTATATTGTGCACTGACACTGGAGCACATCAGTACCCAAGCAAACAATATTGAAAACCTCCAACAAAATGGCCGACCACACACTTCCGAGTTTCGAGTAGTGTTATTATGTTTCTAATGAAATTAATCAGCAAGAGTTGCATAAAAGGCACTTTGCGAGTATCGGTGTTCTGTCAAAATAGCCAACTCATCAGAAACTACTTAACTTCCGGTTTCTTTAAACCAGTGGTTCTCAACCTGGGGGTCGAATGACAATTTGCCAGGGGTCACCGAATCCTGGGCTGTTCCTGAAGCCCGCACTGCTCTCCCAGCCTTTTTGTGGCCGCCCAGCAGGGCTGTCCCTGGAGCCTGTGTCCATCCAGCTGGGCTATTCTTGGAGCCCGCGGCCGTCCACTCAGTTCACGGCATGGCGGTGGGGCAGAGACTAGAGGTCGGCTGACTGGTGAGGAACGTGAAGTGGGAGGGGCTGAAGGAGACCCTATCTCCTGATTTCGGCAGAGTGTGTCACTGCTACGAGACACCACAAAGTCGGAGACACGAGTAACACTACCTGTGATTATAGTTGCCATTAAAAGTCCCCACTACTGTCCGGCTATCCAGAGCTACTGGACGCAAATTATTACATTTTTACATGATATGGGCTCCCCTGTTCAATTGGAGCCAAGGCTATGTGTATTGGGGCTACTTCCAGATGCTACCATTGATAAATTTACAGCTACTCTTCTATACGAAACACTTTTTTGTGCCAGAAAGCTAGTGGCAAGACATTGGATGAGGGCCGCCCCTCCCACTTTCCAGGCCTGGATTAAAGTGGTAAACATGTCCCTACCCTACAAAAAGGTAATATATAAAACACAGGGGATGTCCCGCGAAGTATAATAAGGTCTGGGATACGTGGATCAATAGTACAAATACATGTGATGTATAGATTTATAGATTTTTATGATATGAGTAGAGGAGTCAAAAATTGTCCTTAGATTAGCATGAAAATGATGCCATACTATGAGAAGGGAGTGCTCAGAAAGTTTTGTGTTCTGTTAACTTGTGTTGCATATTACTAAAAGAGTATCAGAGCTTCCTAGATTAGGTTACTCAAAATGTAAACCTCTACGTATTCCACACACCTATTCGGTGATATGTAAAATGTAAAAACATGTATGTACGCTTTTCTTTTTGCTTTTTTGAATAAACATGTTCCTTTTAAAAAAATTAAAAAAAAAGTCCCCACTACAGTTCTCAGACCAGCAGATGACCTTGATCAAGAGCACCTAAGTTGGCTGATCAGAACTTCCCCCAACACTGCCACTCATCCCAACTCCCCGCCAGCACTGCCACTCATCCCAACTCCCCGCCACTCACCACCCCCCCCCCCCCACCACCAAGGAGTAAGAGCTGGAATAAAAATAGAGAATACATGGGAGGGGGAGGAACAAAGAAAAAGGGAGCTAAAGAATAAGAGAAAGAACAAGAAAGACAGCTAGAGAGAGGGATGGGGAAAGAAAAAAAAACAAGAAATTAGGATAGAGGGGGATAAAAGGGAAAGAAAGGAGAACAAAGGGAAAGAGTGATACAACCTAAAATGTACCATAAGTGCCGGTTCACACAGGGGCGACTTGTCAGGCGACCTAGTCGCCTGACAAGTCGCCTCCCGTTCTGTACAATGGAACCGTTCTAATAGGAGCGACGCAAGTCGCTCCGACTTAGAAAAAGGTTCCTGTACTTCTTTTGGGGCGACTTGAGGCGACTTGCATAGACTTCAATAGAGAAGTCGTTTTGCAAGTCGCCGTGGATGTCGTGTGCAGGTCGCCTCGGTAAGGTGACCTGCAAGTCATGCCGCCCCTAGTGTGAACCGACCCTTAGGGTTTTTAATATTGTACGAATGGAAGGGACTCAGGGAGCGGGTTAGGGGCGCAAATTACTTGTCTTGCCTTGGGTGCTGACAATCCACTATACGAAAATAATTTTACTGTTAGGGGTCCCCACAACTTGGGAAATTTTATCAAGGGGTCACGGCACTAGGAAGGTTGAGAACCACTGCTTTAAACCATCAGTAATTAGAGATTTTGACGAACTGCTGTTTGGACACAACACCGGCAACCGAATACAGTCCGATGCACGATATTATGAGCGGAGATTATTACTCTGCTCTGATACTAGCCAACAAAATCACCGCCTCCGAGGCGGCGACAAATCTGTCGTCGTTAGCCGCTGTGCTGTCAAAACAGCTAAATTTTCCTGTACTAGACTGTATTCGGTTGCCGGTGTTGTGTCCAAACAGCAATTCATCAAAATCTCCCATTAATGATGGTTTAAACAAACCGGAAGTGCCATAGTTGGAGTTTCTGACAAGTTGGCTAACTTGATAGAACACCGGCCCTAATACCCTGATGAAGTCATGTGATTTGATGATGCAACACATTTGGAGGAGCCGGTGATGTCACGCCACAAGTGTGCGGTCGGTCATTTTGTTGGAGGTTTTCAATATTGTTTGCCTGGAAACAGACGTGCACCAGTGACCGCTGCCGGTACCATGTGATTGCTGTGACCAATCACAGCAGATCACATGACAATTGTAAACAATGGATAGCTTCCTTTCATGCGTCAATCTTTTCATGTGTACAATTGTGTTGCTAGCCGTGATTGGTTACAGTGATCACATGGTACAGACAGGGCCAATCACAGCTCATCTGCACTATGTGATTAGCTGTGGCCAATCACAGCTAAATCAAACAAAACACACAATGAATCAGTAAAAAATGGTTGCTTATAACAATGAAATTTGGTGGTATAAGCAGTCATAATATGTAAAAAAACAAAAAAAAAATCCTAAATCTTTCCCCAGAGAAGTACAGTATTACTATGGTAACACTGCATTGATCTAGTCACAGTGTGTTAAAAAAAAAAAAAAAACAACAACTTACAACTTCAAAACTTAAAACTCGCCATGCCTCTTATTAAACACCTAACAAATAGCAAGACACCTGGTACCAAAAGGCACGGTGGACAAACCCCTTATGGGGAGTACACACGGTCGGACTTTTCGGCTACAAAAGTCCGACAGCCCGTCCGACAAACTTTCGACTGACTTTTGGCGGACTTGCGGCGACTTTCTAACGAACGGACTTCCCTACATACGATCACACAAAAGTCCAACGGATTTGTACGGGATGACGTACGACCAGACTAAAATAAGGAAGTTGATAGCCAGTAGCCAATAACTGCCCTAGCGTGGGTTTTTGTCCGTCAGGCTAGCATACAGACGAGCAGATTTCTGGGTCCGGCGGAGTTACGACGTAAAGATTTGAAGCAAGTTCCAAATCTAAAGTCCGTCAGATTTGCGACTGGAAAAGTCCGCTGAAAGTTCGGGTCCGCCGGATTTGGTCCGTCGGACTTTTGTAGCCGAAAAGTCCGACCGTGTGTATGCCCCATTAGGGTCTTTAATAGACAGACCAAAGCACGAGGTATATAAAAACGGTATACATTTATTAAGTAATCACAATAGTATACATATGGAAGAAGTGCATGATGCATAAAAACAATATCCAATACCCAATATGATACAGTTGTATGAGCTGGTCACTGTCCTGGTGCGGGATGGACTAGTGGTGGTCAGTACAGTGTATAACACCTAACATTTTACGGACTACAAGTCCTTCTTCAGAGGTTTAGTTATTGGTTCAGATGGGTACAGATTTTCTACAATAAAGAGAGTATACAATAGTACAATATTAATATAAGGTAATAGAGATCAATACTGTTTCAACTGAAAGCACTATACATTGATTTAACATAACATGTATTATCAGAAAAATTACTTACATAGTAAGACACTTCATACATAACTGATCTGAAAGGGATATGATGGTCCAACCAATCATGGGTACTAGGAAGATCTATCTCCAGGGCACAACAGTCTCAGGGCCATAAACAGGGCAAACCTTGCTTCGCTACGAGGACTCAAGCCAGTGGAGCCAGATAGCTCCTGCTTATACTGGGCCAGTCTAGCTAAATTAGAGGTATAGAACAGTATAATTGTAATAGTCCGTTCAAAGCGCACAAACGATAAATAAAGCTTTAAGTGACCATCCTAACAGCTGAGTTGCAGCTATGAAGTTAGGGTATACTACTGATAATGAGACAGTGGTACAACATACCTGAGAGATATAGGAGTAGATAGAGTGTGCTGCACATTCCCACATGTGTTCCTTCAGAGACCCGAGGAGCTGGTATATGAGCCGGTATGAAGAAGCTGGTGGCCAATCACGTTGTTAACTGTGATGGGCATCAGCTGGCGCAGTAAGTGGGAGAAGTAGTGCGGCGGAATCCGCCAAAATACAACTCCCAGAGTCCCCCGGCGAGACGGGGCGCGGCGTGAGACTGCCCCAAGAGGGGTGGGGTCTCGTCCCACATCATCAAGCCGCCGACGCACAAAATGGCGCCGCTTGCGCTCCAAGTTGGAGCGCACAGCAGTGGAGACTTCCTAGGAATCCATCCATGCCAAATAAGGCACATCCCAGGCTATCCACCAAAACCGATTGAGACCGTCAAGGGACTCCTGCGCACCAGTAGCAAAACAAAGAACGCCCAGACCCAGGCATGCGCGACCACAGGAAGAGATAATACAGTAGCCCATGAGTGGAATGGCAAAACACAGGGGACACAAAAAACGTGCTAGACATGATGGCAAAATATATACAGACATGACATGATACAGATAATGGGACAACACAGCCTTATAATTATCATAGACAATGTAGTAGTTGATACAAAGTTATTCATAGAACTAGGAAAGAATTCAATTATTCAAATTTATATTTATATACAAATGATTATACAGTGTATTCTTGGGACAGGTAAGAAAAAAAAAAATATCAGACCAATTATCTCAGATACATCAATGTGAATGGCCATATACCTGCGACTGCTTCTATATGGAGAAGACCAAATTAGAGTTTTGGCGTCATATCTATCAACATGTTGCCAGTATCCAAAAATAAGATCCATCCCTCCCTTTGGGCAGGCACAGCACCTCGATACACGGGGACAAATGCCCAAAAATAACATTTCTTGCATTAGACCACATTGGCCCCACTTCACGGGGAGGTGACTACAACAAATTGTTACTGCAGACTGAATTAAAATGGATATTTCTCTTGAAAGCTCCCATAGCTCTTGGCCTTAATGAGGCCTTTAATTTTAGGCCCTACCTTCCAGGGTTTGAATCTGGAATCTGTGAGTTAGATCTTTAAGGCAATTGCTGACATATGGCCATTCCAATTGATGTACAGTGGCTTGCGAAAGTATTCGGCCCCCTTGAACTTTTCAACCTTTTGCCACATTTCAGGCTTCAAACATAAAGATATAAAATTTTAATTTTTTGTGAAGAATCACCAACAAGTGGGACACAATTGTTAAGTGGAACGAAATCTTTTGGATTTTTGAAACTTTTTTAACTAATAAAAAAATGAAAAGTGGGGCGTGCAGAATTATTCGGCCCCCTTGCGTTAATACTTTGTAGAGCCACCTTTTGCTGCGATTACAGCTGCAAGTCGCTTGGGGTATGTCTCTATCAGTTTTGCACATCGAGAGACTGAAATTCTTGCCCATTCTTCCTTGCAAAACAGCTCGAGCTCAGTGAGGTTGGATGGAGAGCGTTTGTGAACAGCAGTTTTCAGCTCTTTCCACAGATTCTCGATTGGATTCAGGTCTGGACTTTGACTTGGCCATTCTAACACCTGGATACGTTTATTTGTGAACCATTCCTTTGTAGATTTTGCTGTATGTTTGGGATCATTGTCTTGTTGGAAGATAAATCTCCATCCCAGTTTCAGGTCTTTTGCAGACTCCATCAGGTTTTCATCCAGAATGGTCCTGTATTTGGCTGCATCCATCTTCCCCTCAATTTTAACCATCTTCCCTGTCCCTGCTGAAGAAAAGCAGGCCCAAACCATGATGCTGCCACCACCATGTTTCACTGTGGGGATGGTGTGTTGAGTGTGATGAGCTGTGTTGCTTTTACGCCAAACATATAGTTTTGCATTGTGGCCAAAAAGTTTGATTTTGGTTTCATCGGACCAGAGCACCTTCTTCCACATGTTTGGTGTGTCTCCCAGGTGGCTTGTGGCAAACTTTAGACGAGACTTTTTATGGATATCTTTGAGAAATGGCTTTCTTCTTGCCACTCTTCCATAAAGGCCAGATTTGTGCAGTGTACGACTGATTGCTGTCCTATGGACAGACTCTCCCACCTCAGCTGTAGTTCTCTGCAGTTCATCCAGAGTGATCATGGGCCTCTTGGCTGCATCTCTGATCAGTCTTCTCCTTGTCTGAGCTGAAAGTTTAGAGGGACAGCCAGGTCTTGGTAGATTTGCAGTGGTCCGATACTCCTTCCATTTCAAAATGATCGCTTGCACAGTGCTCCTTGGGATGTTTAAAGCTTGGGAAATCTTTTTGTATCCAAATCCGGCTTTAAACTTCTCCACAACAGTATTACGGACCTGCCTGGTGTGTTCCTTGGTCTTCATCATGCTCTCTGCGCTTTCAACAGAACCCTGAGACTATCACAGAGCAGGTGCATTTATACAGAGACTTGATTTCACACAGGTGGATTCTATTTATCACCATCAGTCATTTAGGACAACATTGGATCATTCAGAGATCCTCGCTGAACTTCTGGAGTGAGTTTGCTGCACTGAAAGTAAAGGGGCCGAATAATTTTGCACGCACCACTTTTCAGTTTTTTAATTGCTAAAAAAGTTTAAAACATCCAATAGATTTCGTTCCACTTCACAATTGTGTCCCACTTGTTGGTGATTCTTCACAAAAAATTAAAATTTTATATCTTTATGTTTGAAGCCTGAAATGTGGCAAAAGGTTGAAAAGTTCAAGGGGGCCGAATACTTTCGCAAGCCACTGTATCTGAGATAATTGGTCTGATTTTTTTTTTTTTTATAGCTGGTTATGCAGGAAAGCTGCATCTTTGCATTTACAAACCTTAACCTGTCCCAAGAATACACTGTATAATCATTGTATATAAATATCAATTTGAATAATTTAATTCTTCATAAGTCATTTCTTCCTAGTTCTATGAATAACTTTGTACCAACTACTACATTGTCTATGATAATAAAGCTGCTTTCTCCCATTATCTGTATCATGTCATGTCTGTATATATTTTGCCATCATATCTAGCACATTTTTTGTGTCCCCTGGGTTTTGCCATTCCACTCATGGGCTACTGTATTATCTCTTCTCCTGGTCGCGCATGCCGGGTCTAGGCGTTCTTCGTTTTGCTCAAGGCGCGCGGGAGTCCCTTGACGGTCTCCCCATCGGTTTTGGGTGGATAGACTGGGACGCCCCTTATTTGGCATGGATGGCTTACTAGGAAGTCTCCACCGCTGTGCGCTCCAGCTTGAAGCGCAAGCAGCGCCATTTTGCGCATCGGCGGCGTGATGATGCAGGACAAGACCCCGTCCCCCTTGGGGCGGGCTCACGCCGCGCGCCGTCCTGCCGTGGGACTCTGGGAGTTGTATTTTCCGCCGCACTACTCCTCCCATTTACTGCGCCAGCTGATGGCCATCACGATTAACAACGTGATTGGCCACCAGCTTCTTCATACCGGCTTATATACCAGCTCCTCAGGTCTCTTTGTAGATGCTGAAGGAACACATGGGGAATGTGCAGCACAGGCTATCTACTCCTATACCTCTCAGGTATGTTGTACCACTGTCACCTTATCAGTAGTATACCCTAACTTCATAGCGGCAACTCAGCTGTTAGGATGATCACTTAGTGCTTTATTTATCGTTTGTGCACTTTGAACAGACCATTACAATTATACTGTTCTATACCTCTAATTCAGCTAGACTGGCCCAGTATAAGCAGGAGCTATCTGGCTCCACTGGCTTGAGTCCTCGTAGCGAAGCAAGGTTTGCCCTGTTTATGGCCCTGAGACTGTTGTGCCCTGGAGATAGATCTTCCTAGTACCCATGATTGGTTGGACCATCATATCCCTTTCAGATCAGTTATGTATGAAGTGTCTTACTATGCAAGTAATTTATCATTTTTTCTGATAATACAGGTTACGTTAAATCAATGTATAGTGCTTTCAGCTAAAACAGTATTGATCTTTATTACTTTATATTAATATTGTACTATTGTATTGCAGAAAATCTGTACCCATCTGACCCAATAACTAAACCTCTGAAGAAGGACTTGTAGTCCGTAACATGTAAGGTGTTATACACTGTACTAGCCGCCACTAGTCCGTCCTGCACCAGGAGAGTGACCAGCTCATGCAACTATCATATTGGGTATCAGATATTGTTTTTATGTATCATGCACTTCTTCCATATGTTTATTATTGTGATTCCTTAATAAATGTATACCTTTTAAATACCTCGTGCTTTGGTCTGTCTATTAAAAGACCCTAAGGGGTTTGTCCACAGTGCCTTGCTATTTGTTCTGATTTTGGGTCAGACAGACCAAATCCTATCCACACACAGTCCAATCCCTCCTCCAATTTTTGTTCTTATTAAATACCTAGGACTGTCTACTTTCCAAAAAGTTAAGGATTTATTAAAAGTATATTAAAACTTCCCTCCAGAAGGGTACTCACAATATGCAGGTGCATGAGTGCACCAGTCTTTCCAGAGTGTGTTGTATGAAACAAGCGTTTGTATGGCGTGCGGTGTGTCGTTTCTCATCTGCTCCTATTGCTGACAGCTCCGTCCTACCCCTCCCCAACGCGCATTCGGCACAGGGATCACGTGCCTTCCTCTGGGGGATCTCGAAATACTTAACTGTATCACACTATGGAGCTTTTTCTTTCTTTTATGTGAAACTATTTGATGGCATCTGAGAGAGTTGGAGTTTATACCAGCATACCCTGTATGAGCCCAGGAGTGGCTCCAATGCGTGTTTAGACACCGTTTAATTACTGTGTCACACGCTTAGAAGTGAGCGCAAGCACACGTGGGGGGTCACAGGAGAGCACTGAAGCATGCTGTATTGTGAACACCATTAAGGAGGAGCATGATGAACACTGTTTTTTGTGGACACTATATACCTGCACTTTACGTCTTGTTATCAATGAACTGAACTTTTTTGGATGTGGACACTTGATTGTTACACTATTGGCACTTTGATCTTATATTTATAATTATATGCATATATGGTTTTCTTTTTTTGCATGTTGCACTTTATGGGATACTTTCACAAAAGGATTGTATTCATTCTATGTATTACTGGCACTTTTGATTTTAATATATTGAATTTTTGGGGCACAGTTCTATATTATATATACACACCTTTCAGCAATTGGGATATATCTGTAATTTTTAGCGCAGACACAATTATATATATAATTTAAGTTGGAATTATCTGACATCACTGTCATTAAATGAACACAATATCATGAATATGAATGATTAAAATATCACATGGACACTTGGGACTTTCTTTTGTATTATTTGTTTTATTATTCATTTATTTATGGCTAGGTTCACAAGGCTGCAATCTGATTTTCCACTCGAACTTTGGATCAGCCTATGGTTCTATATCCACAAGTACAACGGACCTCTCTTGGTGGTTAAAAACCAACAATTTGAAAACCGGGAAATCTTTTCCACTGGTAGCCTGGAAGGTGGTAACTACAGACGCCAGTCGTCTTGGCTGGGGAGCAGTCTTGGAGGAGGTTTTGGTCCAGGGAGTATGGTCCCAAGCAGAAAAGATCTTGCCCATCAATCTATTGGAGATTCGGGCAGCTCGACTAGCCCTGCGCTTCTGGACATCCAGATTGCAGGGCCTTCCTGTGCGAGTCCAGTCCGACAACTCCACGGTAGTGGCATATATCAACCACCAGGGAGGCACCAAAAGTCATGCAGCCCAAAAAGAGGTGAATCACATATTGACTTGGGCAGAAAGGCATGTGCTGTTTCTTTCGGCATTATTTATTCCGGGGGTGGTCAATTGGCAGGCAGACTTTCTGAGTCACCAAAAATTGTTGCCGGGGGAATGGTCCCTTCACCCCGAAGTCTTTCTTCACATACCGGTGGTCTCAGATGCTTTACTCCTTTGACAAAGGTTCGTAGCAACGAATGGGATGCAATCGGTCTCTGGAAAAAAAACGATAAGGCCAAAATTTGCCCTTTTATTGTCCCTAAAGCCAGCTTCAAGTCTACTCCTGCTTGAAGAAAAGCAAGAACTCTTCCAATCGTATACTTACGAGGGTGCCATCCCTTTCCTTCACACCAGGAAATGTATGACCTCCAGACTCTATAGTAAATAGTTCTAGAAACTGGCTTCCTAGCATTTATCAGAGTGGACAAGACTGAACCCAAAATACCACGATCCTTCAGTACTCTGGTCTCAATAGCCATGCCATCAAATTCAGCGACCGTAAAGAAGGATGGAATATGGGTCCTTAAGACAACAGGTCCGCACGGTATGGAAGGAGCAACGGGTCCCCCGTTGCCAATTTCACAATCTCTGTGTACCAAGACCTCCGGGGCCAGGCTGGGGCCACCAGGATCACTAGTTTTCGTTCCTCCTGTATCCTGCGCAGCAGGTGTAGCAGAATTTGGATCGGAGGGAAAGCATACATCAGAGAATACTTTTCCCAAGGAACCCCCAAAGCATCTGTCCCGACAGCAAGTGGATCCTTGTTCCTGGATACAAACTTGTCCAGTTTGGCATTGAATCTGGACGCTAGCAGATCCACATCTGGGGTCCCCCAGCGTCGGCAGATCTGAAGAAAGACTTCGGGGTGAAGGGACCATTCCCCCGGCAACAATTTTTGGTGACTCAGAAAGTCTGCCTGCCAATTGTCCACCCCCGGAATAAATAATGCCGAAAGAAACAGCACATGCCTTTCTGCCCAAGTCAATATGTGATTCACCTCTTTTTGGGCTGCATGACTTTTGGTGCCTCCCTGGTGGTTGATATATGCCACTACTGTGGAGTTGTCGGACTGGACTCGCACAGGAAGGCCCTGCAATCTGGATGTCCAGAAGCGCAGGGCTAGTCGAGCTGCCCGAATCTCCAATAGATTGATGGGCAAGATCTTTTCTGCTTGGGACCATACTCCCTGGACCAAAACCTCCTCCAAGACTGCTCCCCAGCCAAGACGACTGGCGTCTGTAGTTACCACCTTCCAGGCTACCAGTGGAAAGGATTTCCCGGTTTTCAAATTGTTGGTTTTTAACCACCAAGAGAGGTCCGTTGTACTTGTGGATATAGAACCATAGGCTGATCCAAAGTTCGAGTGGCCCTGTCCCAGGCTTCCAGAATATTGGAGAATATCCGAGAGTGGAACTGTGCATAAGGAATTGCGGTAAAAGATGACACCATCTTGCCCAGCAATCTCATGCACAGCCGAATAGAAGGTCTTTCTTCTCCTTTTACCTTCCGGACAAGCACCACAATGGAATTGACCTTTAAGGGGGGTAAAAACACCTTTTCCCGAGCGGTGTCCAAGACCAGGCCTAGATACACCAAGACTTGAGCTGGATGAAGAGCCGATTTGTCCACATTCAGAATTCAGCCTAGGTGCTGTAAAACCCGAACCGTTCTTGAAATGTTTTGGATAGAATGGGGCAAGACCGATCCTTTAGGAGAAGATCGTCCAGATATCCCAACACAGATATTCTCTGGGACCTTTGGGATGCCAAAACCGGGGCCAGAATTTTTGTAAAAATCCGGGGGGCCATGGCTAGACCGAATGGCAATGCCACGAATTGAAAATGACGGCCCTCCACCGCGAAACGCAGGAATCTTTGATGAGGACCGAAGATCGGTACATGAAGGTACGCGTCCTTGATATCTATGGACGCTAAGTAATCCCCCTTTCTTAGGGATTTTATTATTGAACGAGCCGACTCCATACGGAAGGACCGGACGTTTAAAAAACGATTGGGAGACTTGAGGTCCAAAATGGGCCTTACCTCCCCATTTGGTTTCGGCACGGTGAAAAGGTTTGAGTAAAACCCCTTGAATCTTTCTTCGTAAGGAACCTTGACAATTACCCCCTGCTTCTGTAGTTGCTCCAAAGCCCGGAAGAGACATTTCCTTTTCCCTGGCTCCGATGGGACTCTTGAACTCAGAAACAGAGTTGGAGGAAATTCCCGGAACTCTATCCTGTAACCTTGTGTTACAGTGGAAATGACCCACCTGTCCTGAACCAGTTCTTCCCAAGCATCCAAAAACAGCCGAAGCCTGCCCCCCACCCGTGAGAGCGGGGGCGCCCCTTCACAAGGTAGAATTGGAGTTGGACTTGGCTGACTTTTGGGTCCAAGGTTTTTTCTGACCCTGAGGTCTTTTAAACCCAGACGGTTGAGGCCGTCGATACCGCTTTGGGAGAAAGCACTAGGCCCTGGAGCGTTGGGAATTTTAAAAGGAGGGTTGTTTATTCTTCCTTTTGACAGGGAGTAAGGCGCTTTTTCCTCCAGAGATTTTCTGGATATATTTATCCAGCTCCTCACCAAACAAGCGTTCTCCATGGAAGGGAAAAGCTGTGAGCAGCCTTTTACATGGTATTTCAGCAGACCAGTTTTTTAACCACAAGACCCTGTGCATATGTATTGACAGTAGCGCAAAACGTGACATCTGCTGGATTGAGTCCTTTAATGCGTCCACTGCAAAACCTCCTGACAAGGTAGGTTCCTAACCAACCTTTTAAAGTGGTCCTTCAGGGACTCGCAAACTCCGATAGCTGCTACTGCTGGTTGCACTGCTGAACCAGCCACCGCAAAGGAGGCTTTTAGCAAGGACTCTAGCTTCTTATCAGCCGGATCTTTAAAAACGTGGGCATTATCCACTGGACAGGTTAGACTTTTACTTACTGAAGAAATGGCAGCATCAACCAAAGGTGTACTCCATTTCTTCCTGAACTTTTCCTCCATAGGAAAAAACAGTGAGAACCTCTTTGGAGGTAAGTATATCCTGTCAGAGTGATCCCAATCTGCGTAAATCACCTGCTCCAATAATGGATGCAAAGGGAAAGCCTGGGAACCCTGCTTAGGTCGCAAGGATCCTAAAGTAGAGCAGGAGAGTCCTGGCTCCTGAACCGGGGGCAATTTAAACCCAGCTCGTACCATCTCAGCCAGAGATGGGATAAACAATTTTTGGGTGTGGGAAGCTGAAAATGGTTCCTCTGAACCAGAATCCTCAGCCGAGGAATTCTCAGCCTCTCCTTCCTCCCGGTCTTTTACGGCCACCTCCTCCAAATCCTCTGCCCATTCTGGTTCCAGATCACCTGGACCTATCTGGCTACGGGAGTCCTGGTGCTCAAGTGACTCACCACTGGGGCCAGGCTCAGAAGAGGGAGATCTATTATGTTTTCTCCCCCCCCGTGTTACTGAGGCAATCATACCAGCTATTTTGCCCTCAAGGCCCGCTAGGGCAGATGCCAAATAACCCTTAGTAACATAAGCCGAGGCAGGAACATTGGTAGTGGCCACAACGCCTGACAGCTGCAGTTGGTTAAGCCAGGACAGAAGCCGCAGGTCCTTCAGGGGAGACTGAGGCTGCATCAGCATGAGGTTGGTCTCCTGTTATTAACGGAGGAACTCTTAGCTCAGTACTTGCTCTGCTCCCTGTACCTCGTTTTCTGGAAGACATTGCTTACAAGATGAGAAAAGTATTCTCACTGAACCACAAGCCTGTAACTAGCGTATATGTAGTTGTCACAGCTTGTAAAAAAAACTCCTGTCAAACTTGTTGCAACTACGTCCAAAAACTTCCAGACTCACGTGACCAAGTACAGCTGCTCTGTGTCTCCACAGCGCATGCCAGGAGCTCCAGCCTTTATAAAGCCTGTCCATGACCCCGGCCGTGCAGAAAGTGCGCGCGCGCACGCGTCTGCAGCGTACACGCAAATGAGGGCATCTGCCGCGCCCACGGCACACGCCGTGCACGCCCGTGGCGCACAGGCCCACCCGTGGCGCGCATGTGCACACCCGCTGCACCCACCGCTACAAGTACACGCCGCAGCCGGTCAGTCTTTAACAGCTGTTACTTACACAAGGCATATCGTGGTTAGAGGTAAAAAACAGTCTTAGGAATCCCAGAGGGAGTACTCACTGTTCCACGCTGCAGGACCTGTTTTACCAGGCCCAATCTTCCCCATCACGGCGGGTAGCGCCTCTGTGGACCTTCAAGGACCGGGTCCCCCATATTTGGGGTCCACACCCTTGGACCTGTAAGGCACCCTTCTGGTTACCTTGGGCAAATATATGACCAGGAATACCAATTTTAACAAGGGTCCAGCGCCATATAGAACACGCTACAGGCAAAACCTCGTTCTTGAACCGAGGCTCGGGTACCATCCACTTTAGCTTTCTTGTGCCATCCGAATGGATCCGATTAGAACATCCTCACTTTTGACATCACTGAAGAATTTGAAGAGCTTCAACAGCCATGACCATCATCTTCAAGACACTGGCGAAAAAACGGAGGTACTTCCCGTGTGGGAGGGGTTATATGGGAGGAACCGTCTTACTATTGGTTGCCAGTGTCCAATCACCTAAAGGTAGCGTATAAGACAGATAGTCATTACTATGGTACTCTGTGTCCCGTGATGTACGATAAAGAAATGTATATTTTTATACAATTTTGGTGTTGTTGCTGCCTATAAAGTCCCATCCCTGAGAGGGTTTCCTATTACATAGCCCACAGTGCTGACTGAGAAAACCCAACAGGGTGGTTGTACAAAAGTCATTTGGTAGAGCGACTTCTGTGCAATCAAAGTGCCCACACATGGATTAAAATTTGTCTGGTCAGTGCTGAACAGGCTGAATTTTGATACAGGTATGGCCAGCTTTAAAGTAGTTGTAAACCTCAGACACAAAGCATGAACAACAAAGCATAGTCCTCCATAGTGTGTACTTGTCTCAATTAAAAGTGTAATTTCTATCTGTTGCTTCATTCCTCTGCTATCAGCATGAATCACTTCTGATAGGTTTTCCTGACACCAAGAGAAAAAGGGTGACAGGGGAGGGACCTCTAACAGATTGAGTATCTTCCCTTTAATCAGCGCTCAGGAGTTCTCCTCTCAGAGCTCTACAGAGTGCAACTTCAGCTCTCGGCCCTGTTTCCTGAACTGTCAGGCAAGCTTATAAAATGCTGCACCTTGGACAGCTGTAGAGAAGAGAAGACTGCAGATAGACAGGTACAACTAATGTAGGAGGATTTGTTTTTTCTCCGTGTATCACCTGAGGTATTTGTAAGAGTTTACAACCAATTAAAAAGGAACTGCACAGAGTCCCATCTTGTCCCCAGTGCCTCTTATTTCAAGTCTTTAAACAAAAGGCTCTATGGATTGTAATTCACAGGACTGCAATTTTAGCCACCATTCTAGTGGATTTGGCAGAGGCATCCAGAAAAAAAAAAAAAAAAAAAAAAAAAGAAAGGCAGTTTTGTTACTCTGTCCAAAAGCATACTCATTAAAGAGTGAATATACTTACTTTTACAGTAGCCTCTGCATTGAAAAACTGTAATTTTACTGGTCCCTGGCTGACTCAATTATTCTACCCTTCAGGTGGATTGAATGCCCGTTTGAAATGCCACTCGCTGTGGGTTACATTTTAGTCAGGTTGAAAAAAAGACACAAGTCCATCTAGTTCAACCAAAAAAAAATAATAATAATACAATCCCATATACACAATTCTTCACCCACAGTTGATCCAGAGGAAGGCACATGCTTCAATTTTCTACAGCAGGGGAAAAAATTCCTTCCTGATCCACCGAGAGGCAATCAGATTTTCCCTGGCTTAACTTTACCTATAACTGGGTACTATGTAGATTTAGGAAAGAATCCAGGCCTTTTTTAAAGCAATCTACTGAGCTTGCCAGAACAACCTCTGGAGGGAGTCTATTTCACATTTTCACAGCTCTTACTGTGAAGAAACCTTTCCGTATTTGGAGATGAAATCTTTTTTCCTCTAGATGTAAAGAGTGCCCCCTTGTCCTCTGTGATGACCTTAAAGTGAATAACTTAACACCAAGTTCACTATATGGACCAATTATGCATTTGTACATGTTGATCATATCCCAACTTAACCACTTAAAGCGGAGTTCCATCCAAAAATGGAACGTCCGCATTTTTTGGGGGGGTCCAGCTCCCACTTCCTCCCTGTGCACCACAGCCGCGCGCCCACAGTGACAATGCCGGTGCCGTAGAGGGAAGAGGGAGAGGAGGGGGAGACGAGCGGGTCTTCGTTCTCCCGCATCACTGGACCCTGGGACAGGTGAGTGTCCGATTATTAAAAGTCAGCAGCTGCAGTATTTGTAGCTGCTGACTTTTAATTTTTATTTTTTGGGCGGAACTCCGCTCTAAGGACAGGGCCTTGTTTTGAGATTTGGTGTTTACAAGTTAAAACCAGGTTTTTTTGCTAGAAATTTTTTTTTCTAACACCCTAGAGTATAAAATGGCAGTCTTTGCAATACTTTGTCACATCGTATTTGCGCAGTGGTCTTACAAGCGCACTTTTTTTTTTTTAAAAAATACACTTTTTATAATTAGAAAAAGAAATAACAGTAAAGTTAAAGTTTTTTTATATTGTGAAAGATAATGTTATGCCAAGCAAATTGATACCCAACATGTCACGCTTCAAAATTGCGCCCGCTTGTGGAATGGCGACAGATTTTTACCCTTAAAAATCTTCATAGGCGATGTTTAAAAAAATTCTGCAGGTTGCATGTTTTGAGTTACAGAGGAGGTCTAGTGCTAGAATTATTGCTCTCGCTCTAACAATCCTGACATGTGTGGTTTGAACACCGTTTTCATATGCGGACACTGCTCACATATGCGTTCGCTTCTGCATGCGAGCTCGGAGGGACAGGGCACGTTAAAAAATTTTTTTTTACTTTTTATTTTTACACTGTTTTTTTAAAAAAAAAAAAGTTGTGCCACTTTTATTCCAATTACAAGGAAATGAATGTAAACATCCCTTGTAATAGAAAAAAGCATGACAGGACCTCTTTAATGTGAGATCTGGGGTACTTACACTAAAATGCAATATAAAAAAAAAAAAAAAAGTCCCTTTTTAAGAGCATTGGGCAGAAGTGACGTTTTAAAGTTGCTTCCACCCTGCAATGGTATGGAGCCAAGCGGGGGCCATCTTCCCCTCAGTCAGCTCCATACCACAGACTGACGGACGGAAAGCACCGAAGTGCGGCAGGAGGGGGGCCCCCCTCTCCTGCCTCGATAAAATTGATCTTGTGGCGAATCCGCCGCAGAGACCACTTTTATCTGAAAGCGGACCGCCCGCTGAAGAAGAGGATACCGGGGTTATGGCAGCTAGCTGCTGCCATAACAACGAAATTCCTCTTCAAACAGCCGACGTATAACGACGGCGGGCAGTCAGCAAGTGGTTAATCTCCTTTTCTCAAGAGAGAATAAATTCAGTTAACTAATCTTTCCTCTAGACCAGGGGCATCCAAACTTTTTTCAAAGAGGGCCAGATTTGATGAAGTGAACATGCGTGAGGGCCGACCATTTTGCCTGACATTCTTTGAACCATTAAAATTCGGTGTAAGTAATACACTGCCCAACAAGAATTCTCTTGCCTTTGTGGCTGTGTGTGGTGAAGAGATGAGCTTCGGCGTGTTATTTGGATATATATATCTATATCTTTTGTGGCCCCCCAACGAATCCCCGAGCGCTGCTCAGGACTAAGGATGAGCTTGGGCGTGTTATTTGGATATACTATATTTATCGGCATATAACATGTACCTTCACTTTAAGAGGGACGTTTCAGGAAAAAAACGTTAATTTGAATACATGAACTCTGAAGCAAAATAAGGGTCAGTGTCCATCAATGCAGCCTAATCAGTGCCCATCTGCAGCCTCACTATTACCAAGACTGCAGCCTAAATAAATAACAGTGCAGCGGTAATTTTATGAGAAGCAGGCTAACATATTGCTCATAGCATAAAATTATTGAAAGTCCCCTTTTGATGTAGAAGAAAATGGAAAAGAAGAGTTGACAGAAACAATCTCCTCTGCGGTGGTAAAGGTGCTCACAGACATTCATATAATGCAACTTAATCCGTGCTTCCACCACCAGCTAGCCAAACCGCTCACCTCAGGTCACTGGACCCCTGAACTAACAGATGGGTCAAACAGGCATTCACCACTGAAAGTGGTCATAGATGGAGGCTTGGGTAGACAGATGAAAGGGATAAGATGTTCCGCCACTTTAAACAACCGCACGTTGTTACTCTTAATTTCCAACCGAAGTACCATGAAATGCAATAAAAAATATATAGTGCACACTGTATGGCAAAAATCACTTTCTTTATTCTAAAAGACAGGTACTCACATAAATAGCACTATAACCCCAGTGCTGGGATGAATGGTATGTAGTCTTTACAGACACAGGTGGATAAGGTGGCTGCAGTGACATCCCAGGGTCCTTCCGCACGCGTATCGTCCTAATGCGGGACGTCCTCAGCGGTAATGGAGGCCGTGCGTCTATTCTATATATAATATGCCACCTATATGCTTCACCTGTGTGATTACCCTCCTCTGGCAAATGCTACCCAATCGGCTTATACCGGCCTGGAGGTTACTCCTGATGACTTCCTGTTTACATCTGTCCATCGCTATAGCGGCCGTGACGTCAACGACGGCATGATGCCCGGTCATGTGACCACAAGCACACGATTCGAGCTTCTAGCTGGAACGCACAGAAAGGAAAACTCCGCCCTTTCGAGCCAACCCTCCCTGTGAAGCCATTACCTGGTTAACGAACTAACACAGCCATAAGCACAGCCAGCATACAACCCGCTCCAGCTAGAAGCTCGAATCATGTGCTTGTGGTCACATGACCGGGCCTCACCACTCATGGCAACCTCACCATTGAAATCAGTGCAGCCTGATCGATGCCCATCTGCAGCCTTGGAAAGGACAGGGAGTGGGCAGGACGAGTGCCAACAGATTACATATAGGAGAATCTCATGTTTACTCGGCTGCCTCTTAAATACAAAGTCCCGGCTCCTATGATAGACAGAACAGTTGTCCAATGTCAGCCCAGGAGACGGGACTTCCTATTACGCCGTTGAGTAAACAGGAGATTCTCCTGTATGTAATCTGACGGCACTCATCCCGCTCACTCCCTGTCCCCTCCGAGGCAGCGCCAATAAATAACTTATTGGCTAAATAAGCGATAAAAGCGGCGAGATTGACACAATATCAGACAACAATACAGAAGTTGACCAACTGAAAAACCACGTGATTTGGTGAAAGTTGGCTGGAAAAGTCCTGCCGTCTGTATGCAATACAAACTTATGGCCAACGCCCTTTGTACAAAAATCCACAGGAAAGTTTGTACAAAGTCCTATTGTGTATATGGGGCTTAAGCCTTAAGACATTTATTACCAATACAATATTTCCCCTTGATTCCTGCTCAGATGGCAATGTCAACTAGGGCTGAAACAACTAATCGAAATAATCAATTAGATTAATCGATTAAAAAATTGTTCAACAATTTTTTGTGTTGTAGCTTTTTTTTTTTGTACTTTTTCAATACAAAAACAAGAGAAAAACAGGGAGCAATGAAGGCATAACAAAATATATTGGTCAAATAGAACAAAAATGTTATGAACTATAATTTAAGTCAAACTAGGTACGATTAGCATTAACGGACCTATTGGCCTCCCATAACCTTACAGGTCAGAGAGCCCTGTCAAAAAGTATGTACAGCAGGTAATTCAAAAGATAAAAGGCAGGGGTGTCCAGAAGCCCATCTGAAAAAAAAAATATATATATATATATGACACCGTGGACCTGTCGTAAAGCCCACTGCATGAATTCTGAGGGGTCCCATGATGCCCATATATTAATTAATTTGAGGAGATATTTGGGAGGGGTGACAGGAAATAGAAAAATCCCAACCAATAGAACCTTGACAATAAAGAACTCGCAGACACCAAAGACTCTCACTGAGTACAGCCGTGACCTTATCCGCCTATCTAGCTAATAATCGTTTGTTGTCATCCATACAAGAGAATTAAATTCAGTAGAACCAAATGTTTCTGAATTTGTATCTTTTATCATTCTTGTAAGACTTTCCATCATCCTGATCTCCTCCACCTTCCTGATCCATTGTGGATCGCGGGTGGTTGTGGAGATTTCCATAATGCTGAGATGCATAATCATGCTGCATCTACCAGATGGCTCAATATCGATTTTTTGTAGACTCTTGTTGAAATTGAGCTATTGCATAAGAGAAAGAATTGGGGAGCTTAAGGAAGTATTCATTCTGAAAAGGTTTGAGTGATTTCATGACTCCAGGTCCAGAAATCATCAAGAGATGGACAAGACCATAAAATCTGCAATAACTCGACCCTGTCTCATCCACATCTCCCACAAGCTTCAGATTCCGTAGGGTATATCAAAAGCAGAAGAGCGTGCAATACTATCAAGTCACCAGTTTATATCCGATTCCTGAAACCTGTTAGAATCAGATGATCTGAAGGACATAGGAGTATTTTATGCGTGCCTCTGGCAACAAAGTAGTCCCCAGGTCTCTTTCTCAACAGTCCAAGTAGTGTAGTGGTGCCGAAGATGAATCAGTAATAAGCCATTGTTAAGTCTTGGAGAGAGTATGGGCAATCGGATCCTTTGAATGGCTTTCTGGTTCAAAGAGCATCAGTGGGCGAGAAAACTTAACAGGGTCCAGAAGAGACCGTAGAAAATGTGATAGTTGTAGTATCTGTACAGTGGATATAAAAAGTCTACACACCCCTGTTAAAAATGTCAGATTTCTGTGATGTAAAAAAATGAGACAAAGATAAATCATTTCAAAACTTTTTTCCACCTTTAACGTGACCTATAAACTGTACAACTCAATTTAAAAACAAACTGAAATCTTTTAGGCGGGGGAAGTAAAAATAAGAAACTAAAATAATTTGGCTGTGTAAATGTATACACCCTCATATAACTGGGGATGTAGCTGTGTTCAGAATTAAGCAATCACATTCAAACTCGTGTTAAATAGCAGTCAGTACACACCTGCCATGATTTAAAGTGCCTCTGATTAACCCCAAATAAAGTTCAGCTGTTCTAGTAGGTCTTTCCTGACATTTTCTAAGATGCATCCTACAGCAAAAGCCACAGAGAGCTTCCAACCCCTTTAGAGGGATCTCAATGTTAAAATGTATCAGTTAGGAGAAGGATACAAAAGAATTTCCAAGGCATTAGATATACCATGGAACACAGTGAAGACAGTCATCATCAAGTGAAGAAAATATGGCACAACAGTGACATTACCAAGAACTGGACGTCCCTCCAAAATTGATGAAAAGACAAGAAAACTGGTCAGGGAGGCTGCCAAGAGGCCTACAGCAACATTAAAGGAGCTGCAGGAATATCTGGCAAGTACCGGCTGTGTGGTACATGCGACAACAATCTCCCGTATTCTTTATATGTCAGGGCTATGGGGTAGATTGGCAAGACGGAAGCCTTTTCTTACCAAGAAAAACATCCAAGCCCGGCTAAATTTTGCAAAAATACATCTGAAGTCTCCCAAAAGCATGTGGGAAAATGTGTTATGGTCTGATGAAACCAAGGTTGAACTTTTTTGGCCATAATTCCAAAAGATATGTTTGGTGCAAAAACAACAATGCACATCACCAAAAGAACACCATACCCACAGTGAAGCATGGTGGTGGTAGCATCATACTGTGGGGCTATTTTTCTTCAGCTGGAACAGGGCCTTAGTCAAGGTAGGAGGGAATTATGAACAGTTCCAAATACCAGTCAGTCAAAATTGGCACAAAACCTTCAGGCTTCTGCTAAAAATCTGACAATGTACAGGAACTTCATTTTTCAGCATGACAAGGACCCAAAGCATACATCCAAATCAACAAGGCAATGGCTTCACCAGAAGAATATTAAAGTTTTGGAATGGCCCAGACCTGCATACGATTGAAACTCTGTGGGGTGATCTTTAGAGGGCTGTGCACAGGAGATGCCCTCACAATCTGACAGATTTGGAGTGTTTTTGCAAAGAAGAGTGGGCAAAGATGTGCCATGGTGATAGACTCATACCCAAAAAGACTGTGCTGTAATAAAATCAAAAGGTGCTTCAACAAAGTATTAGTTTAAGGGTGTGTGCACACTTATGCAACCATATTATTTTAGTTTTACTTTCCTCAACCTAAAAGATTTCAGTTTGTTTTTCAACTGAGTTGTACAGTTTATAGGGCACATTAAAGAAAAAGTTCTGAAATTATTTACCTTTGTCCAATTTTTTTACATCACAGAAACCTGACATTTTAACAGGGGTGTGTAGACTTTTTATATCCACTGTTGATTATCCGGAGAAACCAACTCCTCTAAATTAGCCAATTGGGTGGAAGACAACTAGGGGTGCAACGGATCAAAAAACTCACGGTTCGGATCGTTCCTTGGATCAGGAGTCACGGTTCGGATCAACAATAAAAAATCTCCCCCACTGTAATATCCACAATGTCCCCCACTGTAATAATATATTAGCAGGGTATTGGCGGGTATATTGGCAGGGTATTGTCAGGGCACTGCAGAGTATTGTCAGGGCACTGCAGAGTATTGTCAGGGCACTGCAGAGTATTGTCAGGGCACTGCAAAGTATTGGCAGGGCACTGCAGAGTATTGGCAGGGCACTGCAGAGTATTGGCAGGGCACTGCAGAGTATTGGCAGGGCATTGCAGAGTATTGGCAGGGCATTGCAGAGTATTGGCAGGGCATTGCAGAGTATTGGCAGGGCATTGCAGAGTATTGGCAGGGCATTGCAGAGTATTGGCAGGGCATTGCAGAGTATTGGCAGGGCATTGCAGAGAATTGGCAGGGCATTGCAGAGTATTGGCAGGGCATTGCAGAGTATTGGCAGGGCATTGCAGAGTATTGGCAGGGCACTGCAGAGTATTGGCAGGGCACTGCAGAGTATTGGCAGGGCACTGCAGAGTATTGGCAGGGCACTGCAGAGTATTGGCAGGGCACTGCAGAGTATTGGCAGGGCACTGCAGAGTATTGGCAGGGCACTGCAGAGTATTGGCAGGGCACTGCAGAGTATTGGCAGGGCATTGCAGAGTATTGGCAGGGCATTGCAGAGTATTGGCAGGGCATTGCAGAGTATTGGCAGGGCATTGCAGAGTATTGGCAGGGCATTGCAGAGTATTATATATGTCTGGGCTATGGGGTAGATTGGCAAGACGGAAGCCTTTTCTTACCAAGAAAAACATCCAAGCCCGGCTAAATTTTGCAAGGGCATCGCAGAGTACTGGCAGGGCATCGCAGAGTACTGGCAGGGCATCGCAGAGTACTGGCAGGGCATCGCAGAGTACTGGCAGGGCATCGCAGAGTATTGCAGAGTACTGGCAGGGCATCGCAGAGTATTGCAGAGTATTGGCAGGGCATTGCAGAGTATTGGCAGGGCATTGCAGAGTATTGGCAGGGCATTGCAGAGTATTGGCAGGGCATCGCAGAGTATTGGCAGGGCATCGCAGAGTATTGGCAGGGCATCGCAGAGTATTGGCAGGGCATCGCAGAGTATTGGCAGGGCATCGCAGAGTATTGGCAGGGCATCGCAAAGTATTGGCAGGGCATCGCAGAGTATTGGCAGGGCATCGCAGAGTATTGGCAGGGCATCGCAGAGTATTGGCAGGGCATCGCAGAGTATTGGCAGGGCATCGCAGAGTATTGGCAGGGCATTGCAGAGTATTGGCAGGGCATTGCAGAGTTTTGGCAGGGGGGAGAGAGAAACCGGCGTCATGACATGACGCCGGTTTGTTACAAGTGATCGCTCTGGCCGCCGGGTGTACCAAGATGGCCGCCGCTCCGCAGCTAGGCCGAAGCCGCGGCCTTTCCTATGGCCGAGGCCACAGAGCGCACCGCGGATCGCGGGTGTCCCGATCCGCGGAGGATAATCCGTACGGATCACGGATCATGGACGATCCGTTGCACCCCTAAAGACAACCAAGCGGAATGATGTAGAAAGTGTCTCATGGTTCAGGACTTAAAGTGATATTAAAGTCTCATTTTTTTTTTCCTTTAACCACTTCTGGACCGTCGCATGCCAATATACGTCCTTACTTTGAAGTGGAATATCGTTGTTATGGCAGCAGCTAGCTGCCATAACACCGGTATCCTCTTCTTCGGCCGGTGGTCCGCTTTCTGATAAGAGTGGTCTCTGCGGCGGATTCGCAGCGAGATCACTTCTATTGGAGAGCAGCAGATCGTGGGTGCAAAGCAGGGCTCTTGAAGACTGTCATCGTAAGCTGTCTGCTCGTACCTCGTATGAGCAGGTAGTTACACATTGACAGGAAGAATCAATGAACCACCTAGAATGCTCAACAGCACCCTGGTAGTTCGTTGAGAACTACAAGCCGACAGCCGTAAAGGCTGTTGGTACTTGTAGTTCTCCCATTCACAGAACTCCGTGAATGAATGAAGCAGCCGGGTGGGTGGAGTCTCATTCGGCTGCTGTTATTTAAAATTGTGACAGCGAGTGTGGGGAGAAGATGCCCAGCTCACTGTCACAACAGGGAATTGGGGGCTGCTAAAACAGTAACATGTTACGCTCTGAAAATGGGTGTAATGTAGCATGATACAAAAGGTGAAATTATTCTTTAAAGTAAAAAAGGGGCCACACATTGAATGAAATTTGTCCAATCACTACTGGCCGAAATTCAATTAGTGTATGGCCAGTTTTAGTATAAGCTGCCTCGGTCGGTTGCAGTTGACAGGCAGTACCCCCAACCAAACACAATCCATTAAAGTGAATGGGGCCGTGACGCAACTGCGTGTAATGCATGTTATTGTGGAGGGCTCTTCAAAGGTTTGCAGAGGCAGTGAAAGGTCAGGTATTGCCTCTGAGTCGTCCTTTCAAATGTTTCTGAAAATCATTCTGGGGACAGCAATGACAACAGCAGCACATGTCAAAGAGGCTTCTCTCACATGGGCAAATAAAAACAGCTGGTTGAGTCAGTTTTACTGCCCTTTGACCGTCCTCCTGAAGTCCGCAATATAGGCTGTTCACCTTTGATACTATTCAAAGTGCCAAGTTGACAGTGGGCAATGTCTGTCAAACTCGGCCATATAGATCAATAGGGCCCCCCCACCCCAGCAACTGTGAGTCAAATGCTTGGTTTGCTGTTGCGGTGCATTAGTTCCATTGAAAATTGCTGCTCACAAAAAAAAAAAAAAACACACAAAGGAATTAGGAGGTGACACGCTCGCACTATGAAAAACAATCTGCTGCCGATTGCTTTTTAAAGAATTGCTCAGTGTGAACCCAGCCTAATGCCCTGTACACACAATCCAAAAATAGGACGACAGATCGTTCGTTTTTTTTTGTATGCTTGTCGTTTATCGAACATGAAGTGCTTACTAAAGTTACGAAAATCCTTGTATGACGGAATGAAAAAAAAAGATAAAAAATCAGGACGTGATGTCATGAGTTGTAATGTATTTGTATTACATTTTCGGATGATAACTGTACTGATTAACCACTTGCGGACCGACTAACGCAGATATACTGCGGCAGAATGGCACGGGCAGGCAAAATCACGTACCTGGTACGTGATGTGCCTCTCGCGGGCGGGGGGCGCGTCGCATCATTAGGGGAGCGATCCGGGCTGAGGGGGAGACCACTCATTCGTGGCCACCCCCTCGCGATCGCTCCCAACGAATGAGAATCTTCCTCTGCTGCTGTATAGTAAACAGCGGCAGAGGAAGTGATGTCATCTCTCCTCTGGTCGGTATTTTCCGTTCCGGCGCCGAGGAGAGAAGACATCTGAGTAAGTGCACAAACACTACACTTACAGTAAAAACACACTAGGCACACATTTCACCCCCCCCCCCCCCCCCCCAGCCGTCACAGTGACACCAATAGCAGTTTTTTTTTTTTCTGATTACTGCATTGGTGTCAGTTTGTGACAGTTAGAAGTGGTAGGGCAGTTAGTGTTAGCCCCCTTTAGGTCTAGGGTACCCCCCTAACCCCCCCTAATAAAGTTTTAACCCCTTACTCACCCCCGTCGCCAGTGTCACTAAGCGATCGTTTTTCTGATCGCTGTATTAGTGTCACTGGTGATGCTAGTTAGGGAGGTAAATATATAGGTTCGCCGTCAGCGTTTTATAGCATCAGGGAACCCCATATACTACCTAATAAAGGTTTTAACCCCTTGATTGCCCCCTAGTTAACCTCTTCACCAGTGATCACCATATAACTGTTACGGGTGACGCTTGTTAGTTAGTTTATTTTTTATAGTGTCAGGGCACCCGCCGTTTACTACCCAATAAAGGTTTAGCCCCCTAATCGCCCGGCGGTGATATAAGTTAGGTTTTAGGGTCATATAGGGTCTGCATCGCCCCAGGGCCGCGTCAGGTTAGTGCCAGTACCGCCAACACCCATGCACGCACGCACCATACACCTCCCTTAGTGGTATAGTATCTGAACGGATCAATATCTGATCAGATCTATACTAGCGTCCCCAGCAGTTTAGGGTTCCCAAAAACGCAGTGTTAGCGGGATCAGCCCAGATACCTGCTAGCACCTGCGTTTTGCCCCTCCGCCCGGCCCAGCCCAGCCCACCCAAGTGCAGTATCGATCGATCACTGTCACTTACAAAACACGAAACACATTACTGCAGCGTTCGCAGAGTCAGGCCTGATCCCTGCGATCACTTACAGTTTTTTTGGTAGCGTTTTGGTGAACCGGCAAGCAACAGCGGCCTAGTACACCTGGTCGTAGTCAAACCAGCACTGCAGTAACACTTGGTGATGTGGCGAGTCCCATAAGTGCAGTTCAAGCTGGTGAGGTGGCAAGCACAAGTAGTGTCCCGCTGCCACCAAGAAGAAGACAAACACAGGCCCGTCGTGCCCATAATGCCCTTCCTGCTGCATTCGCCAATCCTAATTGGGAACCCACCACTTCTGCAGCACCCGTACTTCCCCCATTCACATCCCCAACCAAATGCAGTCAGCTGCATGAGAGGCATTTTCTTTATGTCCTCCCGAGTACCCCTACCCAACGAACCCCCCCAAAAAAGATGTTGTGTCTGCAGCAAGGCGTGACACCTGCTATTATTGTCCCTCCTGTCCTGACAATCCTGGTCTTTGCATTGGTGAATGTTTTGAACGCTACCATGCACTAGTTGAGTATTAGCGTAGGGTACAGCATTGCACAGACTAGGCACACTTTCACAGGGTCTCCCAAGATGCCATCGCATTTTGAGCGATCCGAACCTGGAACCGGTTACAGTTATAAAAGTTACAGTTACAAAAAAAAGTGAAAAAAAAAAAAAAAAAACCATAAAAAAATATATAAAACAAAAATAGTTGTCGTTTTATTGTTCTCTCTCTCTCTCTATTCTCGCTCTATTGTTCTGCTCTTTTTTACTGTATTCTATTCTGCAATGTTTTATTGTTATTATGTTTTATCATGTTTGCTTTTCAGGTATGCAATTTTTTATACTTTACTGTTTACTATGTTTTATTGTTAACTATTTTTTTGTCTTCAGGTATTCAGCTGCAGCGCGGATTTATTTATCTTGACAGCAACAGCGTTTGCTCCCACGATACATAAAGCCGTGACTCCAGCGCTGTCGGAGGTGATATATGCCGAAGCATGGGGGCAGCAGGGGCGGAGGAGCGATTTGCTCCTAACTTTTGGGGCGGATGCCCCCATGCTTTGGCATATATAAATGGTGCATGTATGCCCATCATTAGAAGTGGGTGGATGAAGGGAGGTATTCTAATGGTGGGCATTAGAGGTCGACCAATATATCGGCCGATATTTGGCGTTATTTACTTAATCGGCATCGGCCGATTATGCTGATAAAAAAGGCCGATTGTAACTTCAGCCATGACTTGCAAATGACTTCTGTAATAGAAGTTAATGCAAGTTGTCTGGAGTTATCTGTGGAGAGGATTCTTTCCTCCTCTGGGCAGCCTGCCAAGTCTGATAAGAAGATACATTTGTATCTTTCAGGTTCTTTTTATCAATAGACTGAACTCCGTGGAGAAGTTTTCAGTTTAACCATTTAAAGACTAAATCTTTTCTGACACTTGTTGCTTACAAGTAAAAATCCTGTATTTTCTGCTAGAAAATCACTTAGAACCCCCAAACATTATATATATTTTTTTAGCAGAGACCCCAGGGAATAAAATGGTGATTGTTGCAATATTTTATGTCCCACGGTATTTGCGCAGCGGTCTTTCAAACGCAATTTTTTTTTTTAAAAAATACAGTAATGAATTAAAAAAAAAACCTAAGCAGTAAAGTTAGCCCATTTTTTTTTCGTCCAAAAGTTTTGATTACCTGTTTTTGTGTATTTAATATTTAAGATAGTTTTTTTTTTTTTTTTTTTTTTTTGTTTTCTAAATTATACATACAAGTGAACTGATTGGAGGTTTGTTTTGTTTAATGTTTAAATGAAAAAAAATTTCTGTATTACTTAAGGCTGCTTTCACACTGGAGCAGGCATGCGTTGGTGGTAAAACGCTGCTAGTTTTAGCGGCGCTTTACCGTCATTTTAGAGGCGCTATTCGGCTGCTAGCGGGGCGCTTATAACCCAGCTAGCGGCCGAGGAAGGGGTTAAATGCGCCCCTGAAGTGCCGCTGCCAAAGCGCTTTGCAGGCGCTTCGGCAGCGGTGCACATTCATTTCAATGGGCAGGAGTGGTGGAGGAGCGGTATAAACCGCTCCAAAGATGCCGTTTGCAGGACTTTTTTTTACATCCTGCCAGCGCATCGCCTCAGTGTGAAAGCACTCGGGCTTTCACACTGAGACTGCAGGGGAGCCGTTTTACAGGCACGTTACAGGCGCTATTTTTAGCCCAAAAGTGCCTGAAAAACGCCCCAGTGTGAAAGGGGTCTAACTGTTAGATTTTATGAGATGAAGGGAAAAAAGAAAAAAAAAAAAAAAATCGGCCAAATATATCGGCCCAAAAAAATCGGCATCACATATCGGCCATCGGCCACCCCGATTTCTAAATATCGGCATCGGCCATAGAAAAACCCATATCGGTCGACCTCTAGTGGGCATACCTCTTTTTTTCGTTCAGCCCACAGGCTGCATGAAAAAAAAAAAAAAAAAAAAAAAAAAAGACTACTATATATGCCCAACAAGGACCAGCAACGTACTGGTAGGTTGCTGGACTTTGAGTGGTTATACCAGAATGATGCCTGCAGGTTTAGGTATCATCTTGGTATCATTCTTTTCAGCCAGCGGTCAGCTTTCATGTAAAAGCAATCCTAGCGCCTAGTTAGCCTCTAGACTGCTTTTACAAGCGGTGGGAGGGAATGTCCCCCCCCTCCCACCGTCTTCCATGTTATTCTCTGGCTCTCCTGTCCCAACAGGGAACCTGAGAATGCAGCCAGTGATTCGGCCAGCTGACTATAGAACTGATCAGAGACCAGAATGGCTCCAATCATCTCTATGGCCTAAGAAACCGGAAGCTACGAGCATTTCATGACTTAGATTTCGCCGGATGTAAACAGCACCATTCGGTAATTGGGAAAGCATTTTATCACACTGATCTTGGTGTGGTCAGATGCTTTGAGGGCAGAGGAGAGATCTAGGGTCTAATAAACCCCCTTTTTTTCAACAAAGAGTACCTGTCACTACCTATTGCTATCATAGGGGATATTTACATTCCCTGACATAACAATAAAAAAAAATGAAAGGAACAGTTTAAAAATAAGAAGAAAAAAAAAAAAAAAAAAAAAAAAAAGCACCCCTGTCCCCCCCCCTGCTCTCGCGCAAAGGCGAACGCAAGCGTTGGTCTGGCATCAAATGTAAACAGCAATTGCACCACCATGCACCGCGAAGATCAGATCGAGGGCAGTAATTTTAGCAGTCGACCTCCTCTGTAAATCTAAAGTGGTAACCTGTAAAGGCCTTTAAAAATGTATGTAGTTTGTCGCCACTGCAAGTTTGTGCGCAATTTTAAAGCATGTCATGTTTGTTATCCATGTACTCGGCCTAAGATCATCTTTTTTTATTTCATCAAACATTTGGGCAATATAGTGTGTTTTAGTGCATTAAAATTTAAAAAAGTGTGTTTTTTCCCCAAAAAATGCGTTTGAAAAATTGTTGCGCAAATACTGTGTGAAAACAAAAAATTAAACACCCACCGTTTTAATCTGTAGAGCATTTCCTTTAAAAAAATATATATATATAGAATGTTTAGGGGTTCAAAGTAATTTTCTTGCAAAAAAAAGAATTTTTTTCATGTAAACAAATAGTGTCAGAAAGGGCTTTGTCTTCAAGTGGTTAGAAGAGTGGCTGAAATGTGACATAAGCTTCTAAATGTTATGCATAAAATGCCAGGACAGTTCAAAACCCCCCAAAATGACCCCATTTTGGAAAGAAAGTAGATACCCCAAGCTATTTGCTGAGAGGCATGTCGAGTCCATGGAATATTTTATATTGTGACACAAGTTGCAGGAAAAAGACACTTTTTTTTTTGCACAAAGTTGTCACTAAATGATATATTGCTCAAACATGCCATGGGAATATGTGAAATTACACCCCAAAATACATTCTGTTGCTTCTCCTGAGTATGGGGATACAACATGCGTGAGACTTTTTGGGAGCCTAGCCGCATACGGACCCCAAAAACCAAGCACCGCCTTCAGGGTTTCTAAGGGTGTAAATTTTTGATTTCACTCCTCACTGCCTATCACAGTCTCGGAGGCCATGGAATGCCCAGATGGCACAACCCCCCCCCCCCCCCAAATGACCCCATTTTGGAAAGTAGACACCCCAAGCTATTTGCTGAGAGGTATGGTGAGTATTTTGCAGACCTCGCTTTTCGTCACAAAGTTTTGAAAATTGAAAAAAAATAAAAAAAATGTTATTTCTTTTCTTTCTTTATTTTCAAAAACAAATGAGAGCTGCAAAATACTCACCATGCCTCTCAGCAAATAGCTTGGGGTGTCTACTTTCCAAAATGGAGTCATTTGGGGGGGGGGGGGGGGGGTTGAACTGTCCTGGCATTTTATGGCCTTCAAAACTGTGATAGGTAGTGAGGAGTGAAATCAAAAATTTACGCCCTTAGAAATCCTGAAGGCGGTGATTGGTTTTCGTGGCCCCGTACGCGGCTAGGCTCCCAAAAAGTCCCACACATGCGGTATCCCCATACTCAGGAGAAGCAGCTAAACGTATTTTGGGGTGCAATTCCACATATGCCCATGGCCTGTGTGAGCAATATATCAGTTAGTGACAACTTTTTGTAATTATTTTTTTTTTTGTCATTATTCAATCACTTGGGACAAAAAAATGAATATTCAATGGGCTCAACAAGCCTCTCAGCAATTTCCTTGGGGTGTCTACTTTCCAAAATGGGGTCATTTGGGGGGGTAGACGCTATAACTTTTGCGCAAACCAATAAATATACGCTTATTGAGATTTTTTTTACCAAAGACATGTGGCCGAATACATTTTGGACTAAATGTATTACTAAAATTGAGTTTATTGGATTTTTTTTATAACAAAAAGTAGAAAATATCGTTTTTTTCAAAATGTTCGGTCTTTTTCTGTTTATAGCGCAAAAAATAAAAACCACAGAGGTGATCAAATACCATCAAAAGAAAGCTCTATTTGTGGGAACAAAAAGGAGGCAAATTTAGTTTGGGTACAGCATTGCATGACCGCGCAATTAGTTGTTAAAGCGACAGTGCCAAATTGTAAAAAGTGCTCTGGTCAGGAAGGGGGTAAATCCTTCCGGGGCTGAAGTGGTTAAATGAAAATTGTACGACCTGGCATCGTCCAAAAAAAAAAAATGTTGTGCTTGTCCGATCGGATAATATCGGATGAACTGTCACAATTGACTCTCGAAAGCTGTGTACTAACGATCCGATTATCGTACAATCGATTCGAAATCTGTATTTTTCGTTATATTATCGGATTGTGTGTACGGGCCACTAGACAGAGAGTGAATGATGGTGACCACCTTGTAGCTGAGACAGCATTAAAATCCTGAAGGGTGTAAAACTAAAAAGATTTGGGCTTTATATATATTTAACTGTAATAACAGCATGAAAGGTGCAGCAAGCAATGTGACCAGAGATAGATAGCTGTTTCCTTCTTCTGGCCTAAACTCCCTTCTACACACACCCTGCACCATTCACTCCATCACACACAGGCCCTGGGGATCACTGAACATCGATCAATGGACAAACCGACCACAACCAGCCCACACAGTAAACAGAGACGACACTAACCCCAGGGAAACGGACATATCAGCATAGTACATACACATCCTGGTTGTTACATGTTGACGAACACAAACAAGATGAACTGGGATTGTATCATACACGTCCATTATTCAACAAGATATAAAAAAATATATATATATATATATAAAAAGCACGATCCACTAAACAGCCAGTCGGTTGTATGACTGACCATTCGGGATGACGTCTTTTCACCTGTGTCAGAGAAAGAACTAGGACACCTTTCACCCAGGCGGTCAGTACGTGGCAGTTACTTACAGTTTCAGGTTCTCGTAGAGTAGCGCCATGGTCCACTAATGTTCACAGACTTACACAACGGAATGCCACACAGACAACGTACACACCGGTCTTGTGCACAACACGACCCAGAGCAAGCAAGTCACATTCTGTACTGTACACCAACTTCCTCTGACGTCACCAAGAGCCGACATTTCATCTACGGTGGCTGATAAGGATCGAAGGGCTTTGCTGCTTCAGGGCGGCGGAGAGCTTAGAGGGAGCGGCTAGTCTGCAGAATAAGACTGACAACAGGGAAATGAGTGCTCAGGGAATTAGTAGTCGTTCGTGATGACTCTTAATTCTACTTTCAGTAAAAAAAAAAAAACACACAACCAGGAAGCTGGCATTTTTAAAATGAGAGTATGAATGGCAGGCCCAACCTATAAGACCCCTTTAACACTGAGGCAGTTTTCAGGCGTCTTAAACGGCCTCCCATGCAGCCCGAATGTGAAAGACCGAGTGCTTTCACACTGGGGCGGTGCGATTGGTGGACGGTAGAAAAAGTCCTGCAAGCAGCATATTTGGGGCGGTTTAGGAGCGCTGTATACAACGCTCCCAAATCGCCCTGCCCATTGAAATGAGCAACACGGGTGCTTTTAAAGGTGAAGGGCAGGGCATGAAATGTCCCTGCCACACCACCTATGGGATCGTGTCAGACCTATTTAAAGTTTAAATTTTAAATTAAGTTATTTAAAAAAAAATAAAATAAAATAATTAATAAAATAAAATAAATAATTATTAATACTTACCTTTGATTGGTTGCTGAGTTTTGACAGTTGCCCCAAACGGTCCTCTGGCACGAGAATACAGCCTATAAAAGCAAGAGGATGCGTCATTAGGGCAGAAGACGGCGAAGATCTCAAGAAGAGCACATCCCTGCACTTACCTGTAATGGAGCTGTTGCTGCGTCAGATGATGGACCGGGCTGCTGCGGTAGATGGTGACCTTTGGATCCGTCACTGCCTGTCCCTTCCTGGGCCTTCTTCCAGCATGGGATCGCTGCCGCCGGCTTCTTCTGCTGCTGTGTTCCCCTCTGGCTCCGTGGTTCCTGCTGATGTTCCGCAGTCCGTTTCCTCCTATCCCCCCGTTTCTACTGCCCTTCGTTTCTCTGCTTATGACATGGCTCCCCCTGGTACTGCTTCTCATTCTCCGGTTTTCCGGAGCGAACATTCCCCTGTGCTGCCGGTTCCTGTGCCGCTCGACTCCTCTCTACCGTCGGATCGGATGTCGTCATCTCCGCCTTCCTCTCGTCCTTCGGCTCCTCCTTCGCTACCCGAAGTAGCTTGGCCTTCTACTTCGGATGGGATCGCGGGCACATGCGCAGTTCGTTCTGGAAGAAGAACACAGAGACATTTGAAGCGTCCTCGCAGGTTCGATTCCCCGGACGGGCGTGTGGATATCTGCTTCAATAATAGGAGGTTAATTCTGCAAATGTTGTGTTGTTGATCCTATTAATTGTTTCTGGTTTCTTAATTGTTTGTTGTTATTTTTTAACCCCTTTTAGTGATGCTACTTCTGCTTCGGTGACACAGGCTTCTTCTGCAGGTCGTTCTATGACTGCAGATCTCGTCGTCATGGTTACTGATGCTGCAAACACTAACATTGGCAAGAAGCGTCTTTGTAAATCTAAAGGTATGTTTTTTCACCTTTTGCGGTGTTGGTTATGAATATTTTAAGTTTTTTTGAATTTATTCTTTTCTTGCTCCAGGTGTTTTGCTACCACATGAGTCTGTTGATCCCTCGTTATTATCTGACCATGTTACCATGGTGCCTGGCCAAACATCTGCTGCGTGTGAGATTCAGCAGGCACCTACGCTATCTGATTCGGCTACTGCCTCCGCTGCTGTTATCTCTCAGCCTTCTGGTGAGTTTGCTGATTCTTCAAAATTTCATGCATTATTTAGCTCTTTTTCTAAACTTTTTTCCTCACTTGCTGGTTCAGTTAATGTCGACCAGTCTGAGTCGCATCGTAATGTTGCTTCTGTATGGCTAAATCCATTACCCACGTCACGTAGCGTTCCTGTCTCTACTGCAGTGGATACTGCCCCTCTGCACCCTTCTGTTCCTTCGGTGGTGCTTCCTCCGCTAATTCCGGAGTCTTGCTTGAAGGAGGTCGTGACATGCGAATTATCCCCCTTGGGTTTTCATTTGTCGAATGCGATTAAAGACAGAATTTGGTCTGGGGAGTATATTGACATTTTGTCTTTGCTTCCGACCAATAATGATTATCGTTTGGATAAGAGGGATGGTGACAGGAGAGAAGATGATAGGAAGAAACTTGCGCCACGTTCTTTTAATAATTGGCTACAAGCGTTTTGCATTTACGCTGGCGTTCTTGGTGAAAGGCGTCCTGATCTATGTTCTGGTTTGTTTCAACATTTAGAGATCATCTTGGAAGCGTATAAAAATTTCCCTGGTTTTTCATGGTTTTATTATGATGAAGCCTTTCGACAGAAGTTATCTGTACATAAATCTATGAAATGGGGTTCGAAGGATGTTGGCTTGTGGCTTAATCTTTTGTTGCCTCAAAAGCCTTTGTTTAAGGCTAATAATTTAGCTCCTTCTACTACTTATCGCCGGGGCGTTTGTTTTCATTTCAATGATGGGCTGTGCAAGTGGCCTAATAATTGTAAATACAAACATGAGTGCAGTCATTGTGCTGGTTCTCACCCGGCTTCACGCTGTTTTAAGAAAATGTCCTCTAGTGCTTCTGCTCCTTCTAAGGAGTTTTTTCTTAAAAGCCACCACTCCGGTGAACCTTCCAAACATGTTGCCGTGGCTTCACAGGTATCCAGAGCCTCTGAAAGCAATCGTCTTGCGTGATGGTTTTTTATTTGGTTTTCATTTGCCTTCCTTTTCTGGGTCTGGTTGCCGCATATTTCCGAATTTGCCTTCTGTTTCTCTTCATCCGTCTGTTGTTCGTGTTAAGTTGGATAAAGAATTACAGATGGGTAGAATTGGGGGACCGTTTTCTTCTCCTCCTTTTGAGAATTTTCGCATTTCACCTCTGGGTATTGTTCCTAAGAAGGAACCTAATTCTTATAGGTTGATTCACCATCTATCTTTCCCTATTGGCAATTCTTTGAATGATGATATTGACTCGTCTTGGTGCTCTGTTCAATATTCATCATTTGATGATGCTTTGTTTAAAATTCGGAAGGTTGGTTCTTCTGCTTTACTTGCTAAAGCCGACATCCAGTCGGCTTTTCGTTTACTTCCCATTCACCCGTCGGCTTTTAATTCTTTAGGTTTCTATTTTCAGGGTGAATTTTACTTTGATAAATGTCTTCCAATGGGGTGCTCGCTTTCATGTTATTATTTCGAACTTTTTTCGACATTTCTTGAATGGGTTGTTAGTTTTCGTACGGGTTCTACGGATCTGTTACATTATTTGGACGATTTTCTTTTTATTGGTAGAGCCGGTTCCTCGGATTGTTTATTTTTATTTACGGTTTTTAGGGTTGTTTGTCTGGAATTTGGTATACCGTTGGCTGAGGACAAGTCTGTGTATCCTACGTCTTGCTTTGAATTTCTCGGTATACAGATTGATACTGTTTCTATGGAGTTTCGTCTGCCTGATGTGAAGGTTGTTAAGATTAAGATTTTATTAGATTTTGTTCTTTCTAAACGGAAAGTTAGATTGAGAGTTTTGCAGTCCTTGCTTGGTTTGTTGGCATTTGCGTCTCGAGTGTTGCCGATGGGTCGTGTTTTTTCGAAGAGGTTGTATCGTGTTATTTCGGGTATTTCTTCTCCTTCGCATTTCGTACGGATTACTTCTGGCGTGCGGGATGATCTTATGGTTTGGCATCGTTTTCTTTCTACTTTTAACGGCTGTTGTTTGTGGCAGGCCCCATTTTGTTCGGCTTCGGCGTTGAACCTTCATACTGATGCTGCCGGCTCTTGTGGTTACGGTGCTTATTGGGATGGGCATTGGTCTGCCGATCTATGGCCTCAATCTTGGAAAGATTCGGGTTTGACGGCTAATATAGTTCTGTTGGAATTTTTTCCTGTATTGGTGGCTTTGGAATTGTGGGGTGATAATTTTAGGAATCGTCGTATCTTGCTGTTTTCTGATAATAAGGGTGTTGTTTTTGCTCTTAATTGTTTGTCTTCTAAGTCTCTTCCTGTTCTTGCTGTGCTTCGTTTATTGGTATTTAAATGTTTAGATCTTAATGTGTGGCTTAAAGCTAAATATATTCCTGGTGTAGACAATTTCATTGCTGATGCTCTGTCCCGTTCTCAATTTCAGGAATTCCGACGTTTGGTTCCGCATGCGGATCGTACTGGCCTGTTATGCCCTCCTCACTTATGGGACCTTCTGTGAATCCTGTCTTCGCTGCCATTCGGGCTTCTTTGGCGAATTCCACGTGGGCGTCCTATAAAGCTGAGTGGTCCTTGTGGTGTTCCTTCTTGCTTTCTTTTGGTGATCTTCGGCCCCCCTTTACTGAAGGATTGGTTTTAGCCTTTTTGAATTTATTGATGTCTCGCGGTTATTCGCATTCTCATGTCGTTAAGACTCTGTCCGGTGTTTCCTTTTTCTTGCGCTTGCAAGGCGATAGATCTTGTATGTCCTTTTTCTCTGTTAGGCATGCTTTGCGGGGTTACAAAAGGAACCGCTCGCTTTCTGATACCAGGTTGCCTATTTCTGTTGACCTTTTGGGTCGTCTTTGTGAAGTTTCTAAGGATGTTTGTTTTTCTCCGTATGAGTCGTTGTTGTTTAATTTGGCTTTTTGCTTATGTTTTTTTGGGGCGTTCCGAGTTTCTGAGTTGCTCCCGATGAAAGTTTCTGATGACTCTGGTTTGTTCTTTCGTGATGTTTTTGTTGGTGTTGATTATTTTCAGGTTTTGCTTCGTCATAGTAAAACTGATCAATTGGGTCGTGGCAGGTGGATTACTTTGCGGGCTAATCCTGGTGCTCGTTATTGTGTTTTTGCTTTGCTTACTCAGTTTTTGGGTGTTCGACCTGTGTTTTTTAGGCAATTACTGATTCACGTCACGGGTGCTCCGGTGACTGTTTACCAATTCAAAGCTGTTCTACGTAGATGCCTTAAAGCATTACGTTTGGAACATCTACGCATTACATCTCACTCGTTTCGTATTGGTGCTGCCACTACCGCAGCTTTAGTGGGTCTTAATGAATCTGTGATTAAAAATATTGGTGGTTGGAGATCTGATTGTTATAGATCATATGTTAGACCTAATTTTTCTTTTTGATTTTAGATGCTCGACATGTCGTCTGGATTATTGGACACTCCTATATTTTTTGGGCTCAGAAGAGAGCTGAATGGAGGGTCTATGGCAATAATTTGGGATTACCTTGTTGTTTTGCGGTTCATTGGTATGGAAGACGTGGAATGTGCTGGAGCGATTTACGTTCTGTTATGTCTTATTTACATGATTGCTGGCCTGTTCCTCAATTCATTGTTTTTCATTTATCTGGTAATGATATTGGTCGGCGTAAAACATTAGAATTGATTTCTCAGATTAAGCTTGATCTGTTGTGTTTACATGCTGTTTTACCAGATACTGTATTTATTTTTTCTGAAATTATACCTAGACTTGATTGGTTGCTCTGTCCTGAACGTAGGTATTTCGAAAAAATTCGTAAGCGACTTAATAGAGCTTTAGATAAATTTATGCCTTCTGTTCATGGTCTGTCTTTTCGGCATGTGAATTTAGAAGGTGGTTTGCCTGGTTTTTATAGACCAGACAATGTACATTTATCTGATATTGCTCTAGACATTTTAAATTTGGATTTTCAAACCTGTGTTGAATTGGCTGTTGCCTTGGTGGGGTGCCAGGCTCCTTAAGTCTATGGGCCTGGCGTATGGATAATTGTTTTGGTTTTTTACTATATAGCTTGAGCTTAAATGGCTGAGCTATTTATATGTTTTTATATTGATATGTTTTATTATATATTTATTCTAACTCACGATACGTGTGTTAAATATCTCTGCTTTATTAAAAGTGAATATGACTAGATTTATAATTTATACCTATAAATAAAAGGCCACGGCCAATTTCAACCACAGGTATTTTATATGTAGTATTATTCATTCAAAGATTATTTAATATTATTGTTTATTGGTTATGACTACGATCCCATAAAGGTGAAGGGCAGGGCATGAAATGTCCCTGCCACACCACCTATGGGATCGTGTCAGACCTATTTAAAGTTTAAATTTTAAATTAAGTTATTTAAAAAAAAAAAAAAAAAAAATAATTAATAAAATAAAATAAATAATTATTAATACTTACCTTTGATTGGTTGCTGAGTTTTGACAGTTGCCCCAAACGGTCCTCTGGCACGAGAATACAGCCTATAAAAGCAAGAGGATGCGTCATTAGGGCAGAAGACGGCGAAGATCTCAAGAAGAGCACATCCCACCCTCCCTCCCTGTCGTGGCCTGATTTATGAGGTTTTATGTCCTTTTTTCGGAAAGGGATAATTGTTTTGGTTTTTTACTATATAGCTTGAGCTTAAATGGCTGAGCTATTTATATGTTTTTATATTGATATGTTTTATTATATATTTATTCTAACTCACGATACGTGTGTTAAATATCTCTGCTTTATTAAAAGTGAATATGACTAGATTTATAATTTATACCTATAAATAAAAGGCCACGGCCAATTTCAACCACAGGTATTTTATATGTAGTATTATTCATTCAAAGATTATTTAATATTATTGTTTATTGGTTATGACTACGATCCCATAATCCCTTCTTCTGCCACTAGCGGGGGTCAAAAGCGACCCGCTAGCGGCCGAAAAGCACAGCTAAAACAGCACTAAAGCGCCGCTAACACAGTACCCAATGTGAAAGTAGCCTAAACTTAAAAGCAAATGTTTTTTATATTGTAGCTTACCAATTCTTAGATGTGATGGCTGCATTAGTTTTCTTTTGTATGCCTCTCTTGAGGGAGTGGTTATGAGAAATGACCTTCCCCAAACAGGGTATTGCGCTAAACCCGTAGGTAAATAAGATAACCAGAACCTTCGCTAAATGCAAGAATGGGTTTGATAAACGGAAAATGTTATCTTATACATGCCATCATTTTCCTTTCCTGGCACCAATCCAAGGCAGCATACGACCACATGTATGCTGCTGCCATATTGGCACCAGGAAAATAAAGTTGGCAGTTGCTCCACAAAGGACAAGGCCTCTGTAAACAAAAGGTAATTCCCTTCCTGGGAAATTAGCCAGCAATCTAATCAAAGTAATTGGGAGCAGAAGAATTACCGCAACCAACATATACCATGAGGGTCCTTTCACACAGGCTTGTCCACTTGGCGCTGCTCTCCGCTTGTTCGTCGTGGATCGATCCACTGATCCCCACTGAGCAAGCGGATGACAGGTCTATCTCCGCTCAACGTGCTGAGACGGATCTGTCAGAGCCCTGCTCCCCTCTATGGGGAGATCAGATGAAAATGGACCACCTGTCCGTTATCATCCAATCTGCCAGACGGATGGAAGATAGGGTCACCATTCGTCTGGATTTCACGGAGAGGATCGGATAGCAACGGGTGTCAGCGGACATGTCATCGCCAACATCCGCTGCTCCATAGGGGTGAATATAGGCTCTGATCAGGTCGGACATGGACCGAGGGCCCGGCCGCTAAAGGGGGCCCGCCAGTGCCACCTGCTGGACCCTTTAGGGCTGGTGATTTCCAGTTAATTTATGCATATTAAAATCGAGAGATTTCAAAACCATACCCCCGCTACTACTAAGAGGGGTTATAATGACATTTTGCTGGGCCCCATCATGTCTACAGAGGGGCCCAGGAGGTGAGCGCAGCAGTCGGACTATTTCTCCTTTTTCGGGCGCATGTAGAAAAAGCCGCACCGCACATTGCTCTGCTAGTTAATTAGTTCCGGCTGCCGCTGCCCACTACCTTCAATGGCGGAGTGATACGACGAGGCTCCGCCTCCTGTTTTCAGGTGCCGACTGCCAAGACTGAGGTGAGGCGACAGGCGGCTCAGTGGATGAGAGAGAGCAAGAACCTGGGGGACAGCGTGGCTGCACCTGCACTGCAGAGTGAGTGGAGAACAGAGGATAGAATCCTCACTGTCTCACTTGGGCTTACACACAGCATAGCAGCAGGTCATGATTATCAGCATTATGATACTCAGGCAGGCAGCACAGTCAGCATATGTTCTGTCATGGATCTGTCACAGTGTGTCATATTGTTGTTTGGTGCTGACTTTGTTATGCCTGTACTGGGTTAAAGTTTGTAATATACAGTACAGGCATAAATTAACAAAGTCAGCACCCAAAAGCCATGTGACACTGTGACAGATCCATGACAGAGCACATGCTGACTGTGCTGCCTGCTCAATTTTCATAATGCTGATAATCATAAGCAGTGTGATGTTACTTTACACTTGCGTTTGGGGGGGCAGTAAACATGTGCCCCCGAACCCCCCTTCTTAACCACTTCCTGTCCAGCAACATACTGGTACATTGCTTGATTGGAAGGGTGATATCTTGGTCATTGCTGCAGCAATGATCAAGATATAATTTTTTAGCCCCAACAAGTCTGCACAAAGTAAAAGTAATCCTAGTTGCTAAGAAACCCCTGGATTACTTTTACAGGCAGTGGAAGGGGGTTCCACCACCGTCCCGCCATCACCTTTTTACTGGGCTCTCCCGTGCCATCAGGGGTCCCATTAAGGATGTGAGCAGCAACATCCAGTTCCTGGGACACAGTATGCGTGCATATGTAAACATGGACAAATCTAAAGGGGTTGGATCAGGGGAGGAGCCTAGGATGGGGTCAAGGGCGAGGTTAAAAGGGGCCCTGTCAGGTAATCTGTATGGGGCACCATGATTTCTAACAGTAGCCCTGTGCTTACCGCTGTCACCTGATGTCCCGCCTCTTTTGATAGATGTCTCACTGGTCCAATGCCAGGACATGTGATGTCTAACAAAGGAGGCGGGACATCCGATGACAGCGGTCACCAGGTTTCACAGCGGGAGTTACCCACTCTGTGTGATCCGGCGGCTATCCCCCATGCACTGATCAGGCTGCATGGAGGGGGCACTCTAGGTGAGGCTGCATGGAGGGGGCACTCTAGGTGAGGCTGCATGGAGGGGGCATTCTAGGTGAGGCTGCATGGAGGGGGCACTCTGGTATGACTGCATTCAGGGGGCACTCTGGTGAGGCTGCATGGAGGGGGCACTCTGGTGAGGCTGCAAAGAGGGGGCACTCTGGTGTGACTGCATGGAGGGGGCACTCTGGTGAGGCTGCATGGAGGGGGCACTCTGGTGAGGCTGCATGGAGGGGGCACCCTGGTGAGGCTGCATGGAGGGGGCACTCTGGTGAGGCTGCAAGGAGGGGGCACTCTGGTTAGGCTGCAAGGAGGGGGCACTCTGGTGAGGCTGCAAGGAGGGGGCACTCTGGTGAGGCTGCAAGGAGGGGGCACTCTGGTGAGGCTGCAAGGAGGGGCACTCTGGTGAGGCTGCAAGGAGGGGGCACTCTGGTGAGGCTGCATGGAGGGGGCACTCTGGTGAGGCTGCATGGAGGGGGCACTCTGGTGAGGCTGCATGGAGGGGGCACTCTGGTGAGGCTGCATTGAGGGGCACACTGGTAGAGCTGTATTGAGGGGCACTGGTGAGACTGCATTGAGGGGCACTGTTGAGGCTGCATTGAGGGGCACTGGTGAGGTTGCATTGATGGGCACTGATTAGGCTCCATTCATGGGCACTGGTGAAGCTGCATTCATGGGCACTGGTGAGGCTGCACTGATTGGCACTGCTGAGTCTGCGCTGATTGGAACTGGTGAGGCTGCCTTGAGAGGCACTGGAGAGGCTGCATTGATGGGTACTGATGAGGGCTTTTTCTAACATAGACTCTCAAAATGGGCACAGAGAGGACCCGCACACGCAGGCAACGTCATTATGTGTTGCCCCACATGTCTCCGTGCACAGGGCCTGCTGCAAACCTTCTAGATTTACCGTCCCGGATAGGGAAAAGATCACTACTTCCCTCCAAGCACCTCCCTCACCTCAGCAAACAGTGCCCAAAATGGTGGAAGAGGAGAGGGCACACCAGCCAGGGTGCCAGCCAGCCACCCACAGCAGCGCCAGGGTGCGTGCCACCCAACCACCCACGGTGACCCACCCACAGCAAGGCCAGGGTGCCAGTCACCCACTCACGGTGACCCACCCACAGCAGGGCCAGGGTGCCAGCTAGCCACCCACGGTGACCCACCCAAACCAGGGAGCCAGCCAACCACAGAGGATGCGGGAACCAGCCACAGCTACAGTACCCATAGTTAAGGTAAGAGGAGCTCTACACAATTTGGTCCGGGGGCCCTGAGTGTTGTCAGTCCGCCCCTGGATCAGGTCCACCTGAAAACTTTCAGGCGGACCTGATCGGAAAGCCTGTGTGAAAGGGGCTTAAGGATGCACACAGGTATGGAAATATTATTAGCTTTATATAAGCAAAGATTAGTAATGTAACATACATAGGTGTGCACCCCAAAGCTCAAACATGTGTGTCGGTATAGATACCTTTTTTTTTCAACTGCTCATGATCTCTCCTCTATGTTATCTTAGCAGTACATGTACACAAGATCGTTTACAGTCGTTTCTAGGCAGTTGAGTTTAGAGGCTTTTTCGGAATGCAAAAAATGGGTTCAGAAGCTGAGTTTAGGGGCATTTCAAACACAAAACGCTTCTAAACGTGGCTAAATGTGATAACGCGTTAAGCCGCGTTTCGTTTACAGGCGTTTTTCATTTTTGGCCATTTTGAAAAACGCTTCTAAACGCAAACGCTGCTAAATGCGGCATTTAAACGCCGCAAAATGGACGTTTTGAACATGGGTTACTATCTGTCAAGTTAAATCATTCAGGAAAGGATGTAAAAATGTCCCGTGTACATGAAACCATGAATCAGACCGAGACAGAAGTACAGTTAAATCACACTTGTTTAATATTAAAAGTAAATAGAACAAACGTAGTCAATACATAGCCAAAGTTCCGAAGCTGGAACGGATAGTCAAAGGCAGAAAGTTAGGAAGCCAGAGATCAGCGTAGTGGAACAGCAAGCAGGATCTGGAGCCAGAAGGAATGTCAGCCAAGCAAGTCTTTAACAGGAAAGTAGGAGATAGTCACTGTGATGTTGACCAAGTCGAAGGCAGAGATCATCTGGGCTGGACGGCTTAAGTAGTCAGGACTAATGAGCATGATATCACAGGTGATTTACTGTGGAGAGATAGGAGTTGGCAATTAGCTGACAGCTGAACGGAGCGCTCAGAGTGTGAAGGGCTGAGCCCAGCCCTGACAGTACCCCCTTCTCATCGACCCCTCCCCCTCGGAAGACCACCAGGCTTCAAGGGAAAACATCTATGGAAATCACGGAGGATGACAGGGGCATGTTCGTCTGAGGATGAGACCCAAGAGCATTCCTCCGGACTGTACCCTTTCCAATGCACCAAGTACTGTATGCGCCCACGGAACCTACAGGAGTCAACAATGGACTGTACTTCATACTCCTCATGGTGCTCAACCTGTACAGGGTGAGGACGTGGCACCGAGGTAGTAAAGTGGTTGCAGACCAAAGGTTTTAATAAGGAGACATGAAATACATTTGAGATACGCATATTAGAAGGAAGGTCTAACGCATAAGCCACTGGGTTAATCCTGCAAAGAATATGGAAAGGCTCAATAAACCGAGGTGCGAACTTCAGAGAGGGAACACAAAGTCGGAAGTTGCGAGATGACAGCCAGACCCTGTCCCCAACCTGGTAGGAAGGCGCAGACAGGCGTCTGCGGTCAGCATGGAGTCTGTACTTATCATTAGCATGTCGCAAAGCCTCCTGGACTTGTGACCAAGTGGAACGAAGACTACAGAGATGCTCCTCTAACGCAGGAATACTCTGCGGAACAAATGAGTCAGGCAACATGGAAGGTTGGAAACCATAGTTCGCCCTAAACTGGGACAATCGGGAAGTAGAATTCAAGGCACTATTATGAGCAAACTCCACTCACGGTAAGAGGTCTGACCAGTTGTTATGGTGGTCAGAAATATAGCAATATAGGAATCGCTCCAAGGACTGATTGGCTCGTTCTGTGGCCCCATTAGACTGCGGGTGATACGCAGAGGAAAAGGCGAGCTGAATTCCCAACTGTGCACAAAAGGCTCGCCAGAACCGGGACACAAATTGACTACCCCTGTCCAAGACAATCACCTTGGGTAGCCCATGTAAGCGAAAGATCTCCCGAGCAAAAATGGAAGCCAGTTCCTTAGAAGTGGGCAACTTCTTAAGTGGAATACAATGAGACATTTTCGAGAATGGGTCAACCACCATAAGGATAACTGTGTTGCCCTGGGAGTTGGGTAACTCCACAATGAAATCCATAGACAGGTGGGTCCAGGTTCTCTCTATTGGGTATGGGTTGAAGGAGGCCCACTGGAAGGTGTCGTGGAGTCTTATGGAAAAAATTGTGGAATTTTGTTCGAAGGTTGTTGGCTCCAACTTGTCTTGCATACACACGGTCACACAAATGTTGGCCAACAATTACGAACGTGGGAATGTGGTGACGCACAAGACGTACGACGAGCCGATAAAAAGGAAGTTCAATAGCCAGTGCGCCACCCTTTGGGGTCCTTCTGCCAATCTCGTGTTTATCTCCTGTTAGTAGAAGTTTGGTGAGAGACGATTCGCGCTTTTCAGCCTCGTGCTTTTCAGTTAGTTTCTGCTTTTCAGGTTGTGCTTGTCGGTTCGTATCTGTTCTTTAGTGCGTGCTTGTCAGTTTGTTTCTGTCTTTCAGTGCGTTCTTTTTATAGTTTGCTTCTGATTTTCAGTGCGTGCTTGTCCGGTCGTTTCTGATTTTTAGCTCGTTCTTGTCAGGTCCTTTCTGATTTTCAGTGCGTTCTGTCAGTTCATTCTGAGCAGCCGTTCGTTTATTAGCCATGTTGTGGTTACGTACTCATCGTAGAGTTCATGCTGTTGTTGGGCTTGGTGTTGGAGTTATTGCTTTGACCCAAGTCCAGTCTATTCCCCCCCCCTTTCCCCCCCCTTCCCCTTCCCCTCCCCCCCCCCTCTTTTCCTGGTCGACCCACTCATTCATCTATATGTTGCTTTTCATTCATTTTCTTTTCCCATCTCGATCTGATTTGTTTAATGTCCTGAGAGTATCCCCTATCTAAGTACTTGTTGGTTACCTGCTATGTCTGATTTACAGATCAAAAGTAGCTCTTTCAATATGTTTATATATATATTGTTTAACCATTGTACTGTGGGGTACAGGAACATTACCCGCATGATGACATACTTTAACATACTATCTATATTTATCAATACCCTTGCTGGTAAGTGTATACTTAAGAGAGTATATGCAGGAAATTTTGCTATGAGAATTAAAAACTGACCATAAACAGTAAACGGCAAACAAGCAGTGAATGACAGCCTGGACATACACAGACTGGATAGACCTCCTTCACTGAAATTAGCTGGGTGGGCGTGTATGAGGGAGGGATTACAATAAGAAGGAGCCCTCACACGCCACCTGTACGTCCAGATGAAGCTACACACGTTTGTTTTGTGAAACGCGTTGACGTCACTCCGCCCGGACGTCACGCCTGCTGTCATCCCCCGTTGGGGTTAGCCGGCTCACCTATCGAGAGGGCGTTCCGCTCCACGCTCAGAACAACCGCACGGAAGGAAACAGATGCATCTGTATGGCCGGCCATTCATATATATGAGCAACACCATTTGGCTCATGGCTCGCGGATAACTTCACTGGGACAGTGTCCGGCACTGTACACAGCGGCAAGTGGAGCAGTTCATCATACAGGGGCTACTGCTATCCGGAGATACCCAAGGATTCCCAGACGGGACCCGGGAGCGGTAACGTACACAGCCACCTGTTCATGTATTGCTGCCCATGTTAATTACCACCTGATTCCATCACAGCACGGTTCTGCATATACACTTATACTATACCGGACAACTGCACATGATAGCTGTATACTACCCCGGACCCTGGCTACCGCGATCCACTAACTACACATGCAAGGCCGATACATCTCCATCAACAGCATAAATTGATGTCCCATTATAGGACTCATTCTGGCATCCCATTCCACGGTTCACCACCCTCTCTTTGATTCCCTCCCGCCTTCTTCCCCCACCCCCCCTCCCTCCCCGCACCCCAGATCCCTCCACACCTCATCCTGAGCCTCCCCCGGGGGAATTGATGTCTGCTCAGCAAACCTTACCCAGCATTGCTGTACACTTCTTATTGTTGGTTTGCGCAGACATCAATAGCTTAGACGTCCGGACGTTTTTGTTTTGTTTTGTAAGTCCTTACATGTTATATGTTCCCCATGTCTGTGTTTTTTGTTTTTGATCAATCCAGGTATTGATCACATTTTATCAGGGCAGGGTTACTTTTTGGTTATGCTGCTGTATATATCACCATGTTTTTCTACTGTGTACCTATAATAAATATTTCATTGTTATTCAATATACTTTTTTAGATTGCCTCTCTCATGAGCCCCGCTTTTCTTTTGGTCCCCCCCTGTTTGGGACAATTTTTTGGGTTACGAGTAATTAGGGGTTGGAGGGCAACTATAGGTTCAGGTCACGGTATTTCATACATGGTAAAACAAGCCTTTAACATTTTATATTCGATGTATAAACAGGGGGAGGAGGAGTTTGTGGACCAAGAATTGGTTGCCTAATCGTGACCAATTCTGTCATATGCCTTTGTTGCGGGAGCTCCAGGAGAATAATCCTGATGATTTCAGGAATTATCTCCGGATGCCGGACCCCGTCTTTTACCATCTCTTAGCTTTGTTGACCCCTTATATTACGAAGCAGGACACCTGCATGCGGCAAGCCATCACTCCCGAGCAAAGGCTCGTCGCCACCTTGCAGTACTTGGCGAGAAGTCTCCAGGACCTGAGTTTCACAACTGGGTTTCCCCCCAGGCTCTGGAAATCATTATTCCAGAGACCTGTTCTGCCATAATTCAGATCCTCCAGAAGGACTATATTAAGGTAAGTTTTATCCTTTAACATCACATGCTATGTATTTAATGTTTGCTAATGTATTGTATTTATTTCATCATTCCAATATTACCAGGATTGTAATATCCTGTGAATGTCCTCATGCATGCTGTAAGCTTTTACTGCTCCTTTTTTGTCCATGCATATTTGCCTTCACTTATCATGCTATCCTGGGCCCATACACACCTAGCCTAGTCACTTAACAATGTATTTTTTGTGGGGGGGGGGGGGGGGGCAAAACTCATTTGGAACCCTCCCTCCCCCCCAACCACTAAGTCAACCAATATCAATATTCTATCTGCTGACTTTGTCAAACCTATACACACTATACCTACCTTTTTTGTGTTCATATTTATGGATGAATTCACCAAAGCATGTAGTGCAAGTGCCTGCCTGAATACTTTCAAATGGTACTGTTTAAAGTTTTGTTCTCCTATTATCTTGATAGGTAATGCAGAATGTAAAAATGTGCTTCAATTTGGACAGTGTGTATTCATATTTTTGGATTATGCCACTTCTTACCTATCCAGTGGGCTGCCAATAGTAGGGGCTGGCCAAAGTAACACACATTATTTATGCATTCAGCTCTCAATGAAGTGGAGAGGGTTACCTGTCCAAAACATCCCCCCCCACCATAACATTTTTACAATGGGCCATCAGAGGGGGTGGGAATCTGATAAGTGGACCTTATACTTTTGTCTTTAAATACTCATTTCAATAAATGTTATACTTATGTTGGCCAAGAATGTTTGTGTCTAATCTGCTTGCAATGTTATGTGCAAAAGTACTAATTTTTTTCATTGTCAGACTGTGGCGTTCCAATTCCACCACCAGTGGGACTTTCCCAATTGCAGTGGTGCGATCGATGGGAAGCATGTCCGGATCATCCCACCACCCAACTCAGGGTCATTCTACTTCAACTATAAGGGGTTCAGTAGTATCGTGATGTTGGCGGTGGTGATGGTGAATTATGAATTCCTATATCTGGACGTTTCCCTATGGCCGTATGTCTGATGGAGGAGTGATTGCCCAGACGGAATTTTACCGGCATCTCCAAAATGGCACCTTGGGGTTGCCACCTCCAGAGGATAACGTTGCTGGCCTCAAGTTTGTTTTTGTGGCGGATGAGGCCTTTGCGCTGGGGGAACATCTGATGAGGCCGTTCCCCATGAGGACCCTTACCCCAGAGCAGAGGGTTTTTAATTACCGGCTGGCCCGTGCCAGAAGAGTGGTCGAGAATGCCTTTGGCATAATGACCAGCAGGTTCCGGCTTTTCCTTATAACCATCAACATGGCCAAATACAAACTCAATCACATTGTCTTGAGCTGCTGCATTCTTCACAATTGCCTTCAGAAGAATGCAGCCAACTATCTGGCCTCAGTTGCGACTGAGGCCGACTTTTCACCTCAACAAACAATGACAGCGATTGAAAGTGGCCGTTCTGGCTTGCCCCCCACAAAGTACGGCAAAACTATGTTGAGTACTTCGTGGGTAAGGGGGCAATTGATTTACCAGAAAATCTGGAAGCTGTGTAAAATAAATTGTTTTGGAAAAACTAAACTCATATTTCATTTGAATTACTGTTTGTGTTTCTTATCTGTCTCCTAGGTTCTCCAATGGCCTTTTATTTTTGTCCATTTTCTTTAATAGTGCAAACATAACTTATTTGATACATGAGGTGACAGTCTCTTCTTCAGCTAACTATTATGTTGTGCTGTGGGTCTGCTACACACACACAATGTTATTGTTGTTAACCAGTTGCCGACCGCCTCACGCAGATATACTGCGGCAGAAGGGCACGGGCAGGCAAAATCACGTACCGATCGCCCCCCCCCCCCTGGTGCCCGAGGCGGTCGGATACTGACTGGGAGCGATGAGAGCTGAGGGGGAGGCCATCCATTCGTGGCCCCCCCCTCGCGATCGCTCCCAGCCAATGAGATTATTCCCCTGCCTCTGTATAGTACACAGAGGCAGAGGAAATAATGTCATCTCTCCTCGGCTCTGTATTTTTTCTTCCGGCGCCGAGGAGAGAAGACTGCAATGTGAGTGTAAAACACACACACAGTAGAACATGCCAGGCACACAATACACCCCCCTTTACCCCCCAATCACCCCTCCCCCCCCTCTCACTGACACCAAGAAGTTTGCATGGTGTCAGTTTGTGACAGTTAGTGTGGTAGGGCAGTTAGTGTTAGCCCCCTTTAGGTCTAGGGTACCCCCCTAACCCCCCCTAATAAAGTTTTAACCCCTTGATCACCCCCCTTTGCCAGTGTCGCTAAGCTATCATTTTTCTGATCGCTGTATTAGTGTCACTGGTGACGCTAGTTAGGGAGGTAAATATTTAGGTTCGCCGTCAGTGTTTTATAGCGTCAGGGACCCCCATATACTACCTAATAAATGTTTTAACCCCTTGATTGCCCCCTAGTTAACCCTTTCACCACTGATCATCGTATAACTGTTACGGGTGACGCTGGTTAGTTCGTTTATTTTTTATAGTGTCAGGGCACCTGCCATTTATTACCGAATAAAGGTTTAGCCCCCTGATCGCCCCGCGGTGATATGTGTCGCCCCAGGCAGCGTCAGGTTAGCGCCAGTACCGCTAACACCCACGCATGCACCATACGCCTCCCTTAGTGGTATAGTATCTGAACGGATAAATATCTGATCCGATCAGATCTATACTAGCGTCCCCAGCAGTTTAGGGTTCCCAAAAACGCAGTGTTAGCAGGATCTGCCCAGATACCTGCTAGCACCTGCATTTTGCCCATCCACCCGGCCCTGCCCAGGCCACCCAAGTGCAGTATCGATCGATCACTGACACTTACAAAACACTAAATGCATAACTGCAGCGTTTGCAGAGTCAGGCCTGATCGCTGCGATCGCTAACAGTTTTTTTGGTAGCGTTTTGGTTAACTGGCAAGCTCCAGCCCCAGGCAGCCTCAGGTTAGCGCCAGTACCGCTAACACCCACGCACGCACTGTACACCTCCCTTAGTGGTATAGTATCTGAACGGATCAATATCTGATCCGATCAGATCTATACTAGCGTCCCCAGCAGTTTAGGGTTCCCAAAAACGCAGTGTTAGCGGGATCAGCCCAGATACCTGCTACATAGCACCTGTGTTTTGCCCCTCCGCCCGGCCCAGCCCACCCAAGTGCAGTATCAATCGATCACTGTCACTTACAAAACACTAAACGCATAACTGCAGCGTTCGCAGAGTCAGACCTGATCCCTGCGATCGTTAACAGTTTTTTTGATAGCGTTTTGGTGAACTGGCAAGCACCAGCCCCAAGCAGCGTCAGGTTAGCGCCAGTACCGCTAACACCCACGCACGCACCTTACACCTCCCTTAGTGGTATAGTATCTGAACGGATTAATATCTGATCCGATCAGATCTATACTAGCGTCCCCAGCAGTATAGGGTTCCCAAAAACGCAGTGTTAGCGGGATCAGCCCAGATACCTGCTAGCACCTGCATTTTGCCCCTCCGCCCGGCCCAGCCCAGCCCACCCAAGTGCAGTATCGATCGATCACTGACACTTACAAAACACTAAACGCATAACTGCAGCGTTCGCAGAGTCAGGCCTGATCCCTGCGATCGCTAACAGTTTTTTTGGTAGCGTTTTGGTGAACTTGCAAGCACCAGCGGCCTAGTACACCCTGGTCGTAGTCAAACCAGCACAGCAGTAACACTTGGTGACGTGGCGAGTCCCATAAGTGCAGTTCAAGCTGGTGAGGTGGCAAGAACCAGTAGTGTTCCGCTGCCACCAAGAAGAAGACAAACACAGGCCCGTTGTGCCCATAATGCCCTTCCTGCTGCATTCGCCAATCCTAATTGGGAACCCACCACTTCTGCAGCACCCGTACTTCCCCCATTCACATCCCCAACCAAATGCAGTCAGGTGCATGAGAGGCATTTTCTTTATGTCCTCCCGAGTACCCCTACCCAACGAACCCCCCCAAAAAAATGTTGTGTCTGCAGCAAGCGCGGATATAGGCGTGACACCCGCTATTATTGTCCCTTCTATCCTGACAATCCTGGTCTTTGCATCGGTGAATGTTTTGAACGCTACCATACACTAGTTGAGTATTAGCGTAGGGTACAGCACTGCACAGACTAGGCGCACTTTTACAGGGTCTCCCAAGATGCCATCGCATTTTGAGAGACCCGAACCTGGAACCGGTTACAGTTATAAAAGTTACAGTTACAAAAAAAAGTGTAAAACAAAAAAATATATAAAATAAAAAAAAATAGTTGTCGTTTTATTGTTCTCTCTTTCTCTATTCTCTCTCTATTGTTCTGCTATTTTTTATTGTATTCTATTCAGCAATGTTTTATTGTTATTATGTTTTATCATGTTTGCTTTTCAGGTATGCAATTTTTTATACTTTACTGTTTACTGTGCTTTATTGTTAACCATTTTTTTGTCTTCAGGTACGCCATTTACGACTTTGAGTGGTTATACCAGAATGATGCCTGCAGGTTTAGGTATCATCTTGGTATCATTCTTTTCAGCCAGCGGTCGGCTTTCATGTAAAAGCAATCCTAGCGGCTAATTAGCCTCTAGACTGCTTTTACAAGCAGTGGGAGGGAATGCCTCCCCCCACCGTCTTCAGTGTTTTTCTCTGGCTCTCCTGTCTCAACAGGGAACCTGAGAATGCAGCTGGTGATTCAGCCAGCTGACCATAGAACTGATCAGAGACCCGAGTGGCTCCAAACATCTCTATGGCCTAAGAAACCGGAAGCTACGAGCATTTTATGACTTACATTTCGCCGGATGTAAACAGCGCCATTGGGAAATTGGGAAAGCATTTTATCACACCGATCTTGGTGTGGTCAGATGCTTTGAGGGCAGAGGAGAGATCTAGGGTCTAATAGACCCCAATTTTTTCAAAAAAGAGTACCTGTCACTACCTATTGCTATCATAGGGGATATTTACATTCCCTGAGATAACAATAAAAATGATTTAAAAAAAAAATGAAAGGAACAGTTTAAAAATAAGATAAAAAAGCAAAAAAATAATAAAGAAAAAAAAAAAAAAAGCACCCCTGTCCCCCCCTGCTCTCGCGCTAAGGCGAACACAAGCGTCGGTCTGGCGTCAAATGTAAACAGCAATTGCACCATGCATGTGAGGTATCACTGCGAAGGTCAGATCGAGGGCAGTAATTTTAGCAGTAGACCTCCTCTGTAAATCTAAAGTGGTAACCTGTAAAGGCTTTTAAAGGCTTTTAAAAATGTATTCATTTTGTTGCCACTGCACGTTTGTGTGCAATTTTAAAGCATGCCATGTTTGGTATCCATGTACTCAGCCTAAGATCATCTTTTTTATTTCATCAAACATTTGGGCAATATAGTGTGTTTTAGTGCATTAAAATTTAAAAAAGTGTGTTTTTTCCCCAAAAAATGCGTTTGAAAAATCGCTGCGCAAATACTGTGTGAAAAAAATAAAAAATAAACACACACCATTTTTATCTGTAAGGCATTTGCTTTAAAAAAATATATAATGTTTGGGGGTTCAAAGTAATTTTCTTGCAAAAAAAAATAATTTTTTCATGTAAACAAAAAGTGTCAGAAAGGGCTTTGTCTTCAAGTGGTTAGAAGAGTGGGTGATGTGTGACATAAGCATCTAAATGTTGTGCATAAAATGCCAGGACAGTTCAAAACCCCCCCAAATGACCCAATTTTGGAAAGTAGACACCCCAAGCTATTTGCTGAGAGGCATGTCGAGTCCATGGAATATTTTATATTGTGACACAAGTTGCGGGAAAGAGAAAAATTTTTATTTTATTTTTTTGCACAAAGTTGTCACTAAATGATATATTGCAAAAACATGCCATGGGAATATGTGAAATTACACCCCAAAATACATTCTGTTGCTTCTCCTGAGTACGGGGATACCACATGTGTGAGTTTTTGGGAGCCTAGCCGTGTACGGGACCCCGAACACCAAGCACCGCCTTCAGGCTTTCTAAGGGCGTAAATTTTTGATTTCACTCTTCACTGCCTATCACAGTTTCGGAGGCCATGGAATGCCCAGGTGGCACAAAGCCCCCCCCAAATGACCCCATTTTGGAAAGTAGACACCCCAAGCTATTTGCTGGGAGGTATAGTGAGTATTGTGCAGACCTCACTTTTTGTCACAAAGTTTTGAAAATTGAAAAAAGAAAAAAAAAATTTCTCTTGTTTTTCTTCATTTTCAAAAACAAATGAGAGCTGCAAAATACTCACCATGCCTCTCAGCAAATAGCTTGGGGTGTCTACTTTCCAAAATGGGGTCATTTGTGGGGGGGGGGGGTTGTGCCACATGGGCATTCCATGGCCTCCGAAACTGTGATAGGCAGTAAAGAGTGAAATCAAAAATTTACACCCTTAGAAATCCTGAAGGCGGTGATTGGTTTTCTGGGCCCCGTACGCGACTAGGCTCCCAAAAAGTCCCACACATGTGGTATCCCCATACTCAGGAGAAGCAGCTAAATGTATTTTGGGGTGCAATTCCACATATGGCCTGTGTGAGCAATATATCATTTAGTGACAACTTTGTGCAAAAAAAAAAAAAAATTGTCACTTTCCCGCAACTTGTGTCAAAATATAAAATATTAATAAGTGTAAAATTGATGCGCTTTAAATTGTGACAATAGTGCACAAAGTACCTCTGCTAGGAATTAGCTTAAATACATAAATATATGATGCATATATATAAATAAAATAAATAAATAATTATGGTGCTCATATATGTATTAATAATGTCCAGAACAAATCAACAAACTAGTGATGTGACGGTGAATAAACGTATAATAACACTCTGAGTATAAAATGTCCAGGCGGAGATAAATAGTGGGAGAAATAAAAGTAATTAAACAATTCCTTCCCTTAATCCAATTGATTGATTCACTGGGTTAAACCGTTTGTTTCAGGATATTTAGTTTTTCTTGCATCCCACTTCAGCCTTAATACTGCTGGTGATTCGGCTCTCAGGGTAAAGATTTATGCAAGACAATCAAAAAGATAGATCATTGTGCAGTAAAACTTCTGAAATAGTACACAAGCAAACAGGGACAAGAGATACACTCACATACTCCCGGTCTATTGAAAACATTCAAATATGCAGATTGCAGTCAGCTGCTGTGGACGAGGCTTCCCATAGAGAAACCGCTGCTGTTAAACTCAAGGTGTATTGCAGCACTGAACGTCCTAAGCTCCTACCACGCATTGCGTCACTGGCACTTGACTTTCTCAAGGATCCTTGAGAAAGTCACGTGCCAGTGACGCAACGCGTGGGAGGAGCTTAGGACGTTCATTGCTGCAATACACCTTGAGTTTAACAGCAGCGGTTTCTCTATGGGAAGCCTCGTCCACAGCGGCTGACTGCAATCTGCATATTTGAATGTTTTCAATAGACCGGGAGTATGTGAGTAAATGTCCTAAATGTATGACTAAAATTGAGTTTATTGGATTTTTTTTATAACAAAAAGTAGAAAATATCATTTTTTTTCAAAAAATAAAAACCGCAGAGGTGATCAAATACCATCAAAAGAAAGCTCTATTTGTGGGAAGAAAAGGACGCAAATTTTGTTTGGGTACAGCATTGCATGACCGCGCAATTAGCAGTTAAAGCGACGAAGTGCCAAATTGTAAAAAGTGCTCTGGTCAGGAAGGGGGTAAATCCTTCCGGGGCTTTAGTGGTTAATGTATGTAATGCAATAATGTTTTGCTGTGGGTCTGCTACACACACACAATGTTATTTTTGTTAATGTATGTAATGCAATAATGATAAAAATAATCATGCTTTTCAACTCCATGAATTAATTGCTTGGAGTCCCTAAAATGGTCTGGTTTTGGCAAGTTTTACAGCACAATGGGGGTTATTTACTAAAGGCAAATACACTTTGCACCACAAGTGCACTTGAAAGTGCACTTGCAGTGCACTTGTAGTGCAAAGTGGATTTGCCTTTAGTAAATAACCCCCATTGTCACTGTAACTACACCAACTTAAAAAATAAACTGATATTGAGCATTGAAAGAAGAAGCCACACATTGTTGAGTATAAAACATTTTACTCCAAGCACATTCACATGTGTGTTATAAATGGTTTTGGAACAAACCAACATCTTGGTGTATAACATGTATGTTTGACATAATTTTGCCTTTTTTGAGGCTAAATAGGCATGTTTAAAAACATAACATACACATCCCCAACTCAGGAACTTACAAAGTTCAACTTTGTTAAAGTGAAGGCCATATGAGACATTAGTATGTCAAAACTGTGTTGATTTTGCCTTCATCAGATGGGGTGATCTCACCCTGTAAAAGCCAAATTTTGAAGATGCACACAAATTGGGACTCAAAATTTGTATTTCCCTCATGATCCCATGCCTAAAATGTGTGTCTATTCCATACAACTATTTTGCTAAAGCCACAAATTGCACAGTGTGTCAACATGTGCTATCTGCCATCATTGAATATCACTGTACGCGTTTTGTGGGTGCAACCCCTTCCTCCAAACTAAAGTAGGTGAGAGGAAGGGGTTGCACCCCTGAAACATGTCCATTGATCCCCCATGATGGGAGCTAACACATGTTGACACACTGGGCCTTATTTCAGAAAGGACAATTCACTTTGCCCTTCAAGTGCACTTGCATTGCACTTGTAGTGCAAAGTGGTTGTGCTTTTTTTAAATAAGCCACAGTGTGTCAACATGTGCTATATCCCATCATGGGGGATGAATGGACGTGTTTCGGGGGTGCAACCCCTTCCTCTCACCTACTTTAATTTGGAGGAAGGGGTTGCACCCACAATACGCGTACAGTGATATCCCATGATGGCAGATAGCACATGTTGACACACTGTGTGCATCTTCAAAATTTGGCTTTGCAATTAATTTAAAACTGTAAAAACACGTACAACAATAACGACAACTTAAAAATTTGTTTTGGGTTTAGATTTTGCCTAAAAAACCAATGATGTTGCTCAGTCTTTTTTGAACATCATGGATATTTAGCTTCATCTTTTCCAAATCACAATTGCACACCATGATCTCACTTATGAGTACTTGTGCACTTGCACTGCTAAAGTGAGTTTCTTCTTCCATAACATCCACATCACCTAAAAGTAAAAAAACACACCATGTATTATAAATATGCAGGCATCCATCTATTACCTGAAGCTGTGGTCTCAGACACTGACCTGTTGTCGAAACCATTTCAACCACTTCACCCAGCACTTCCTGAACCTCTGCATCCACATCCTCACAATGTGTGGTGAGTTCCCTTTGTTCATTAGGTGTGGGGTTACTGGTGTCCTCAGATGTCCCGATTCTTTTCTCCCCTATGTGAATATAAAAAAGGTATACTTAGCAGACAGATATTTTGGGCTAGAAATAGTAATATGAAACATTGCTTGGAAGTGTCGTCCAATTGTCTGTTTTGGCAGAGTTCCAAGCTGAAGACATGATTTTTTCGCTTTCAAAAGCTGAAATACTTACCTGTTTTGTGCAAGTTTCACACATGGAGAGACCCCTAGTATCCACTGGAGCACCTGCGTGGGACACCATAACAAGGTTGTTATGCTGTCCCACACTAGTGCTCCTGCGTCCAGATGTGTAAACAGCTGCTGAGTGCCCTCTCCTTACATTGAATCAAGTTGTAATTTCTTGTACAAAAGGTTTTATTGAACATAAAGACCATTAATAGTACATAGAGAGAAACACATAAATGAACATAGTACGAATACATGTTTACATAGTCTTAATACAAAAAAACGGGAAATGCATTACATAACCATGCATCGATAAGTAAAACACTGAGAAGGCAAAATATGTTCATGAACAATTGTCAGCTTGTACCTTGTCTCCGTCAGGGGTAAACCTGCGGGTTGAAGGGTATAGAAAAGTAGCAGAAAATATAGGTAGAGAAAGGGGGAAAAAAGAGCTGACATAATTATTTCGAAGAAAAAAAGAGGGGAGAGACAGTGAGAAAAGGGTGGGGGGAGAGGGAAGATGGGGGGGGGAAGTCCGCGGGGTGGGGAGCCTGAGAATTCACTACAGGGAGAGTAGTGCCGAATCGAATCTGGATGGGTGGGCATAGCTTACCCATGGTTGCCATGTCCGAAGAAATTTGTCATGTGTGTCTGATAATACTGCTGTCAGTTTTTCATTAACCATGATATCATTAATGCGGTTTTTAACCGCTTCAAAACTAAGGGCCGGGGTTTTCCATGCTTTTGCAATAGTTAATTTAGTTGCAGTAAATATATGAGATGCCAACTGACGTTCTGGTCGCAACAGTTAAGTGATTGGTTTCCCCAAAAGAGCCTCAAAGGGATCCCTCTTTATAGTAGTGTTGAGGAGGTTTCGGAGAAGTGCATAAACTCTGACCCACAGTCTGCATACTTTAGGGCACTTCCACCAAATGTGTGCCATCGTGCCTTCTTGTGAACACCCTCGGAAACATAAAGGGGAATATGATGGGATGAAACTCGCTAGTCTGGCTGGGGTATAGTAAAATCTATAAAGAATTTTGTACGCATTTTCCAAGAAGAGAACATTCTTGGAACACTTGGATAATGAAATAGTCATGACCTGCCAGTCCTCTGGGTCTAACTTTTTACCCAGTTCTGCCTCCCAATGGAGATGATATGCTTTTACAGGCGGTTTTGTGGAGCCAACTATGGCAGCGTAAATTAAAGAAATCAAACCTGGGGACTGGGGTCATGATCTACAAAGATGTTCAAAGGGAGTTAATGTATAAGGAGTGTCTTGAGATTTTATAAGGGATAGTAGGAAATGTCGTATTTGCATATATCTAAAATGTTCCCTGAGGGGGATGTCATGTGAGGAGCGTAAAGCTGCAAATGTTGTGATCCTGGTTGGGGAAAGCATAGAGTGGACATCCACAAAACCGTGCTCAGTCCACCACCGAAATTGCTGCGGATTATCGTGCCCCAGTGGGAACAATGGACAGTGAAGAAGGGAAAGTAGAGGAAGGTGTGGAGAGATTAGGCCTGCAGAGTATTTGACTGAGTCCCATAACCGTAGTGAATGGGCCAAACATGGGCCCATAACACTTGGACGATGTTCTTGAGGGAGCCATGGAAGAGAGGCTAAGGGTATCGGATGAGAGTCTACCATATCCATGGTGGCCCATAACGGCATCTGAGTTTTCTCATGGAGATGAGATAATGGAGCTATGGCTGCGGCTGTGTAATAAGCTTGTAAGTTGGGTACTGATAAACCTCCATTAATCTTACGAGCAAAAAGTACCTGCTTCTTAATCCTAGGTTTCTTGGAGCCCCAAATGAACTGCATGATTTTGCGTTGGTGAATACGGAGGATATGGGAGGGGACCTGGACCGGCAGAACCCTGAAGTAGTAAAGCAGCTTTGGGAGGTAGGACATGCGAATGGTAGCAATCCTACCAAACCAAGACAACGGGAGAGCGGACCACGAGCGAGGAGAGCATCTCTGTGAGTTTTCTAAATAATGGGGGAAAATTAGCTTGAAATAAACCTGAATACTTTGGGGTAAGTCGGATACCGAGGTAAGGTAACGAGTTTAGCCATTGGAAAGAAAAGTGTGACTGTAGGGATTCTAATTCAGATGGTGAGAGATTTATCGACATTGCTTTGGAATTAGCGGAGTTAACAGAAAGGCCCGAAAAGGTGGCAAAGGTATCCAGAAGAGATAGCAGATTAGGGAGGGTGATTCTTGGTTTAGTAATAGTCAATAAGATGTCATCCGCGAACATGGACAATTTATGCGGGGTACCTGCTATGTCCACGCCAGTTATATCTGGGTGGGATCTAATGGCTTCCGCCAGGGGTTCTAGTGCTAAAATGAATAACAGTGGAGAGAGTGGGCATCCCTGGCGAGTGTCCCTTCTAATTGGAAAGGTAAATGATTCAAACCCATAGTACTTCACTTTGGCTTGATTGGAATTATAGATGGCTGAAACCCAGTCCATAAAAGAGGTGCCAAAGCCGAAGTGTTTTAGCGTTTGTATCAAGTATGGCCAGGACAGTGTATCAAAGGCTTTGTTAATGTCCAATGATAAATACATAGTTTCTAGGGATCTGTTATGAACAATGTGTTGTATTTGAAGAAGGCGTTTTATTGCGTCACCTGCCTGTCTCCTTGGGACGAATCCCACTTGCTCTTTTTTTATTAGGCGTGGAGGAAAGGAATTGAGGCGAGTGGCCAGGATCTTTGTTAAAAATTTCATATCAATATTAATTAGTGATATGGGCCAGAAATTAGCCCAAGATGAATGGTCTTTATCTGGCTGAGGTATCATGACAATATTGGCAGTCAGTTGATTAGGTGTAAAGGGACAACCATCCTTGACTGAATTATACATCTTAGTCAAATACGGAGCAATGACGTCAGCCATTTTCCGGTAATAGGCCTCTTGCCCACCTTCAGCTCCTTGATACATTGGAGGACTTCTGTGACTTGTATATCTCGGTCCATCAAGGACGTATGGGTTTCAGACAAGGAAGGTAATGATAGGTTTGAGAGAAAGGTATCTAGGCCTTGGGTTGAAAGATGATCCGGCTCCGAATAAAGTTTAGTGAGGCGATGCCTGAATTCCTCCAGAACTCGCTGGGGATTACCGGTTAGGGAGTTGTGGCGCGTGCGAAGAGTAATAGGAGTGAATTTCGGGGTGAAGGTGCGTAATCTATTAGCTAGCATTGCGTTAGGTTTATTCGCTTTTATATACCACTTCTGTCGGGCCCAGCGTAGGGTCCGTTCTGCTTCATCAGTTAGACACAGGTCTAATTCTGTGCGGGCCTTATCTAAGAGTTTGCGATTAGTGGGAGTGGGTGTTTGTTTGAAGACCTTGGTCGCAGCCTCTAATTTTAATTCAAGATCGCGTCGAGCCTTTGCTCTCTCTTTTTTGCGTCTAGACGCTATACGGATAACGCGACCTCTGAGGATAGCTTTATATGCTTCCCAAAGTGTAACTGGAGATGATACTGTTCCTGTGTTAATTCTAAAATATTCAACTGAAGTGTCATGAATGTCAGCAAGAATCTCTCTGTAGGATAAAAGAGAGTCATTCATCACCCATGGGGAGAATTGTGGTTTGCTCAAAAGAGAATGACAAACCGTTAGGATGGGGTCATGATCTGACCATGGGGCGGCAAGGATAGAAATTGATTCTAATAAGGGAAGGTGTTTGCGAAGGACAAACATATGGTCAATCCTAGAATGAGAATGGTGAGGATGGGAATAGTGGGTATAATCCCTACCCAGGGGATGGAGTTCCCGCCATATATCTATCAGATCACAATTCTGTAGGGACTGTGAAAAAGATTTGGCGGCCGCGGAAGGAGGTTTATGGTCCGATGGGTATTTGTCAAGAGAGGGATTCAAAGTTACATTAGAGTCTCCCGCCAACAAGAGGGTTCCTTTTTGGTGGGATCGTAACAGGGAGCAGACGTGGGTAAGAAAGGGCCCTGGGTTTGTATTTGGAGCATAATAGGACATGATTGTTACTTCATTATCTTGAACAGTGCCTTGCAATATTAAATATCTGCCATTTGGGTCTGCTATCTGTTTACTGCAAATAAATGGAACCGTTTTACTTATGGCAATCAGGACACCTCTGTGTTTAGTTGATGCATTAGCCAGAAATACCTGTGGGTAATGTGCCGCAAAATATTTGGGGCAAGAAGTAGTAGAAAAATGGGTTTCTTGCAAACAAGCGATATCCATTTTTTGTTGTTTTAGATATTTAAAAATCATGACCCTTTTCTGAGGGGAGTTCATACCCTGAACATTCAGGGAGAGCCAGTTGAACAGGGGGGTTCTCCTATATAAATTTCCAGCCAGACACCCCGCGGACCAGGGGGAAGGAAGAAAAGGGACAAGAAAAGAGCAAGAGAGAAAGAGTGAGGCATGTAAGGTAGATGTAGTGAGGAAATCTCGAAATTGAGTGAGCAACAATACCTTAATTGCATTAGTTTGTGGGCTGAAAGACCCACATTCGAGTGAGACATTGGCCGAGACATCCGTCTCAGTCAAGTGCTGACTCATCGGGGTTAGCATTGGTCCGACGAGACCACCGACCTATCACATATTAACAGTAACTTATTAATGTAAGTTGAGCGCAGAAGCTAAGAACATTTGAAATCAGGATTAATAAAACTGAATTAAAACAACAGAACTAAACATATATTAATGTAACATTAAAAGGCATGGAGGTGCAACCAAAACTTATTCCCCGATGGCCCGGACACGGAGGCCCAAAGGTCCCCAGTCCCCGGGCCACCAAGAAAACTGACCCAACCCCTCCGCGCCTCCCCACCCCCCCGACGGAGGCGGCGGAGCAGGGCGTGGAAACAACTGCCCGCGCTACATTGGAAAACCATTAAAGGCCGTTCCTGCAGCAGCGGCCACACCCTCCCCCCACCACGTCAAACCCTAGAAGGAACAAAAATGTTAAAGTGATATTCCTATAATGATTAGAAAAAAAAAATTATAGTGAAAACTTAACATAAAAGGAAAAAATAAATAAATAAATAAAAGAAAAAATCCTTCTTTAAACGTAGATTATCTTCTGCCTGGAAAAGAGGTATAGGGTATCCACATGCCAAACCTCAATATTGCTTCTTGCACCCCACACCGCCTTCTCACTAATGGAGTGGACGGTAGTGGGGTGTCCGTTTAAGATACCAAAGCATAGGACCAAGCTGAGTGTACTGGGTACCAATGGCTCATCACCCAGCACTCCCAAAAGTTCCAGGTGTAAGACCAGAAAATAGATCAGAAGGGATGACCGTGGCCCGGGGTCGGGCAGCAGAAGGGGTTTAGATGTCATCAAAAAACAAATAAAATAAAGTACCTTCATCCATTGTTGGATTTATGGAATCTCTGGGACTGTAGATCTCGCAAAGCTTGGGATCCGAGTTGCGAACACTGGGAATTTTGTCGAGGGGGCCTGGAGGGTCCTGGTCTGGAGGAGGAGGAGGACGCCATATCTGTCTGGGAGGAAGGGAGGTCCAGCTGCAGGTCCTGAAAGTGACGTCTCAGATCCGCTGGGGAAGTAGCCTGGAAATGATGGCCCGAATGAGAGAAGGACAGTTTGAAGGGAAATCCCCATCTGTATTTGAACCCCTGGGTTTGCAGGATTTGTATGATGTGAGGCCCCGCCATCTGGCAATTGTGACCGGTGAGAGATCAGCAAATAGCTGAAGAGAATTTCCCTGAAATGAGAGAGTTTGTTGTTCTCTTGCCGCCTGCAAAAGCTTCTCTTTGGTACGATAACAGTGAAACTTTATGATAACATCTCTCGGGGGGCCATCCGTGGGTTTAGGGGCCAGGGATCTATGTATGCGATCGAACTCAAGCCTGTCCACAGGTATCTCCGGGGCCAGTTCCTGAAAGAAAGCAGTCGCTGTGCCCTGCAGGTCAATCACTGCTTCTGGGATACCGCGAATGCGTAAGTTATCCCTGCGGGCCCTATTTTCTGCATCTTCTAACTTGTCTCTCAGGGACTCTAGCTCCGCTGTTAGCTTGTCTACTTCCTCTTCATGACCCTCCAGCACTGTTGTGGCCAAATCCATACGCTGTTCTAATTGATTAGTGCGGTGGCCTATCTCTTTAAGGCCCCGCACCAAATCTGAGGAAAGTTTGCGCGATGCCACAGTGATTTCATCCCTGACTATACTGCGGAATTTTGCCAGGAGATTGTCAGGGTATAGGGGGAGAGGGCTTACCAGATCTGTGGGGAATTGCTGTAAGCTGTCTGTTGGAGACTCTGGATTCTCGTCTGAGAGGTGTGCAGCGTCCTCATGCTCCGGAGGTTTAAGCGCCATATTGGATTTACCCTTGCCAGGAACTGAGGAGGGTTTATGAGGCTGCCGAGCTTTAGGCTTCTGCTTTCCGGACCGGAGCATCACCGGCAGAATCCAGAGACGTTCCGGAGTCCGGGGCGGTAAGTATGCTGCGTCCCCGCTTGCTCTGCACTTTATCTGGCTGGATTAATGATCTCGTTGGCGCGGAGCGGAGGATTCAAGCGGCCATTTCCTTCGCTCGTGCGCATGCTCCCCTCAAGTTGTCATTTCATTATAGTCTCAAACACATCTATACAACAATGTAATAAACTTATTTTAATCCAAAAGGGCATGAACAAATGTAGTTAACCTGCATCTGTCAAAAACGTTGTATTAGTGGTCGGACGAACGATATTTAATACAAACAATTCCTGTGCCCACGAACCTCAAACTTGGCATTTTAAACTGTACAACAGTAAAGAAAAGCATCTGGACCAGCACAAAAGTAATAATAATAATAGGAACACACGACAAATACTTACTTTTTTGCAGCACTTTCCTGATCTTTCTATACTGATCTTGCTCCCTCAATTTCAGGTCTGACCAGCGTTTCCTCAATTGCTCCTTGGATCGTCGTACCCCAAAAGTCCTGTGCAGACTTTAGCCATGATCTTTGCCTTTCTCACATAAGGGTTTCTGTACGGTCCATGCTTCCTATCATAGTCTGTCCTCTTTAAGATGTCCACCATCTCTTCAAAGGACATATTTGAGGCCTTATATCTCCTCCTGTATCTGGAACTGCCTTGCTCCCGGCATTCCTTTCATTGCTGATAACAGCACACACCTGCTGTGTCTCCGCCATGTGCTCTCCCACTGCCAGGAAAGAGAAGAGGCGGGGAATACACTAGAAAGAAGTATGGGGCGGAGTTTCATGCATGCACTGTGTATATAAAGCAAAACACGTGGGCAAGGTACTTACAATCTGTGAGTGGAGGACGGAGGATAGTTAGCGCTGATCGTTCAAACTAAGGTACAATTGTAACTTGGGGCATCAGTGGTTAATGGCCTTTACTGCTTATAGATTAAGGCCTATATTGGGACAAGATTAGAAGAGTTTAGCCTGACATTAGGGTTTGTCTTGTGTTGTGTCTTGCAGATAAAATGGTTGACAAATTCACAGCCCCTGAATTCCTGCTCAACTTTATTGATAAATACAGGGAGCTGCCATGTCTCTGGCAAGTCCAATGCAGGGACTATTCTAACAAGAAAAAGAGGAAGGCAGTGCTGGATAAACTGATGGAATTGGTAAAGCCTGTGTATCCCACGGCAGACATCAACTTTTTGAAGGCCAAAATTGGTAGCACATATAATAGGGAGCTCAAGAAAGTCCAGGACTCCCTGAGATCCGCAGCAGCAGCAGATGACGTACAGTATCTCACAAAAGTGAGTACACCCCTCACATTTTTGTAAATATTTTATTAGATCTTTTCATGTGACAACACTGAAGAAATTACACTTTGCTACAATGTAAAGTAGTGAATGTACAGCTTGTATAACAGTGTAAATTTGCTGTCCCCTCCAAAAAACTCAACACACAGTCATTATAGTAGAAACCGCTGGCAACAAAAGTGAGTACACCCCTAAGTGAAAATGTCCGAATTGGGCCCAAAGTGTCAATATTTTCTGTGGCCACCATTATTTTCCAGCACTGCCTTAACCCTCTTGGGCATGGAGTTCACCAGAGCTTCACAGGTTGCCACTGGAGTCCTCTTCCACTCCTCTATGACAACATCACGCAGCTGGTGGGTGTTAGAGAACTTGCGCTCCTTCACCTTCCGTTTGAGGATGCCCAACAGATGCTCAAAAGGGTTTAGGTCTGGAGAAATGCTTTGCCAGTCCATCACCTTTACCCTCAACTTATTTAGCAAGCCAGTGGTCGTCTTGGAGTTGTGTTTGGGGTTGTAATCATGTTGGAATACTGCCCTGCGGCCCAGTCTCCAAAGGGAGGGGATCATGCTCTGCTTCAGTATGTCACAGTACATGTTGGCATTCCTGGTTCCCTCAATGAACTTTAGCTCCCCAGTAGCAGCACTCATGCAGTCCCAAACCATGACACTCCCACCACCATGCTTGACTGTAGGCAAAACACACTTGTCTTTGTACTTCTCACCTGATTGCCACACATACGTATACATACACATACGCTTGACACCATCTGAATCAAATAAGTTTATCTTGGTCTCATCAGACCACAGGATATGGTTCCAATAATCCATGTCCTTAGTCTGCTTGTCTTCAGCAAACTGTTTGCAGGCTTTCTTTTGCATCAGCTTTAGAAGAGGCTTCCTTCTGGGACAACAGCCATGCAGACCAACTTGATGCAGTGTGTGGCGTATGGTCTGAGCACTGACAGGCTGACCCCCCACCCCTTCAACCTCTGCAGCAATGCTGGCAGCACCCATATGTCCATTTACCAAAGACAACCTCTGGATATGATGCTGACCACGTGCACCCAACTTCTTTGGTCGACCATGGCGAGGCCTGTTCTGAGTGGAAACTATCCTGTTAAACTGCTGTATGGTCTTGGCTACTGTGCTGCAGCTCAGTTTCAGGGTCTTGGTAATCTTCTTATAGCCTAGGCCATCTTTATGTAAAGCAACAATCTTTTTGTTCAGATCCTCAGAGAGTTCTTTGCTATGAGGTGCCATGTTGAAGTTCCAGTGACCAGTATGAGACAGTAAGAGCGATAACACCAAATTTAACACACTTGCTCCCCATCCACACCTGAGACAATGTAACACTAACAAGTCACATGACACCAGGGAGGGAAAATGGCTAATTGAGCCCAATTTGGATATTTTCACTTAGGGGTGTACTCACTTTTGTTGCCAGCGGTTTAAACATTAATGGCTGTGTGTTGAGTTATTTTGAGGGGACAGCAAATTTACACTGTTATACAAGCTGTACACTCACTACGTTACATTGTAGCAAAGTGTCATTTCTTCAGTGTTGTCACATGAAAAGATATAATAAAATATTTACTAAAATGTGAGGGGTGTACTCACTTTTGTGAGATACTGTATATGTCCCGAGGCTGTGGTACTACAACATCCTGCATTTTTTTGCCTGGCCAGACCGAACCCAGGCCATCGCTATCAACACTTCCTTCCACATCAGCTGAGGCTCCTGAGGTCCAACCTGGGGCTTCCACCCAGGAAGAAGATGTGAAGGAGCCCAGCCTGACCCAGGTATAGCATTGTTGAACATATTTCTTGTCAAAAATTGAATGATGTTAACTAGATGTTATTGATCACTAATTTCTGATTTAACAAAGTGGTTTACAAATCAATAGACAGTAGTAGCCAAAAATGATTGGGACAAGAATGAAAAATGCTGGGGTCAGAATGATAGTCTTTTCTATTTGTTAACATTCAATTTGCAACAGTCATGAGCTCAAAATTGTGTGTGATTGATGACCAAAAACCTAAAACTATGTACCATTTTCATACACAGGAAAGTCACAGCCAGGAGGAGGCCGTGGCAAGCAGCTTGAAGGAATCCCAGGTTCCTCCCCTCCGCCCTCCAACCAAAAGAACCAGGAAGGCAAGGAACCTGGACTTTCCGCCAACAAGCTCACATCCAACATTTGTTGTCAGAAAATCTGATCGTGTGTATGCGGCATTACTCTGAGCACACACGGAACAGTCAGCTACGAAGGAGGTTACATCAGCACGTAGACTAGACCACCAGAATTGTTGGGAAATGGCCCAAAAGAGTTGATTTTTCCCAGGGTGGCCTTGGGGGAATGGTAAGTCTGGAGCACGGCAGTATGAAGACTCTCTGGGACAAAGCAGAGGTCACAAGGTTTCTCAGGAGGAGCATGGACCTGAGCAGCAAGGATTTTGTCAGCCAAAGGAGAAATGAGACTGGTGCAAACCGTAGCCAGAATACGATCAGGAGGAATCACAGGATCCGGAAATGACTCCATCTTAGAAGTGGAGGAAAATTGTCATGACAAAGAGTCAGCCCTTACATTCTTTTTTTTTTTTTTATTCTTTTTTTATTCAGTTTTTAAGCATATAAATAATAACAGGCCACATTTGCGGCCGACAACCACCGACTATAACATAGTTGCCGGTGGACATTTACATACAAAACCACAAACAAAAATCAAACTTGAATTTAAATCCCCCCCCAAACAGCAAAGCTTTTGCCTAGATATATACTGTCCAAGTTGGCCTCCAACTGGAGGAAGGCACTAGGGGACACCGCACCCCAGCTGTCCGACAACCTGGGTCGTGATGCTAAATACAGTCCAAAGCATGACCCGGCTCCTTCTCCCTCCCCCCCAGCACCAAGAATTTCATAGGAGGAAATAACTCTCCCCCCCTACAAGTGACCAGTTATCCTAATGCAGAATTATCAATATTTCTCCTGTATGCCAGTCATATACATCTCCTGTTATGGCCTAATACACCAATATCTATATGTTATCTGTTATTAGTCTTATACCGTATCTACCGATGCCATCCAACCCCCCCACACCTTGTCAAATTTAGTCAGTGCCCCCCTACTCAAATAAGTGGCTCTATAAAATGGTACCAATTAACCAATGCTTTCCAGGATTCCAGGGTTGGGGCTGAGGAACTCTTCCAGGAGAGAATAATTATAAGTTTTTTGGCAAAAAAAACAACAACAATAGGGTAAGAAGAGTTCTAATAGCCCTGGTAGTAGCCAGGGGCTCTACCAGATGCAGTAAGCATACCTGAGGGCGCTCACCAGGATGTTTCCACCTCCACACCTCCTCCAACGCCGCTGTGTCCTCCCAGTGAGCTAATTCTAGATTCCGCACCCGAGTCGGGTTAGAGGTGTCCAGCCCATAATCTAGGATGTTGTTAAAATCACCCGCCACAAACACTTTTAATGGGCCAAAGATGTCAATCTTCTCTAAAACCACATATAAAACCTCGTTTTTGAAGGGGGGTGGAACATATACATTCGCTATTGCCAGTAACTGAGATTCAGTGGCAAGGACCACAATTGCATATCTCCCATAGGGATCCATTATGACATGTTCTATAGCACAAGTTAATTTCTTATGTATTAAAATGGCCACTCCCCTGGCATATGAGGAGTGCATGCATGGAGTGTATGGTTCTCTGTACCCAGTTCCTGTTCAGGGATAAAATTTTGTTACCCACTACGTGGGTTTCCTGCAGGAGGATAATATGGGGATTCAGGGATTTGAGGTACTGGAGGAACAATGAATGCTTAAATTTGGAATTTAATCTGCGGACATTCCACGAGATTATTTTGAGATCACTCATAAAATGGAGCTATGTATTGGATAAGGACAGAAGTTGTCCTGGAAACTGAGGAGGTCAGTGGGGAGGGACCCGGGCACAGAGAGCGATAGAGCATCACTTCACTACAAATGAACAGCATATATCTTAATAGGCAAGTTACATCCCCATGTGTTCGCACCCGTGAGGCGAGCCACAGAGGGAAGCATAAAAGGCAGTTACTCTTCCCCAACAAAAAACACAAAAGAGAAAAAATTAAAAAAGGACTTGCAAAAAATAAGAAAAAAAAAGAGTCACAGAAGAAAACATTCTAAGAACCCAACTCCCTGTTTGCTCCAGGCGAACAGAACCAAAAAAAGAGCATAACCGCCGGGGAAACTTTATTCCCATCAACTTGGTGAACAAAAAGTGGAACGTTCCAAGAGTCTATCCACTTAAAAAAGGGGGTTCGGGAAGACTTGTAAGTAGTGCAAACATGTATAACAGTACCTGAAGCTCCTGCAGTGCACGGATGGCAAATCTCAGACATTGTCTTATACTGCAGACCGCCAGGGGGATAAAAAAAAATACTTTGGGACAAGAGGATTCCAAAAGGTGCCACATCAGCAGGAACCACCTCTCCCAACATCAGTACCACATGAAGATAAGTATCTTCCAGGCCTAATCCACATGTTTTCATGAGACAGATTTCCCCATCGGATCCTGGCATTAGGCGATGGCATCCAGCCACTCAGCCGCCTCTGCAGGGGATTCAAAGAATTTTGCAGCTCCATGATGAAGTACCGTTAAACGGCTAGGATACAGCATGCTATAAATCAGACCTTTCTCCCTCAGGCATCTGTGGATATCTGTAAAGGAGCGTCTCTTCTTTTGCAGTTCTGGCGAGAAATCAGGATACAAATGGATGACAGCATTTTCATGCTTCAATCCAGGGTGCTTGCGGGCCTCCGCCAGGATCAAATCTTTATCCCTGAAATTCAGCAGGCGCACAGGAAACGCACGTGGCTACTCACCTGCAGGTCTCCAGCCCGTGGGCACCCTATGCGCCCGCTCCACGACATAGACAGGAGACAGATGCTGCAATCCCAGGAGCTTTTTGAAAAAGGCCTCCGCAAACTCCACAGGGTTAGCGCCTTCTTCACCCTCAGGGAGCCCAACCACCTGGCCATTATTGCGCCTGAGGCGGTTTTCCGTGTCCTCTGAGCGGGCCATTAAAATTTTGACCTGCCGCTGCAGCTCCACCACCGATTGTGCCGTGGAGGCCGCCACGTCTTCCACTGCAGAAATGCGCTGCTCAGTTTCTGTTAAACGGCCCCTAATTTTGTCCATATCCTGCCTTATCAGCCCACATTCGATCGTCAGGGTATCTATTTTCCCTTCCGCGGATGACTTCCTGTCCGCAATGGCTGCCAGTATCATTGCAGTGGACTGCTCCCCCAGCTGCTCCGACGGTTCCCCCATGACTGCTGTGGACCCCCCTGACCCGAGGCCTCGAGTGCCGCCATCCAGGTGTCTGTCTGCACCGCTACAGAGCCCGGAGAGGATGTTGCTAAAGGCAAGGTGGCCGTTGCACATTTGTTCGGTTGTGAAATCCGGGAGATGGAAGTAGCTGCCTTCTTTGCTGATTGACATTTCCCGGTCATCGGAAGGACCGGGGGAGCCCCCCAAACCGGAGGAAGGTATTTGCTGAGCAGATTGGCTTAAAATGTATCAGGATGGAGACGGTCTAGAGTCACGGAAGGAGACAGGAGGGCCGCAGGTGACTGCCCGGGTGTATCAAGATGGCCGCTTCTTACCAGGCTGGATCCCTTAATCTCCCCCCTCTGCAGTTTAATTGCAGTGTCCCAATGGGAGCTGCAGGCAGCGATCAGCCAGCTGCGAGGTCCGGTGCCTATAGTAGGAGGAAACTGGGCTCAGAATGGTCCGGGGGTCCCGCAGCACCTGCTGAGGTCTTTACTGGGTGAAGCAAGATGGCCGCCGAGAGCTAGGCCGGAGTCGCGGCCCGTCCCACAGGCAGCTGCAGGACGAGGGAGCACCGTGATGGCGGCCCGGACGGTGCGGCGGCAGTACCGGAGGAAACCGTGCTGGAGGAAACAGAGCTCAAGATGTGCAGGTGGGCCAGGAGTACTTGCTGGGGCCGTCGCTGGGTGCAGCAAGATGGCCGCTGCTCCGGAATCTAGGCCGGAGCCGTGGTCCGTCCCTCAGGCAGCTGCAGGATGAGGAGAGGTAAACTCACAATGGTTGCCCCGGGTGCTCGAGCGGCTGCAGCAGGAGAGGATCAGGCTCAGGGCAGTCAGAGAGGCCAGGAGATCTTGCCGGGGCTGCCGCCGGGTGAGGCAAGATGGCCGTCGCTCCGGGAGCTAGGCCGAAGCCGCGGTCCATCACTCAAGCGGCCGGAGACAGGAGAATTACTGTGATGGCGACTCCGGGCAGCACTCCAACTAGCTGGGAGGCTCTGAGGACTGCTAAGGGGGCAAAGCAGGTCTGCTGGAGTCCGAAAACTGAGGATGAGGATCAGGATGGCAGGAGCTATTCACACATCCTGCTGTTCAGCCCAACATCCGGCCACGCCCCCCAGCCCTTACATTCTAAGTACCGGGTAAGAATAAGACAATGTAAATGAAACCTAACAAGAAAAGAGCCCATCGTGCCCTTCTGGGAGAGAGGCATTTAGCCTCAGAAAAGAATGTGAGATTCTTATGGTCAGTAAGAATGAGAACCAGCACAGTGATACCTTTGAGGAGATGTCTCCATTCTTTCAGGGCTAAAATGATCGCTAACGGCTCTCTGTCACCAATCTCGTAATTGCACTCGACAGGTGACAGTTTCTTGGAAAAGTAGCCACAAGGATGCATAGCACTCTCAGAGGTAGGACGTTGAGACAGAAGGGCGCCAACTCCAGTCTTAGAAGCATCAACCTCAATGATAAAAGGTAAAGTAGGATCAGGATGTGCCAACACAGGAGCAGAAACAAAGGCAGCCTTGAGGCTCTCAAAGGCCTTAATGGACTCCGGAGACCAACTCTGTGGGTTTCTGTCCTTTCTGGTCATATCAGTCAGGGGCTTGACCAGAGACGAGAAGTTATGAATAGACTTCCAATAATAGTTGGCAAAGCCAAGAAAACGCTCCAATTTACAATAGGGATTGTTCTCTCTTAGTTTCTGAAGCACACGACAGACATCTGTGTGGTGGTTCTCCAGGGACTTGGAAAATATGAGGATATCGTTGAAATAAACCACCACACATAACTCCAAAATGTGAGTTATTCCTGCGCTACCTTGGAAAAAAGGTGTACACGTGGACAGCTGCAGACACCGAATGGGATCAAACAAGGCCCATGGGCGGTACAAAGCATAAAAAGTAGGTGCTGCGCTAACCTGATAGGGTGAGAGGATGTGATAGCCTATGGCAGTGTAAAATCAATGTAATGGAGCTGTGGGATCATATGTAAATAGATAATAGTGAAATCTCACGCACCGCGTCTTGTTGAAAAAGTGCAAAAAGTATATAATGAATAAATCACTAACCCGTACTGTAATCATAGACATGTGCAAAATGCGGCAACACTATGCATGCAGGGAACAGGCAGAAATAAATAATCCTCATACACGCATAATGCTATTACAACATGTGCAAAACTAAGCCTAAAGTGCTAATGTGCCAATGTGCAACCCACAAGAACATATAGAGTCTTATATATATTCATAAATATGTGCAAAAAGACAACATCATTGCAAAGATCATACAAAAATTCCTCATGCATATGTAATGCTATAATGACGTGTGTAATATTAAATATATAGTGCAAATGGGCAAAACGTGCAAACCACACTAGTCATTATAGCATTACATATGCATGAGGAATTTTTGTATGATCTTTGCAATGATGTTGTTGTCTTTTTGCACATATTTATGAATATATATAAGACTCTATATGTTCTTGTGGGTTGCACATTGGCACATTAGCACTTTAGGCTTAGTTTTGCACATGTTATAATAGCATTATGCGTTCATGAGGATTATTTATTTCTGCCTGTTCCCTGCATGCATAGTGTTGCTGCATTTTGCACATGTCTTTGATTACAGTACGGGTTAGTGATTTATTCATTATATACTTTTTGCACTTTTTCAACAAGACACGGTGCGTGAGATTTCACTATTATCTATTTACATATGATCCCACAGCTCCATTACATTGATTTTACACTGCCATAGGCTATCACATCCTCTCACCCTATCAGGTTAGCGCAGCACCTACTTTTTATGCTTTGCACCACACATAACTGCAACAAATCTCGGAAGACATTGAATAAATTCCTGGAAAACTGCCGGAGCATTACAAAGGCCAATAGGCATTACGAGGTACTCATAATGGACTGTACTGGCATTAAACGCAGTTTTCCACTTGTTGCCCTCTTTAATCCTCACGAGATTGTGTGCCCCTCTCAAATCAAGCTTCCTGAAAACTGTTGCTCCCTTGAGGCGGTCAAATAACTCCGTAATAAATGGAATCGGATAGGCATTCTTAATCATGTAAGGATTGAGACCCCTATAATCAATACAAGGTCTCAGTTCATCACTCCTCTACTTCACAAAGAAGAAACCAGCACCAGCAGGAGATGATGATTTGTGGATGAAACCTTGAGAAAGTGCGTCTGCAACATACTCCTCCATGGCCTTATCCTCCAAGACCGACACAGGTAAACCTGGCCACGAGGGGGTATGGCACCAGGGTGAAGGTCAATTGCACAATCATATGACTGGTGTGGAGGCAAACTACCGGCTTGACCTTTGTCAAAGACATCGCTAAAATCGCGGTACTCCTGTGGCAGGGACGAGAGTGAAGAGGTGCACAGGACCTTGGCTACCTTCTGGAAGCATGTCTTACTGCATTGTGGCAACCAGGAGAGAACCTCAGCACGGAGCCAATCAAAAGTGGGGTTGTGCCTCTGTAACCAAGGATAACCAATAACCAGCGGAAACTTAGGTGAGGAAATAACTTGGAACTGGATTATCTCATGGTGAAGAGCCCTTACATCCATGGACAATGGAACAGTCTCACGAGTCACATGAGCAGGCTGTAGAGGTCTCCCTTCAAGAGCCTCAATGGCAAGTGGAGTGTCACGCAGCTGCAGCGGAATCGAGTGCTTTGATACAAAGGTAGCATCAATGAATAGGCCTGCAGCCCCAGAGTCAATTAGAGCCTGTATCTCGACGGACGACTCAACCAAAACCAGGGGCTTATCCTTCTGGATAACTGGGGATGAAACAACACCACCTAAGGTCTGTCTGTGACAGGACCTCAAGGTTCGGGCATTCCCTGGACGGGTAGGACAAGACTTCAAAAAGTGACCTGCCTGGCCACAATAAAGGCACAATCTCTCCCTCCTCTCATCCCCAGAGAGACGCGTGAAACCCAAGTGCATGGGTTCATCTTCACAGACCAACTCGGTACCAGGAGGCATGGGAGGTGAGGGACGCAAGGGTGGGACTGCAAAGTTCAGAGACAAATGTACAGGAGGCTTCCGCAAGCGCTCCTTAAAAGACAGTCTTTCTCTGAGTCTGGAGTCAATGAGGATGGCAAACGTGATCAACTTCTCTAGCTCAGTGGGTATATCTCGGGCTGCTATCTCATCCTTGATGGTATCCAAGACACCATGAGGCAAAGCAATGAAAAATGGTGTGTGATACTGTGCCACGGAGTATACAAAACAGGAGACTAAGGAGAAATGAGTAAAAAAGATTTTTGATGTTTAGAAAAGGGTGAAAAGGGAATTTCTGCCTCTACAAATTACTACCACCGAGTGGAGCAAAGAAATGTTAATGGGAAGAAGTGTAGATGTGGCACTATTCCTCTTTTAAATAATCAATTATGATACTAGGATTAATGAAAATAGAATCAAATATTTGTAAAAACTTCTAAAAATATTGAAAAGAATATTGGAAACCTGCACTTACTGCAGAGTCCCGTGTAGAAATCCCCTTTAAAGTGAAAGAAACAGTCATCATTTAAATAGAGTAATAAGTGCTAATGTGTTGCACCCTCTGCCTTAAGCAGAGTTGCAATGGAAAAGGGGTGTACTGAAGGTGTTATATATTCTGCCTGATGCAGTTTGACCTTGATTTAAAAATAAAGTAAAATAATTGCGTGCTAGTGTGTTACACCCTCTGTCATATGTTGGGTGTCAAAAAAATGTGGAAAAAATGATAAATAGTTTGGTGTTGGTAGTGTGGTGATATGTATGGAGGTGTAAATCCTCTATTACCATACAATAATTAGTTATTCCTTGTGTATGCAGATAGCATGTGTGTTTGACCCTCTGTTACAGTGTCTCAGTGCATAAGCATATAATCTTAAAACAGAGATATTATAAGATGAAACAATCAGCGTAAAAAAATATTGTGATGTTTAAATAAGATAACCTAATAATAAATGTGCACAGCTGCTAAACATTCCAAGTGGTACACCACACTAATTTCAAAATAGATAGTAAATAATTAAATGTAGCGCTGTGTGTAAAAATATATATATAAATATAAAGTGCAAATCTCTAAAGTAAATAAATCCTACATATAAATGAATAGTCCATAAAATGAAAAAATGAAGAAATGAAACATGAAAAACTCTTCTTGTGATCAGTGTATCCACACAATTCCACCACAGTGATTGTTCATCCTCAAAAGGAGTGCACACCACCACCAGTAAAAATGTGCGCTTACCTCCCAGATGAGTCGAAAACTCATATGCGGATCTCCCCACAAGCTCTTTGCTCTCACTTCCTCTTCCCAATCAATGGTGGGTAATTCAGATGGCTTTTTTCTTAATGGTAACTCAGTTCATTAAAATCCAAAGAAACTAATCACCTCCCAGCTTGGCTCAAGATTCCATGAGTTCAGGACATGTAAATAATAAGTATAGAGACCATAGTGTTCTCCGTATACAAATTTATTTAAAGCCCCCAAACAGACAAGTTGCACTTACAAGATAAAAACTTTTAAAATCACATATAAACAGGGGCGTGGCCTGGACCGGCATGGTGTGAGGAGTACAGCACGGGAGCTCCACTCGAGGAAAGATCCGTCACTTCAAAATCCTACAAATCTAGGTGGCTTTTCTAACCTTACTAGGCTGGATATCCACCTCCACACATATTGCCACCATGTCGCCTCCAAAAAAAACGGCAGATTCAATTGCTAAGCTTGACAAATACCGGCTTAAAGAGAAGGGGACTACAGGTAAAAATGGCGCCGATGCACCTTCCTCCTCTGAATCAGCGGCGGATGACACGGCCCGAGTGCTAGAGGCAATATCAGACTGCAAAGGCTCCCTAACCTGTAAGATTGAGGAAGTGAAGATCGATGTATCCCTCATAAGACAGGACCTGCAAAAGCTAAGGGACCGTGTTACTGAAACAGAGACCCGTATCAGCAGAGTGGAGGACAAAATGCCGCCATTACAGCATGCCACTGACCATATACAACAGCAACTCCACACTATCCTTTCAAGGGTGCGGAAGGCACTGATCCTCCGGCATTTTTGGAAAACCTCCTCATTTCTTCTTTTGGAAGACCGGAATTCTCAACATCATTTGTGGTAGAACGAGCGCACCGATTGGCGGCAAAACCTCCACCGCAAGGTGCACCCCCCCCCCGGACATTTATAGCGAAATTCTTGAATTTCAGAGACCGGGGCGCCACCCTTCGTCTTACAAGGCTGAAAGGCAACATCCCCTTCAGAAATGTGGAAATTAAAGTTTTCCCGGATTTCTCAGCAGAGGTACAGAAGAAACGAGCGCTCTTCACAGAAGCGAAGCGCCAACTCCGGATTCGACACTACACATACGCCATGTTATTCCCCGCCAGGCTGCGCGTGGTGGGAGATGATCGAACCCACTTTTTCGATACACCGGAGGCGGTATTTGCATGGTTGGACAACCGGGCTGCTCCTAATCGTCCACCTCCGGGAGAAAAATACCGCAAGTTGACCCCCTAGCCATGGACGTGCTGAAGCCATAAGTATTTCCCCTGCATTGGATCTCCCCGATGGGCTACAGGATAAGGTACTTTTTCTTCTCCCGGCACCCCTAAGCATTCCATGTTACTCCCCCTCAAGTCGGGTGGTAGGGGACGATGACATTACCTTCTCTGCTACACTGGAGGCGTTATTTGCCTGACTAGACCACCGAACTCTCCCCTGCAGCCCATCGCTGGGAGAATAGGAGAATAGTAATTTGCGCTGTCCCCCTTAGCACGGCAGTGCTGAAGACGCAGGACTTTTTCTCTCCCGATTAAGATCATGCTGACAGTCTCCAGTATAAGATCTGTGGCCACCCCCCCCCCCTTTTCTTCTTTTGCCCACACTGTGCACTCCGTTTTCACCTCCCCAGATTCTGTTTTATCCTACAAAATACTACTGTAACTGTCGAATACTTAAGTTATCCTCGGGTTATTTCCTACCAGGATGTCTAATGATCGGGCATGCATTTTCTATTTATTATGTTTTTATATCCTATGTTATTATCCGCTACGCCCGCTCCTAAAGGTTGCTCCCCTCGCACTATCGCTGGCTTTTCAGCGGAAGTCCCCTTAGCCGCGGGAGCCTCACTAGGCCCCGCTACTTCAATACAGTATTGCATTGTTAATATTCCACAAGCTAAGTTTCCCTGGCCTGTCTGGGAGCACGTTCCCCGGAGGATTGTATGCGGGGGATGTGATGTGCCCAGCCAGTCCAGTGCGTTTGTTCATGGTAATGTTTTGTTTAGTTTCAAGTTAATCGTTCTTATTATTTTATTCACACTGTATGAAATTCTGAAGTGGTATATCGATTACGCAAGTGAATGTACTGACATGCGGGCTAAACATGCCCACTGGATATTGGATTATGATGATATACTCTCCCAGCTTTGCTGTTCAAACACGCTCCAATATCGAGACAAGTTGTTGCAGACTGGGAGATTTACATATACATTACCCACAATGATATGTCATCCATAAAATGTATAACATGGAATGTCCGTGGTCTTAGAGCTAAATCTAAGAGGAATGCCGTTATGACATATCTTAAGGCACAACAAGCACAGGTTATGGTCTTGGTGGAAACCCACTTAACTGGTCAATTAATGCTATCGCTTAAAAAACCATGGCTGGGGTGGGTTTACCAAGCCCCATACTCAGCCTACTCTAGAGGTGTGGCGATTTTAGTAGCTAAAACAACTCAATTCGTCATGCTTACATTGAAATCTGACCCCCAGGGCAAGTTCCTATTTCTACACTGCCGACTGAACGGCCTCGAAATACTTCTCCTGGCAATATATGTACCCCCTCCATTTCAATTCAGTGTTATAAATGAGGGACTGGAGTTTATGTCACAATTTCCCACAATTCCAGCTATGTGGATGGGAGATTTTAATACTGTAATGGATAATCACTTAGACAGAACCTCTCTGACGGCCTTGAGTGACAGTACGCCCTCCCCCACACGATTCGGGAAGCTAGTGGATGCAATAGGTCTGATAGATGCTTGGAGATCTTGCCACCCCACGGTAAAAGCATTTACATGTTTCTCTGCGACACACAACACCATGTCAAGAATTGACCTAATCCTGATATCCCAATCGCTGGCACCGAACCTCAAAGGAGCAGGTCTATCCCCTCGTATTCTCTCGGACCACGCCCCTTGTTGGATAGAACTTGAGGTGGACCTCTCCCCCTCTACCTATGCATGGAGACTTAACCCTTTCTGGCTCACAGTTGTCCCTGGTTTGGATGGTCTGGGAGAAGAGTGGGAGTTTTTCTTCAGCACAAACACTGACACAGCTCTTTTTATATAGTCTGGGATATGTTTAAAAACCATGCCCACATGATTCTAGCACAAAGAATAGCCAGATATAAACGCACTTCCAACGACATTATCCACCAAGCAGAATTAGCAATGGCAGAGGCAGACAGAACCTTCTCAGAACACACCTCCACTGAAACAGCTAATCAGGTAAAACTGCAAACGCGTATAGTGAATGGGCTTCACTTTGAAAGAGCAGAAAGAAAAATATTTTATATCAAACAAAAAGTGTACGAGTGTGGGGAGCGCGCAGGACGATTGCTGGCCTATTTGGCCCATATGGAACACAAACCACCCACTGTTGTTGCCCTACAAGATAATACGGGGGCTCTGATACAGAACCCTGACAAAGTGGCTGATGTGTTTCGCTCCTTCTATGCTTCTCTATACTCGTCCACAACTAACAAATCTAGACAAGAAATAGCCGATTTTCTATCCATTGTTACCTTTACACAATTAACACACTCCCAAATAGAAATGCTAGAGGAGCCTATCACCAAAGATGATGTCGCTGAAGCCATGTCACATCTCGCCTCTTCCAAAGCTCCAGGGTCTGACGGTCTCCCACTGGAATTCTACGACACATACAGTGAGATTCTCACCCCCAAGCTCCATGCGATATTTACCTACATATTTAAATCGGGTTCCCTTCCCAAATCAATGAGTGAGGCATTTATTGTACTCATCCTTAAACCGGGTAAAGACCCAACACTCCCAGAATCATATCGTCTCATTTCCCTACTACAGATAGACATAAAAATATTAGCCAAGATCCTGGCACTGCGCTTGAATAAGGTTATTCTGAGTCTTATACACCCCGATCAAACCGGGTTCATGCCGGCAAGAAATACAGCGTACAATCTACGAAGACTGTATATGAACTTACAGGCCAGACACGACCAGACGGGCTCCAGAGTAGTGGTGTCCCTTGACGCTGCTAAAGCGTTTGACTCAGTCGAATGGGACTATCTTTGGGAGTGTCTGGCCTGGTTCGGTTTCGGACCCAAATATATCCGCTGGATTCAGCTTCTGTACCGGGCTCCGAGTGCCAGGATCTTGGTCAACGGCAAAACGTCACAGGCATTCCCACTAGCCAGGGGCACACGTCAGGGCTGTCCCCTTTCCCCTCTACTATATGCCCTGGCAGTAGAACCCCTGGCGTCATCACTAAGAGAACATCCAGAGGTTAAGGGTTTAAGGCGGGGCCACCTAACCGAGAAAATCAGCCTATATGCGGACGATATGCTCTTATACCTAGAAGATTCAGGTCACTCATTACTAAAGGCCCTTGAAATTATTAAGCAATTTGGGAACTACTCAGGTTTAAGGATCAACTGGGAGAAGTCCCAGATACTCCCTCTGGATCTTGGAGCCCCATCAGAAGTGCAGGCCTCATCCCCCTTAATGTGGGTTAGTGAAATCAAATACTTAGGTATAAAAATTACACGATCTCCAGATGAATACATTAGACTAAACCTAGAGCCGTTGTTCCAAATACTGAAAACTAAAACACAACTGTGGTCTAGACTTCCACTGGGAGTGATGGGTCGAGTAAATTTGACAAAAATGATTTTGTTGCCCAAATTCCTATATGTCTTCTGGCATGCACCTGTTTACATACCCCTGAGAAATTTTAAAGCTATAGAAACGATTTTAAACACTTTTGTGTGGGGTAAAACACGGCACAAGTTATCCTGGCAAGTGCTGAAAAATCCCACTGATTTAGGGGGTACAGCACTGCCGGACTACAATTTATATTACCTGGCAGCACAGCTGTCCCATTTTTTTCATATAGATAAAGAAGATAAGGAACGGTTCATGGCACTAGTAAGCTCTCAAGCCGCACGTATACACTCCCACCCTTTCCAACTCATCCTCAGGGATAATAGAGAAAGAGGTAACTTGGACGGTCACAAAGGCAAAGGCCTGCTATACAACTATTGTAGGATATGGGAGATTGTTGGTCGCAAACTTCAGATCCCCCCAACACACAGTCAGACACCCTTATGGAATAACCCAGGTCTCACCGAATTATCACATCTACCAGATATTGATTTGTGGATTTATCATGGGGTGGTTTACCTAGCAGATATGTACATCGGAGACATTCTCAAATCATTTCAACAACTGAAAGACCAGTTTGGTCTTCCCAACTCTATGCACTTCCGATACCTCCAGCTTCGCCAAGCTCTCCAGACCCAATTTCGAGATTCCCCACCAAATTTAGAGCAATTGGATATTCTGGCTGTGATAAATGGTCCGGATCACCAAAAGCTAATCTCCATATTCTACTCAAGCTTACTTCGCCCCACGGCGGTAACAATTGCCTATAAACTAAAAGAGCGATGGGTCGGGGATGTGGGTGAGATGGAGGAGGAGGAGTGGGAAGAAGTTCTAGACGCCTGTAAAAAAGTCTCTCATAAACCTTCAGACCGTCTCACACAACTATTTATTCTACACAGATCTTATCTGACCCCCATACGTTTGGCCAAATTTAGAGATAAACATAGCCCACTTTGTCCTAGATGCGCAAGCCCTCAAGGGACATTTTTTCACCTCCTGTGGTTATGTCCAATGATACAGGATTATTGGGCTCAATTAGTTAAATTTATTCATGACAAGATGGGCTCGCCATTAACTCTATGCCCGAAACAATGTATATTGGGAGTGTTCCCGAACCCTGAATCGGATAAATTCCATCACATATTTCTACAGGAAACACTGTTTATTGCCAGAATGCTTATTGCAAGGAAATGGCTTAGAGCAACACCGCCCAAAATCAAGGAATGGGTTGCATTAGTTAACAACGTCTTGCCATATAAAAAAGAAATCTATGCCCACAGAGGATGTCCCACAAAATATAATAAGATATGGGACACCTGGTTAAACGAAGCATCCACTTGTGACGAACTGAATGCCACACCACCAGACCAATAATAAAAAGAGGACAAAGAACCAAAACTATTAGTAGATTGCAATAAATAAGTTCACCGAAAAGATTTAAACATGCTTTTTTGTGTATAAGCATATCTATTGTAAATCCAACATTACGTTTTAGAAAAATTGTTAGGCCTCAGTATACTTGTTATTCACTAAATACGATATATACCTGATACCTGTACCACAAATTAATTTTCCTGTACATGTGAATGATATTTTCAATAAAGAACGGAATTTGTAAAAAAAAAAAAAAATCACATATAAACCTCCAGAGTAGCACCGCCGTGTCCACATACACAGTGCCTGGCTGAACATCACTATCAGCACCTCCCTTCTAGACGCGTAACAGCCAATCACAGGCCTTCCTCAGTAGATGGGTGGGCTGATCCCTCTAAGCTAATTTGTAGTGTATCGTTGCTATAGCAACCCTCCAGGCATCGCCACGGCTCAGTCTGCGGTGCAGAAAGAACCTCCCTCTGCCTGTGTCTCCAGGACACACAAATACCAAGACCAGGGAGTGTGTCTCTCTCACTGCTAACTTGCAGTTAGATCTTAACCTTTCTAAGCACCCGCAGTCCGACAATCTCCTGTTACAATCTATCATAAGCTAAGTGCCTCATGTTCATCGAACAGAGTACGAGAACTGTTGCTGACTACATCATTGAATTCCATACTCTGGCAGCAGAGGTTGCGTGCAACAATGAGGCCCTCGTTACTGCTTTTTCTCATGGTCACTCGGATACCATCAAGGATGAAATAGCAGCCTGAGATATACCCACTGAGCTGGAGAAGTTGATCACGTTTGCCATTCTCATTGACTCCAGACTCAGAGAAAGACTCTCTTTTAAGGAACGCTTGCGGAAGCCTCCTGTACATTTGTCTCCGAGCTTTGCAGTCCCACCCCTGCCTCCCTCACCTCCCATGCCTCCCGGTACCGAGTAGGTCAGTAAAGGTGAACCCATGCACTTGGGTTTCACACATCTCTCTGCGGATGAGGGAACCTTTAGTAGGAGGGAGAGATTGTGCCTATTGTGGCCAGCAGGTCACTTTTTGAAGTCTTATCCTACCCGTCCAGGGAACGCCTGAACCTTTAGGTCCTGTCACGGACATACCTTAGGTGGTGTTGTTTCATCCTAAGTTATCCAGAAGGATAAGCCCCTGGTTTTGGTCACCCTTTCTTGGGCTGAGTCGTCCAACGAGATACAGGCTCTAATTGACTCTGGGGCTGCAGGCCTATTCATTGATGCTACCTTTGTATCGAAGCACTCGATTCCGCTGCAGCTGCGTGACACTCCACTTGCCACTGAGGCTCTTGAAGGGAGACCTCTACAGCCTGCTCATGTGACTCATGAGACTGTTCCGTTGTCCATGGCTGTAGGGGCTCTTCACATGGGATAATCCAATTCCAAGTTATTTCCTCACCTAAGTTTCTGCTGGTTATTAGTTATCCTTGGTTACAGAGGCAAAACCCCTCTTTTGATTGGCTCTGTGCTGAGCTTCTCTCCTGGTCACCACAATGCAGTGAGACGTGCTTCCAGAAGGTAGCCAAGGTCCTGTGCTAAATTCCTGGAATTCTGTCATTTCCACTACTGGTTTTTCAGTGGACCCAGAGAAACTTTCGCCAGTTCTACAGTGGCCCCAAAAAGGACGGTAACCCACAGAGTTGGTCTCTGGAGTCCATTAAGGCCTTTGAGAGTCTCAAGGATGCCTTTGTTTCTGCTCCTGTGTTGGCACATCCTAATCCTACGTTACCTTTTATCCTTGAGGTTGATGCTTCTGAGACTGGTGTTGGCGCCCTTCTGTCTCAACGTCCTACCTCTGAGAGCGCTATGCATCGTTGTGGCTACTTTTCCAAAAAATTGTCACCTTTGGAGTGCAATTACGAGATTGGTGACAGAGAGCTGTTGGCGATCATTTTAGCCCTGAAAGAATGGAGACATCTCCTCGAAGGTACCACTGTGCCGGTTCTCATTCTTACCGGCCATAAAAATCTCCCATTCTTGTCTGAGGCTAAATGCCTCTCTCCCAGAAGGGCGCGATGGGCTCTATTCTTGTCAAGTTTCAATTACATTGTCTCATTCTTACCTAGTACTAAGAATGTAAGGTCTGACGCTTTATCACGACACTTTTCCTCCATTTCCAAGTTGGAGTCGGTTACGGTTCCTGTGATTCCTCCTGATCATATTCTAGCTACGCTTCGCACCAGTCTCACTTCTCCTTTGGGTGACAATATTCTTGCTGCTCAGGTTCATGCTCCTCCTGAGAAACCTTGTGACTGCTGCTTTGTCCCAGAGAGTCTCCGTACTGCCGTGCTCCAGACTTACCATTCTCCAAAGGCTGCTGACCACCCTGGGAATTATCAACTCTTTTGGGCCATTTCCCAATAATTCTGGTGGCCTAGTCTACGTGCTAATGTAACCGCCTTTGTAGCTGCCTGTTCTGTGTGGTCAGAATAAGACTCCACGACATCTTCCAGTGGGCCTCCTACCATCCATACCTAATGGAGAGAGGACCTGGACCCACCTGTCTATGGATTTCATTGTGGAGTTACCCAACTCCCGGGGCAACACAGTGGTGGTTGACCGGTTCTCAAAAATGTCTCATTGTATTCCACTTAAGAAGTTGCCCACTTCTAAGGAACTGGCTTCCATTTTTTTTTTTTTCGGGAGATCTTTTGCTTACATGGGCTACCCAAGGAGATTGTCTTGGACAGGGGTAGTCAATTTGTGTCGCGGTTCTGGCGAGCCTTTTGCGCACAGTTGGGAATTCAGCTCGCCTTTTCCTCTGCGTATCACCCGCAGTCTAATGGGGCCACAGAACGAGCCAATCAGTCCTTGGAGCAATTCCTACGTTGCTATATTTCTGACCATCAGAACAACTGGTCAGACCTATTACCGTTGACAGAGTTTGCTCACAATAGTGCGTTGAATTCTGCTTCCCGATTGTCCTCGTTTAAGGCGAACTATGGTTTCCAACCTTCCATGTTGCCTGACTCATTTGTTCCGCAGAGTATTCATGTCGCAAAACCTCCTGGATTTGGGCACAAATCCAGGAGGCTTTGTGACATGCTAATCATAGGTACAGACTCCTGCCTGGGCCTTCCTACCAGGTTGGGGACAGGGTCTGGCTGTCATCTCGCAACCTCTGACTTCGTGTTCCCTCACTGAAGTTTGCACCTCGGTTAATTGGGCCTTTCCGTATTCTTCGCAGGATTAACCCAGTGGCTTACGCATTAGACCTTCCTTCCAATATGCGTATTTCGAATGTATTTCATGTCTCCTTAATAAAACCTTTGGTCTGCAACCGCTTTACCACCTCGGTGCCACATCCTCAACCTGTACAGGTTAAGAACCATGAGGAGTATGAAGTACAGTCCATTGTTGACTCTCGTAGTTTCCGTGGGCGCATACAGTACCTGGTGCATTGGAAGAGGTACGGTCCGGAAGAACGCTCTTGGGTCTCATCCTCAGACGTACATGCCCCTGTCCTCCTCCGTGATTTCCATAGAAGTTTTCCCCTCAAGCCTGGTGGTCCTCCGAGGGGAAGGGGGTCGTTGAGGAGGGGGTACTAATTACCATCTCCTATCTCTCCGCATCATGGGACCGTTTATGTACATACATAAGGCTTTACCCTTTTGCTATATATATTTTATATATATGTTTTGGAACTATTGATTTTTTGTGCTTTTCTCCTCGACTCGTCAGCTCCCCACCTGGTGCATGGGGGCCCTTCCTGTTTTCTTAGGTTGGGCCTCTGATATGTGGAGCGCCTGCGGTCGATTTGAGTACGGTTTCCGGTCTCCACCAGTGCCGCCCTGCTCTTCCGCATTCGGTGATCTCCCCCCTTTTCTGCGCCAGTGAGCCCATTTTGCACGGCGCTCCCCCAGCCCTCCAACTTTCATTTTGGCAGTTGTGGGGGGTGTTCCATGCAATTCCCGCTCTGAGGATCCCCCTATGCATTTGTCCTCCAACCAAACATAATTTTGACCTTTTTTCTTTTTCCCTGTTGTATTTTTTTTATATATATATTTTTTTTTTTCTTGTTCTTTTTTAACTACATGCGATATCTGCATGAGCGTTCCATCTGTTCGGTCTATGATGTCCCTTTCTTTTCTTTTCTGGTAAATATCTCTCTTACTCACGTCTTCACGTTTATTTACATCACATGACCGCGATAAGCATATGACGCTCTGTTATGACGCGCAACGTATGTTTGCGCAATATTGTCATACTCTGCTACTGCGCACACGCTGATTTTCTTGTGCGTCATGATGTCACGTCATGTCGACGTGTCCCGCCAGTGTGCCTGTGCTGGTGTCTCTCTATATAACCCCAGACGATGCACCCGTACAGAGCGGATGGCAGCGTCTGTGGTTCCTGTGTGAGACAAGTGCCGCCTTTTCTCCACGGAGGTAATATAATGTCAATCTTTATACAGTGTCTATTTTTGGCTTTTTGTTGTTCACCCTCTTCAGTCCTGCTATAATTACCAGGAATTCCTGTTTATATATATATTTTTTTATATTTTTTGTTTTTATTGCCTTCTGTGTTGATAGTGGAAATAATGCTGGATACATGTCACATTTCATGTTTCGGTTCTGTCCTTTCCTTTATAGGCATACTCTTTTGAAGTATTTAACTTTGGTTATTTTTGTTTTTATAGGACAGATTCTTTTTCAGCAAGTGTAACTATCACGTTGTTAACTTTCTTGCAGTGAGGACTCGCTCTATTTTTGGGGACGCTTCTGAGGGATCTCTCGAGCCTTGGTGACTAATGCCCCCAATATTTGGGCAATCACCTTCCCTCCCTGGATATTTGTTCCAACTTGAATCTGGCACCATCTTAAAAATGTTTAATTGCTTTAAATCCATGAAGCAGTATTGGTATGTACTTTTACGGTCACAATGTTTTCTATGTTCGACATTTTACTTTTTCCTGTAAATCTGTACTTTGTTTTGTTTCTTTATTTTTCAGAGCATCTCCAATTACTATCTCCCTCAAGCCCCTGAAGAAGGGATTTTATTTGAATTCCCGAAACGCGTTGGATTATAGGAGAAGTGCTCTATTTGTTTATATACTGTATAGGATACTGTACATTTTCCCGTGCATCACTGTTATTCTTGTGGTGACAGTGGTTTTTTTACTTAATACATTTTTCTATTTTTCTATACTCTGGTTTAATGTTCATGTGATGATATAAATAAGTTCGCCCTCAAAGTCCCGTTTGTACCGGGGGTACTAGTTCCTATACATACACTATATTTGGGACGGTGGCAAAAAAAATTTGGAGCTCTGTCTCCTTAATGGTTCTCTCTAGCTTAACTATCTCTCCACAGTTACTCAGCTGTTGATGATATCCTGCTCGTCAGTCCTGCCTACTTAGGCTGTTCAGCCCAGTGGATCTCTGCCTTGGTCAACATCACAGAAACTATCTCCTGCGATCCTGTTCAAAGACTTGCTTTGCTGACATCCCTTCTGGCTCCAGATCCTGCTTGTTGTTCCACTACATTGATCCCTGACTTCTGGCTTGGCTGACTATCCATTCCGGTTACTGAACTTTGGCTATGTTTTGACTACATTGGTTCTTTTTACTTTTATTATTAAACAAGTGTGATTTAACTGTACTTCTGTCTCAGCCTGATTTCATGGTTTCTTACCGGGGCTATGAATTTTAGCATGCTGTATGCTAGCTGTGTCCTCTGACTAAAAGGGTATTTAAATCATATCTAAACCCAAAAGCAAAAATGTACAGTTCCTTGAAAAAATATTCATACTCCTTTAAATTTTCCACATTTTGTCATGTTACAATCAAAAACGTAAATGTATTTTATTTGAATTTTATGTGATAGACCAACACAAAGTGGCACATAATTGTGAAGTGGAAGGACAATGATAAATCGTTTTCCAAACTTTTTACAAATAAATATCTGAAGAGTGTGGCGTGCATTTGTATTCAGCCCCCTTTACGCTGATACCCCTAACTAAAATCTAGTGGAACCAATTGCCTTCAGAAGTCACCCAATTAGTAAATAGAGTCCACCTGTGTGTAATTTAAGCTCAGTATAAATACAGCTGTTCTGTGAAGCCCTCAGTGGTTTGTTAGAGAACCTTAGTGAACAAACATCATCATGAAGGTCAAGGAACACATCAGACAGGTCAGGGATAAAGTTGTGGAGAAGTTTAAAGCAGAGTGAGTTAGGTTATAAAAAAAAATAACCCAAAAAAATATCCCAAGCTTTGAACATCTCATGGAACACTGTTCAATCCATCGTCCGAAAATGGAAAGAGTATGGCACAACTACAAACCTACCAAGACATGGCCGCCCACCTAAACCGACAGGCCAGGCAATGAGAGAATTAATCAGAGAAGCAGCCAAGGGGCCCATGGTAACTCTGGAGGAGCTGCAGAGATCCACAGATCAGGTGGGAGAATCTGTCAACAGGACAACTATTAGTTGTGCACTGCACAAATCTGGTGTTTATGGAAGAGTGGCAAGAAGAAAGCTATTGTTGAAAGAAACCCATAAAAAGTCCCGTTTGCAGTTTGTGAGAAGCCATGTGGGGTACAGAGCAAACATGTGGAAGAAGGTGCTCACCAAAGATGACACCAAAATTAAACTTTTTGGCCTAAAGGCAAAATGCTATGTGTGGCGGAAAACTAACACTGCACATCACCCTGAACAGACCATCCCCACAGTGACTCATGGTGGTGGCAGCATCATGTTGTGGGAATGCTTTTCTTCAACAGGGACAGGGAAGCTGATCAGAGTTGATGGAAAGATAGATGGAGCCAAATACAGGGCGATCTTAGAAGAAAACCTGTTAGTCTGCAAAAGACTTGAGGCTTGGGCAGAGATTCACCTTCCAGTCAGGGCTGCCATCAGGGAGGTACAGCCGATACACATGTACCTGGCCCGAGCATCTGGAGGGGCCCGGCAACCAGGAGAAAGGAGCCGGAGAAGAAATTGCAGGAGAGGCGCCAGAGGCTAAGCACATACTAAGCTCAGTAAGTTGGCAGGGCTGGGACTCGGGAGATGTTATGAAGGAAGGAGTTAACAGCCTTTCAGTTGCTCATTGGCTGAGGATGAAGCAGGAGGCGGGCTGCTCATTCTGCCTCCTTAGCCAATAGTTACACAGGGTGCACTGTCAATCACTGCAGAGCCTCGTGCTTCCTGTGTTGGTGGGAGGGACAGAATTCCTCTGCAAAGAAGCTGCTACAGAGATCGAGGTGAGTGAAAGTGAAAGCCCTATTGCTGTCCTTTTAGCAGAGGGAAAGTAACTTTACACATGTGTAGCATAGGTGTCAGCTTATGTCACCATGTTAAAAGGACAGCAATATGGGTAGCATTACAGTGACTGTTATTAGTCCAGGTTCACTAAACAAGCCATGCAAATTGCTTTTCAGGCCCCTTTCACATGAGTGGTCCGATCGGGTCCTCCTGTCCGTTTTTGAGGCAAACCCGATTGGACCGCCCATTGTTTTCTATGGAATGGCAGATTTAAATGGAAATTTGTCAGTTTACACCCGCCTACCTCCAATCTGATCTGATCTGGCAAAAAGAAAAGATGGAAGGCCTCCATTCCCCTCCATCTGGCCAGATCAGGGGACAGTATTATTATTATTATTATTATTCAGGATTTATATAGCGCCAACAGTTTACGCAGCGCTTTACAATATAAAAGGGAGACAATACAGTTATAATACAATAAAATACAGGAGGATCAGGAGGGCCCTGCTCAGAAGAGCTTAAAATCTAATAGTAGGGCGTAAATGGAGATAATGAGTGTACACAGACCTGTCAGTTGCCCGCTCAGCAAGGGATCCATGGACAGATCCCCTGCTGAGAAAAACTGGATTGGCCCTGTGAAGATTGCAGCTAGAGTGCAGACAAGGCCGGCTATAGACAGTTTGAATCTCTGTCTTTTCTCTTCCTTTCCACCTCGGTCATATGTTTCACATTATCTCCATACTGTGGTTATGGGTCTACTCAATTTTGTTTTATCAATTTACATTATTATGGTTACATAACACTCATTTTATTTTATACAATATAGAAATCCCATCAACAATCATATGAAGATCCTTTTTAACACAACACACTCCATGTGGGATAGCATGTGTGCTCCTGGTTTCCGCTTGGGTCCTTTCCTCAGCTCCCGTGTTAGACATGCCTATCTGGCCAACTCCCGAAATGTGGGATTGCACGGTCTCAGTATCAGTTTCTATGTGGGTATTTTCAGCTATGGCCAGTTATTGTAAAGATAGCTTAATATTGCAAAAGCTTTGTAATGATGATTGTGCAACAAATTTCTGAATTATGTCTGAGTCAGCTTGAATCAAACTGTGTGATTTTATTTTTCACACAAAAGTTACAAAAATAGTACATTCATATTCATAATTAGTGTTGCTTTAAATGTGATCAAAAAGTTTCAGCTAAAGTTTGTTTGTTTCAAAATATGAATTCAAATCATGCTTAAAAGATGGCTGCTGTGTCCTTTGTTCTTAAAGCAGCTGTCTGTATGTTGCTTGCTGTAGGTTGGAAGAAGTGTGTGAGAAAGAGGTAGAGAGAGCGTCTTTAACGTGGGTCTGTCCTTATAACAAGTCTGATCTCTTTGTCAAAATTTGCGCCGAAAATACACACTCCCTTTTCTCTCCCTACTCCTCCCATCCAAGGGTGGGGTTCAAGAGTATGTAAAATTTGACCATTATGTCTGATTAGTTCCAGATTCTGACACAGAAAGAGAGGGAGGTGGGAATCGGCCCTTCACAGCACATCATTTCTAAAACATAGATATCCATTACATAGGCATTCCTTCATGAAAATACAATCAGTTATATCAATCAAAAATAATCTGACAGATTCTTGTAATTTAAAACTCAGTTCAAATGTCACTATCTGTAAACCATTAGCTCAAAAAAAAACTCACATTCACATTTTTTTAAGGGGAACTCCTCAGAGATATATTTTTTTAAAACCGAATAAAATTTTGAATATTAGGAAAATAACAGGTATATATATATATAATTACTCCCATCCTCCCAGTTGGTAGTTACATCAGATTACATTGGTGATTTTTATCCCCCTCTTGGAACATCGATGTACTTGCTCCTGATGAGTGGATAGAAGTCCATGAAACGCGTCAAGCTCATTTGATGCATCCATTTCATATTAATGATTTTAGAAAGTTTTACCGCTGTACTTATCCTAATAGAATGTCAATGTTTACCCTATCTGTGGGATTATGATGTACAACAATTATTCTCTGTGTCATGTTGGCTACTACTTAAAATATGTATATTGATACTTTATATGCTTATATGCCTTTATGCATGTTTTATATTTATATCATTATCTGGTTTATTTATTTTTTGCATAGCAATATGGATGGAGGCGCAAATCTTCCCATGCATCTCATTTAAAGTCCCAAATATTCCCCCCTCTCTTGACACTTCCTGTTCTGGTGACACTAAGACAGGAAGTGAGGGGAAATCTCATGCAATGCTATAACCCTATTAGATGTTCTAGTTATGTATAAAAAGTATATATAAAGCAAGCACTTTTTTTTCCTTTTTGGCTAAATTATGGAAGAGTTAAAACCACATTCTTTTTTTAACCATCTGTGTCCCATTGTGAGGTCCCATAGACACAACAGGTAGTGAGAGAGAAATGCCCTTGGAGACAGTTGCCAACAGAACCGGAGTCCCAGGATGAAGGAGATGGGACTGGAGGAGAAGGATATGGGATAGAGGAGATGGGACTGGAGGAGGATAAGGACATGGGACTGGAGGAGGAGATAGAAGAGATGGGTCTGGAGGAGGAGGAGGAGGAAATGGGACTGGAGGAGGAGGATGTGGGATGGAGGATATGGGAGAGGAGGATGAGGATGTGGGATGGAGGAGATGGGACTGGAGGAGGAGGATGGAGGAAATGGGACTGGAGGAGGAAGACATGGGATAGAGGAGATGGGACAGGACTGGAGGTGGGGGAGGACATGGTATGGAGGAGATGGGACCGGAGGAGGAGGACAATGTGGGATGGAGGAGATGGGACTGGAGGAGGATGAGGATGTGGAATGGAAGAGTTGGGACTTGAGGAGGAGGTAGGATGGAGGAGATGGGACTGGAGGAGAATAAGGACATGGGATGGAGGAAATAGGACCTGGAGAAGTATGACATAGGATGGAGGAGTTGGGACTGAAGGAGGAGGAGGAGAAGGACATGGGATTGCGGTCCTGCTTCCAGTAGGACGACTAAACATACAGCCAGAGCTACAATGGAATGGTTTAGATCAAAGTTTATGCATGTGTTAGAATGGCCCAGTCAAAGTCCAGACCTAAATCCAATTGAGAATCTGTGGCAAGACTTGAAAATTGCTGTCCACAGACGCTCTCCATCCAATCTGACTTGAGCTTGAGCTATTTTGCACAGAAGAATGGGCAAACATTTCACTCTCTAGATGTTCAAAGCTGGCAGAGACATACCCAAAAAGACTTGCAGCTGTAATTGTAACGAAAGGAGGTTCTTCAAAGTATTGACTTAGGGGGGCTGAATACAAATGCACGCCGCACTTTTCAGATGTTTATTTGTAAAAACTTTTGAAAAACATTTATCATTTCCCTTCCACTTCACAATTATGCGCCCTTGATCTATCACATAAAATCCCAATAAAATACATTTACGTTTTTGGTTGACAAAATGACAAAATGTGGAAAATTTCAAGGGGTATAAATACTTTTTCAAGGCACTGTATATATTGCAGTTTACCAATTCTTAAACGGGGTAGCTGCAATAGTTTTCTTTTTTTTAGGCTTTTTTCTTTATTTTCACCTGGTGATCTGGGGAGAAAGTGTGTTGTTTTTTAACTTCTTTTAACAGACCACACTGTTCAGCAAGAGTGTCAATTAGAGGACTGAGACAAACAATTTAACACTGACAGGGGTGCTTACAATGAGCTGCTTTTATTCCTCTATGTAAAACCTTTACATTTATGTGGAAAAATTGTTGCTGTATGTGTTTAAAGCAGTATTACAGCCAATGTAATATATAGTATTGCAGCTTAACAGTCATTAGATTCATTGGTTGCATTTGTTTTCTTTTTTTAGGCTCTTTTCCCTGTGTTTTCACGTGGTGATCTGGCCAGTAACACACCTCCTGTATTAAGAGTGCCCCCACTCTGGATGAAGGAGCACGGGGTCACCTTTGGACAGTAGCATTGTCAGTCTGGAGATAGGGTAGTGTTAGATGAACTAGCAGATTTAGATAAACAAATTGAAGTTGCATTCACGCTACAGTTACTTCAGCAGTTTATTTTTTTCTTTTGGGATAAAGGTTTTACATGAATACAATCTGATTATTTTAAGCACCCCTGTTAGTGGTAAATTATTTGTCTCAACCCTGTAACTGATACATACACAGAAGAGCTTGTTCTGTTGAAAAACAGAAGACTGTTTAGATCATCAGACAAAAAAAGAAAGCCTAAAAAAGAAAACATGTAGCCATCATAAATACAAAGAACAGAGCTGGCAACTCCATTGGTGCATATAAATTGGTGCATATAAAAGAGTGAGTAAAAACATACAGGGGCTCACGCGTTACGGCTTACAAGCCTTGATTACAGCAATGCAGCCATCACATCTAAGAATTGGTAGGCACAAGGAAAACAATTGTTTTCTATGTGTCCTGTTCACACAACAATGGTGTCATGTGTGTTTTTATTCTGCGCAGAAATATGCAATATGTAATAGAGGAAAAATAGGAACGACACCAACATTGTGGTGTGAACAGGGCATGTAGAAAACAAATGCTTTCCTCTTGCCTTTGGACCTTCTTGTTGCATATTTTAGCAAATTCACACTTGTGCAGAGAGCTGAATTTTTATGCAAATTTAAAATGCAGCTCTCTGCAAGGGCACACATGTATGCATTTTTCTGAACAGAAAAAAAACTCACATGACACCAACACTGTGATGTGAATACAGCATGTAGAAAACAATTTGCTTTGTGCCCTTACAGGGACCTTTATGCTGTATATTTGGGCAAATTCACACTTGTGCGCAGAGCTTCATTTTCACATGAAAGAAAAACACCCTTTTCTGTGTGCTCTGTCCACACACTTGTTAGCTGTGGAACAGAACAGTGCGAAAAACTGCAACACGTCTGCATTTTGCTGTACAGCTCCACAGTTCGCCATCGCACCATTTTTTTCCCCAAAATATTTTATTGCACCCTCCATTTTTATGCACCGCAGCTGAGCCAGAAATGAACTGAATGTGACATTGTGACATTTCTTTAAAGTTATTTTTTTTTCAACCACTTGCCCAACGCCGCACGCCGATTTACGTGAGCAAATGGGCGCACCTGCCCTCCCTCCCCGTGTTAGAGAACCGATCAGTCCTCAGGTCCCGGCCAATGATTTATGGTCTGTTTAAGGTTCCCAAAAACGCAGGTATCAGCCCAGATACCTTCTAGCACCTGCGTTTAGCCCCTCCGCCCAGGCCGCCCAGGCCACCCAAGTGCAGTATCAATCGATCACTGTCACTTACAAAAACACAACACACATAACTGTAGTATTCGCAGAGTCAGGCCTGATCCCTGCGAATGCTAACAGTTTTTCTTGTAGCGTTTGAATTGCTGACAGTCAGGAGCTCTTTTTCCTGGGAGACTGACTAGTGTACCAGTAAATTTAGAGACCAAAATGTCAAATCGAAGGTACACTAGTGAAGAGGCCTACATGTTCTCCACTGAGCATGACAGATAGTGAAGAGGAAGTCACCCATCTGTCAGATTCAGGCTCAGAATACCATCCTGTAGACAGCAGCGGCACCCTGACAGATAGCTCTGACGATGAAGTTGTGGTCCCTGCCAAGGTCAGGCGTACCCGACCCCATTCTTCTGCTGTTGCTGAGGTGCAAGAACCGCAGGGCTCTTGTATGGAGCAGAGAGCCAGTACTAGTGCCGCTCATCCTTCTGGTGAACTGGCAAGCACCAGCGGCCTAGTACACCCTGGTCGTAGTCAAACCAGCACTGCAGTATCACGTGGTGTCATGGCGAGTCCCATAAGTGCAGTTCTAGCTGGTGAGGTGGCTAGCACAACTACTGTCCCGCAGCCACCAAGAAGACAAAGACAGGCCCGTCTAGCTCATAGTGCCCTTCCTGCTGCATTTGCCAATCCTAATTGGGAGCCCTCCACTTCTGCAGCGTCCGTACTTCCCCCATTCACTGGCCAACCCGGAATTCAGGTGGAAACAGTTGATTTTACGCACTTGATTTTTATTCGCTGTTTTTCACAGAAGATCTCTATAGATCTATTGTAGACCAAAGCAATATGTATGCTGGTCAATTCATTGCTGCTAATCCCCATTTGACCCTTGCCAGAGAATGGAAACCTATTACGGTTTCCAAATTTAAGACCTTTCTGGGCCTATCCCTCCTCATGGGCATAACTAAAAACAGTGAGTTGCGGTCATATTGATCCACTGATCCAATTCACCATATGCCTGTGTTCTCTGCCTCCATGGCCAGGACACAATACGAGCAGATCTTGCGATTCATGCACTTCAGTGATAATGAACTCTGTCGCCCTCGGAGTGACCCTGGATATGATCCGCTCTACAAAATTTGGCCCCTCATAAACCACTTCAACCAACAGTTTGCAGTCTTGTTTATTCCAGAACAAGTTGTCTGCATTGATGAGTCCCTGATTAAGTTTTCTGGCTGCTTGTCTTTCAAACAGTATCTTCCCAGCAAGCGTGCCAGATATGGGGTCAAGATGTATAAGCTCTGTGACAGGGCCACAGGCTATACATATAGTTTTATCGTTTACAAGGGAAGAGATAGTTTTTTTTTTCCACAATAGAAACAAGGGAAGAGATAGTTACGTAGAGCTGGAGAACTACCCAGATTACATAGGGAGTGCTGGTAGGATTGTGTGGGACTTGGTGTCACCCTTATTTGGAAAGGGGTACCACTTGTATGTGGACAATTATTACACGAACGTGCCACTTTTTAGTCACTTGTTTGATCATGGAATTGGCGCATGTGGCACCGTACGATCTAATCGCCGAGGCTTACCTCAGCGGCTTGTAGATTCCTGTCTTAGGCTGGGGAAGAGAGCCTGCTTGAAGTGTAATAATTTGCTCGCTGTGAAGTGGAGGGATAATAAGAATGTTTTCGTTCTGTCCTCCCTTCACGCAGACACGACGGTCCAAATTCCTACGGCGACTGGTGTTGTGGAGAAACCCCTCTGTGTCCATGAATATAACCTTAATATGGAAGGGGTGGACCTCACCGACCAGTTGTTGGTGCCGTACTTAGTTGCCCGTAAGGCCAGACGCTGGTACAAAAAAGTGTCTGTATACTTATTCCAATTGGCTCTGCTGAATGCTTATGTGCCATACAAAGCTTCAGGAGGAACTGGATCCTTCCTTAAATTCCAGGAAGAGATCATCACAGCCCTTCTGTTTCCAGACGGTGCTGTGGCCCAACTTCCCAATCCAAATGCAGTAAGCCGGCTGCATGAGAGGCATTTTCCGTATGTCCTCCCTGGTACCCCTACCCAACGAGCCCCCCAAAGAAAATGCTGTGTCTGTAGAAAGCGCGGATTTAGGCGTGACACCCGCTATTATTGTCCCTCCTGTCCTGACCATCCTGGCCTTTGCATTGGTGAATCTTTTGAACGCTACCACACAACACTAGTGGAGTATTGGCGTAGGGTACAGCACTCCACAGACTAGGACACACTTTCAGAGGGTCTCCAAAGCAGCCATCGCATTTTTAGAGACCCGAACCTGGAACCGAACCATTACAACCACTGCAATCGTTACCGTTACAAATAAAAGTGTAAAAAAAAATTTAAAAAGTAAAAAAAAATATATAAAATCAAAAAAATCAAAAATAGTTGCGGTTTTATTGTTTTCTCTCTCTTTCTATTCTCTCTCTATTGTTCTGGTCTTTTTTACTGTATTCTACAATGCAATGTTTTATTGTTACTATGTTTTATCATGTTTGCTTTTCAGGTATGTAATTCTTTTATATTTTACTGTTTACTGTGTTTTAACCATTTCTTTGTTTTCAGGTACGCCATTCAGCTGCAGCACTGATTTATTTATCTTGACAACAACAGCGTTTTCTCCCATGATACGTAAATCAGCGACTCCAGCGCTGTGGAAATTGATTTCACTATCACAGTTAAAAAAAAAAAAAAGCATATATGCCGAAGCATGGGGGCAGGGTGATGGAGGGGCGATTTGCCCCTAACATTAGGGGTGGATTGCCCCCATGCTTCGGCATATATTTTTTAGGCACAGATTGGCTTAAAAAGGTTTTATTTTTACTATGTTTTATTGTATTTGCTTTGCAGGTATGAAATGTCTTACTGTTATAGGGCGTACACACGGTCGGACTTTGTTCGGACATTCCGACAACAAAATCCTAGAATTTTTTCCGACGGATGTTGGCTCAAACTTGTTTTGTCTACACACGGTCGCACAAAGTTGTCGGAAAATCCGATCATTCTAAACGCGGTGACGTAAAACACGTACGTCGGGACTATAAACAGGGCAGTGGCCAATAGCTTTCATCCCTTTATTTATTCTGAGCATGCGTGGCACTTTGTCCGTCGGATTTGTGTACACACGATTGGAATTTCCGACAACGGATTTTGTTGTCGGAAAATTTTATCTCCTGCTCTCCAACCTTGTGTGTCGGAAAATCCGATGGAAAATGTCCGATGGAGCCCACACACGGTCGGAATTTCCGACAACACGCTCCGATCGGACATTTTCCATCGGAAAATCCGACCGTGTGTACGGGGCATTATACTGTAATGTTACTTTGTTTTATTGTTAACCATCATTTGATGAGCAGGTATGCCATTCAGCTGCAGCACTGATTTATTCATCTTGACAACAACAGCGCTTGCTTTGACGATACGTAAATCAGCGACTCGAGAGCTGTAGGAGGTGATTTCACCACCACAGTTAAAAATAAAAATGGTACATGTATGCCCATCATTAGAAGTGGGTGGATGAAGGGCGGTATTCTAATGGTGGACATACCCACCGATCAATCTCTTTTCTTCTTTCAGCCCGCATGAAAAAAAAGAACATTACAATGTATGCCCAACAAGGACCAGCAACGAACTGGTATGTTGCTGGACTTTGAGTGGTTATACCAGAATTATGCCTGCAGGTTTAGGTATCATCTTGGTATCATTCTTTTCAGCCAGCGGTCAGCTTTCATGTAAAAGCAATCCTTGCAGCTAATTAGCCTCTAGACTGCTTTTACAAGCAGTGGGAGGGAACATCCCCCTCCTCTAACCGTCTTCCATGGTTTTCTCAGGCTCTCCTGTCAGAAACAGAATGCAGAATGCAGATGGTGGTTCTGCCAGCTGACCATAGAGCTAATCTGAGTCCAGAATGGCTCCAATCATCTCTATGGCCTAAGAAACCAGAAGCTACGAGCATTTCATGACTTAGGTTTCGCCGGATAAAAACAGCGCCATTGAGAAATAGGGAAAGCATTTTATCACACATCTTGGTGTGTTCAGATGCTTTGAGGGCAGAGGAGAGATTTAGGGTCTAATAGACCCCAATTTTTTCAAAAAAGAGTACCCGTCACTACCTATTGCTATCATAGGGGATATCTACATTCCCTGAGATAACAATAAAAATGATTAAAAAAAAATAAAAAAATGAAAGGAACAGTTTAAAAATAAAATAAGAAAGCAAAATAAGTAATTAAAAAGCAGCTCTGTCCCCCTGTGCTCACGCACAAAGGCGAACGCTAGCGTTGGTCTGGTGTCATATGTAAACAGCAATTGCACCATGCATGTGAGGTATCACCGCAAAGGTCAGATCGAGGGCAGTAATTTTAGCAGTAGACCTCCTCTGTAAATCTAAAGTGGTAACCTGCTTTTAAAAATGCATGTAGTTTGCAATTTTAAAGCATGTCGTGTTTGGTATCCATGTACTCGGCATAAGAGCATCTTTTTTATTTCATCAAACATTTGGGCAATATAGTGCATTACAATTTTAAAAAGTGTGTTTTTTCCCAAAAAATTGTGTTTGAAAAACCGCTGTGCAAATACTGTGTGAAAAAAAATGGCAACACCCACCATTTTAATTTGTAGGGCCTTTGCTTAAAAAAATAAATAATGTTTGGGGTTTCCAAGTAATTTTCTTGCAAAAAAATTATATTTTTTCATGTAAGCCAAAAATGTCAGAAAGGGCTTTGTCTTCAAGTGGTTAGAAGACATGTGTGGGTAATGTGTGACATAAGCTTCTAAATGTTGTGCATAACATGCCAGGACAGTTCAACCCCCCCCCCCCCAAATTACCCCTTTTTGGAAAGTAGATACCCCAAGCTATTTGCTGATAGGCATGTTGAATCCATGGAATATTTGATATTTTGCCACAAGTTTCGGGAAAATTAAAATAGTTTTTTTTTTGTTTACACAAAGTTGTCCCTCAATGATATATTGTTCAAACATGGCATGGTTCTATGTGGAATTACACCCCAAAATACATTCTGCTGCTTCTCCTGAGTATGGGGATACCACATGTCTGAGACTTTTTGAGAGCCTAGCCACGTACAGAACCCCAAAAGCTAAGCACCACCTTCAGGCTTTCTAAAGGCGTAAAATTGTGATTTTACTCCGCACTACTTATCACAGTTAAATGTCCAGATAGCACAACCCCCCCCCCCCCAAATTACACCATTTTGGAAAGTAGACACACCAAGGTATTTGCTAAGAGGCATGGTGAGTATTTTGCAGATCTCATTTATTTTTGAAAATGAAGAAAGAAAATAATATATTTTTTTTTTTTTAATTTTCAAAACTTTGTGACAAAAAGTGAGATCCTTAAAAATACTCAACATGCCTCTCAGCAAATAGCTTGGGGTGTCTACTTGCTAAAATGGGGTCATTTGGTTTTTTTTTGTGCTATCTGGGCTTTTCATGGCCTGTGATAGGCAGATAGGAGTGAAATAAAAAATGTATGCCCTTAGAAAGCCTGAAGGCGGTGATTGGTTTTCGGGGTCCTGTACGTGGTTAGACAGAATGTAGCAGAATGTATTTTGGGGTTTAATTCCACATATAACCATGCCTTGTTTGAGCAATATATAATTTAGTGACAACCTTTGTGTAATTTTTTTTTTGTCATTTTTCAATCACTTGTGACAAAAAAATAAAATATTCAATGGGCTCAACATGCCTCTCAGCAATTTCCTTGGGGTGTCTACTTTCCAAAATGGGGTCATTGGGGGGGGGGGGTTGTACTGCCCTGCCATTTTAACACCTCAAGAAATGAGATAGGCAGTCATAAACTAAAAGCTGCGTAAATTCCAGAAAATGTACCCTAGTTTGTAGACGCTATAACTTTTGCGCAAACCAATAAATATACGCTTATTGACATTTTTTTTACCAGACATGTGGCTGAATACATTTCGAACAAAATGTATGACTCAAATTGAGTTTATTGATTTTATTTATAACAAAAAGTAGAAAATATCTTTTTTTTTTTCAAAATTTTCAGTCTTTTTCCGTTTATATCGCAAAAAATAAAAATCGCAGAGGCAATCAAATACCATCAAAAGAAAGCTCTATAGTGCTAAACTATATAGTGTAATATCGTTTAAAATTTATTTTAAAAAAAATACACTCCCCCAAATGGGGTACTCACAATCGTAAGGTGCGTCAGTGCATCGCTCTTTACAAAGCATACGGTCAATACATCAGTGAGGGTATGGTGTGCGTCTCATCAAATGGCAGATCTGCTGCCTCTCGCTCCATCCTAGCCCCTCCCCTACGTGTGTTCGACACAGGGATCACGTGTTTTCATCAGGGGGATTGATGCGTATATATACTTATATCATATTTCATATTTGATTACTCATTTATGAGCACCGATCACTCAATAATTTGCTTACCCTGTGGGGGTATATATATATTTATGGTCACATGCGTTTATATACGCGCAGCAGTTTCGGCATGCTATAATATAAAATAGCACATTTAGCACACTCTAGCGCAGCGTATTTTTCTTTTATAGTTATTTTCCAGCATGCTCATAACTTTCTCTGTGCCGCAAAACCATGCTTAGGTGCAATCCGGTGGCCCCCCAGGTAATGGGCTCACCTTAGAGCGTGTGACCCAGCTGCTACACTGAGTCAAAACACGCTTTTGAACCACAGCAAGGCTCACTACTGATCACCGGATCTCAGGCTCCAATGCGGTATCCAAAAAGATATATGAGAAAAAGAGCTTGATAGTGTGATATCGTTTTAAATTTATTAAATCAATATAAAAACACACTCCCCAAATGGGGTACTCACAATCTTAAGGTGCATCAGTGCAGCGCTCTATAGAAAGCGTACAATCAATGAACCGGTCTAGGAGTATGGTATGCGTCTCATCACTGGCAGATTCACTATCTCTTGCTCTGTCCTGGCCCCTCCCCTACACGTGTTTGACACGGGGATCACGTGTCTTCGTCAGGGGGTTGCAATAAGGACCGTTCTTTTCACATGTACTGTGTGGCACTTTAGCACTTTTGGAATTATTTATTTTATATTATTATGATGCACCTTAGCATGTTTGTTTGATTTGATCTTGCATATTGCACTTTAGTGTATTCAGATATATTTGCGTTGGATTATATTTAGGAGTATCTTCATAATTTACGCGTGCATTTATGTTTGTAGATACATAGACATTTTGATATATTATTTAGCGTAATATAGTACACTCTAGCGCAGCGTAATTTTCCCTTGCAATTATCGTTTGCACGCTGTATGAGACGTTTTCTACGCATGCAGCTGAGTAGTGATATTCTCTAGGCATAAGGCTCACTGTGGCTCGCAGGATTTTTTTCTATTTTGCTACCAGATCTTTCCATTGGTGATTTGGTTTGGGATGGGAGATGCTGAATATCTTCATACCTTAAGGGTACTTTCACACTGAAGAGTGCGGGCACTGGCAGTACAGCGCCGCTTTACCGTCATTTTAGCGGCGCTATTCGGCCAATAGCGGGGCAGTTTTAACCCCCACTAGAGGCTGAAAAAGGGTTAAAACCGCCCGCAAAGTGCCGCTGCAGCGGCGCTTTGCCAGCGGGTTTGCAGCGCTGCCCCATTGTTTTCAATGGGAAGGGGCGCTTTAGGAGCGGTAAATACACCGCTCCTACAGCGCTCCAAAGATGCGTCTTGCAGGACTTTTATGACCGCCCTGCAAGCGCACCGGTCCACTGTGAAAGCCCTCGGGGCTTTCACATTGGAGTGCATTGAGCGGCTCTTTCAGGGAGCTTTTCAGGCGCTATTTTTAGCACTTTAGCACCTGCAAAGCGCCTCAGTGTGAAAGCAGCCTTAATGATTTCAAAGGCGAGAGAGCTTTCCTGTGCTGGATTTAGGGCCGAAACAACTAATCGATTAATCAATTATGAAAATAGTTGTCAACTATTTTCATAATCGATTAATCGGTCAGCCGATTAGTTAGCCTGCATAAAGAATGCATTATTTGTTTACATAACAGGAAATACAATACAGCACATATACAGCTCAGTACACCATCCATACATGTTAGTAAGTGCTTGAGAACTTGTGAATTTGTGAGAAGCAATACCTCATGGGACATGTAGTCCTGGGCAGGAAGTGAGCCGTTCTAAAGTCAGAAGTTTTTTTACTTTGCTGTAGGGGCACTCTGTACTATACTTTGCAGCTTGCTATATTATTACTTTTACTGTTTCACAGTATAAACGAACCCCTTATAGTAGCGATTATCTGCTCTTATTGTACTATAAAGGGCTCATTTTAGTTTTTTTAACCCCATTATCACAGGTCATACAAAAAAAAAAAAAAGCATGCTGCTGCTACTAAATCTCTTGGGCTAGGTTCACACCTATGCATTTTTTGGTGCTTTTTGCAGAAACGCAACTACAGTTCATTTAACATGGTTTCCTATGGGACATGTTCACATCTATGTTTTTTTCAACCAGATGCTCTTTTACCTGTGAGTCACACTTGCTGTACCTATAAATTTAGTGGCCAAAATGTCCAAACAGAGGTACATTAGTGAAGAGGCCTACACAATATTGAGCATGACAGATGAGAGCGAAGGGGAAGCTTCACTGTCAGATTCAGGCTCAGTATACAAACCTGTAGAGAGCAGCGGCACCTGGACAGATAGCTCCGATGACAGAGTAGTGGTCCCTCCTAAGGTCAGGCATACCCGACCCCATACTTCTGTTGCTGAGGTGCAACAACCGCATGGTTCTCGTATGGTGCAGGGAGCCAGTACTAGTGCCGCTCAACCTTCTGGTAAACTGGCAAGCACCAGCGGCCTAGTACGTCCTGGTCGTAGACAAACCAGCACTGCAGTAACACTTGGTGACGTGGCAAATCCCATAAGTGCAGTTCAGGCTGGTGTGGTGGCTAGCACAAATAGTGCCCCGCAGCCACCAAGAAATCAAAGACAGGCCGTAGCGCTTATAGTGCCCTTCCTGATGCGTTTGCAAATCCTGATTGGCAGCCCACCACTTCTGAAGCACCCGTACCTCCCCCGTTCACTGGCCAACCCGGAATTCAAGTGGAAACAGTGGATTTTAGTACCCTTGACATTTACGAGCTGTTTTTCACAGAAGATCTGTACAGATCTATTCTGGACCAAAGCAATTTATATGCTGGTCAATTTATCACCGCAAATCCAAATTTGACCCTTGCCAGAGAATTTTCCTGGAAACCTATAACAGTTCACGAATTTAAGACCTTTCTGGGCCTACCTCTCCTCATAGACTTTACTAAAAAGCTTGAGTTGCGGTCATATTGGTCCACTGACCCAATTCACCATATGTCCGTGTTCTCTGCTTCCATGACCAGAACTAGATACGAGCAAATCTTGCGGTTCATGCACTTTAACGACAATGAACTCTGTCGTCCTCTGGGTGACCCTGAATATGATCAGCTCCACAAAATTTGGCCCCTCGTAAACCACTTAAATCAACAGTTTGCAGCCTTGTTTATTACCGATCAAGTTGTGTGCATTGATGAGTCCCTGATTAAGTTTACTGGCCACCTTGCTTTCAAACAGTTTCTCCCCAGCAAGCGTGCCTGATATGGGGTCAAGGTGTATAAGCTCTGTGACAGGGCCACAGGCTATACATATAGTTTTCTGGTTTACGAGGGAAAAGACATCAGCGTGGAGCCCCCCCACCTCCCAGACTACATAGGGAGCAGCAGTAAGATTGTTTGGGACTTGGTGTCACCCTTATTCGGAAAGGGGTACCACTTGTACGTGGACAATTATTACACAAACGTGCCACTTTTTTTTTAAAAAACAGAATGTTCCTTTATTGAAACTTGGGCATGGTACAATAAAAAAGGAAAGATATGTAAAATAGCAAAGTCACATGATATACATATGCAGTTGGAAAGGAGCATAGTTCACACATCCAGATCTTACAAAACCAACGTAGGGTACAAATATTTCATCAGCAGGGCCCTTGAATATAAGCGAGAAGGAGAGTCCATAGAGAGTGCTACAGCCGCAGATTTAACCAGGTAAAGGGCAGCAGGGAGTAACCCCCTCCTATGCAGTCCACGGCTGCCACACTCTATCATACTTCATAGGGCAATTCCTGCTAAGATGTGTCATTTTATACATAGGAAGTGCAGAAGGAGATAAGCCAAAGGTTGGAGTAACTAGCAGACAAGGATAAACAGAGAACATGCCAAAGGTCAGGGTAACAAGCAGGCAGGGATAGTCAAAGAACAAGCCAAGATCGGTAACAGAAACAGACGTAGAGCACACGGCAAGCAGGAGACAGAAAACCCAACAAAAATATTGCTCGGGCAAGGCAGGCTTGGACAGCATAGTGTTAAATAGTGTATACTGTAGAGGCTAGGGTGGAGCCACACTGAGGGAAGATTACTTAACCATGCAGGTGTGAGAGTACAGCCCAAGGCTGACACACAGACCAGGTAAGCAGACAGGGTATGAAGGTATTACTGGTGATTCATGACACTGGCCCAAAGTTGAGGGTCAGGAATGGAACGAAGGTGCAAGAGGTTAGTATTACCCCACAACGGGGTAACAGGGGACCACCTATTAGGTTGGTGAAACCTTTGTCTATCCACCATCCAAACCCTGAGCGTGGTACTAGTGGGATGTGGGAGGTCAGGGTAGGCCCATTGACCACGATATACCAGATTGCCCACCTCCCCCAGGGAGCCCAGGGGGGCAGCCTCAAGGCATACATCCAGGATTGCATGAACCACCATCCGACAGATACCAAGATAGCAGCCCAGAAACAGACCCGAAGGTCAGGTAGTGCCAGTCCACCACACCTTACTGGGAGAGTTAGTGTTGACCAAGACCCTAAAGAAGTAATTGAGCAGCCAGGTAGGGCAGTAACAAAAGACAAAGGAATTTGGGGAGAAAAATCATTTTGAGGAGATTGATGCGTCCCAACAAGTTCAGCGGCAGGACTGACCATCCAGCACACTTCGCCCGGAGTTGGGACAACAGCGGGAGTATATTGAGGTCGGAAAACCTGGCTGGGTCCCTCCCAACCTGGATACCCAAGCATCTAAACTGTTCCACCCACACCAACTGGGTAGCCGGGTTAGCTGCCTGTGCCAGGGGGTCAAGAGGAAACAACGTGGACTTGTCCCAGTTATTATGTAGTTCTGAAAAGGGACCGAATTAGATAAACAGGGTCAGGGCTGCAGCTAGAGAGGAAACAGCATCTTGTACATAAAGGAGAGCATCATCCATGTATAAAGATATCTTCTCCTCCAGCGGTCTCACCAGCAGTCCCTCAACCGATCTTGAATCCCGAATGCGAATTGCCAAAGGCTCCAAGGCTAGGGCAAAGAGGGAGGGAGACAAGGGGCATCCCTGCCGGGTCCCCCGCTGTATTGGAAAAGATGCAGAGAGTGTATTATTGGTGCAAATTTAGGCTCTAGCATTTTTAACCACTGAAGAAACTTGGGACCAAACCTGAATCTACTCATCACCTCCCAAAGGAAGTTCCATTCTACAGAATCGACGGGTTAGGGGGCGCAAATTACTTGCCTTGCCCCAGGTGCTGACAACCCATGCTATGCCACTGGAGGGGAGAGCCCAGCATCGGAAAGAAGGATGGTGCTGCCACCTTGAACTGTCAATGTTATCTCTATGTGCCGCTCACAAATGGCTATCTGCTGACAAGACACAACCAGGGGAGAGCAGAGCACAAAAAGAGGGGGGAGAAACAGATTGTTTCTCTAAAGAAGGTCAACAGAGAACACTAGGGTCAAATACAAAACCAGCTTTATTAATTACCAAAAAATATTTACCCAATTATTGTAACAAAAGTGAAGTTAGAAGCAGTATGGACAGACGGTTATAGCAAAAATGTTAAAATTGGACAACGTTGTCACAGGGGATATTAAAATCAAATGGGAGCCGCGGCCATGCACCCACACATTCTCATCATACACACTGGATATAAAGTATTTTCAGGATAGTCATGCACATTAGGTGGCAATTGTCGGAATTAATTCCTAGTATTGAGTGTCCAATTGGGCAGGAACAGTCCTATATCACTAGTATGGAGGTAATGTGAGTGGGTGGATGATCTGACAAATCAAACAATCATGAAATTGGACCATAGATGGAGCGATCTCTCAAGGGATCATTGCATTCAATGATTGCGTAGACCACAGCTGATGGATAAATAATAAACGCTTTCCAGGTTGCAGTAGAACTGATTGTACAGATATCTACAAAGGCAGCAGAATGAATGTCCTTGGAGACAACATTAATGGAAACATAGAAAAACCGACATACGTTTTGTTGCAAGTGCTAGGTAAAGTGAAGGAATCTCACTGATCGCACTATGTCCGTCGTCAGACTATGATAGTCCTGAGTGTTGAGGTCTCCCTGTGGACAGATGCCTCTGTATGGTTCATCTAGGGTGTAGATCGGCAAGGGGTCGTCTCTCACTGCTTCTCACCATAGAACCGCTGAAGCGCCACTGCCGCCATGTGATACGTGACTGTAGGGGAAAGCCAGCATCAGCTGTTGGATCAGCTGTTAGGTCCGTGTGGAGGTGAGTCAGATCAAATTGCGCGCGGCTCCCAGGGACGTGCTGACGTCACACGGCTGACGCGTTTCACCAGCCAATGAACGCTGGTTTCCTCAGAGCTGGGAGGGGTCAGGTGTGGTGAGTTTAAATAGGCAATAGAAAGTGCAGGTGCTACCTGTATCCACTAGATGTCAACCTTGGCCCCTCAGTGTAAATCATTCAGCAAGCAAAGCATACATTCTAATTACATGATTAGGATAGTGGAATTAAATGTTTACGAGATGAAGACAGAGAAGATATAAAGAAAAATAAAAGGAAAAAAATATTTTAACAATTTTAAAGGAATCAGCCATGGAAAGAGTGAATTATCAGAGGTAATGTTTAAAATAGAAATTTTATGTCCACCGATAAGAAGTCTTATTTATGTTTCTAGGAAGGGTTGTAGACTGCATTCAGTGTTTAACCCCCTAGGGGCCAAAGCGTCTAAGTAGTACGTCCACATTTTCTCCTTTTGTAGAAGTATGGTGTCAAAATCACCCCTTCTAGGGGGCAGGTTGAGCACATAGATCCCTTTAACTATGAGGCCTGCTGGATTACTGTCATGAAATTTAGCAAAGTGTACTGGAATAGGTCTGTCATCATCTTTATTCTTGGTTTTATTCCTGATGCCACTGATGTGTTCGCTGATCCTAATCCGGAGCTGACGTTTAGTTTTCCCTATATAATTTTTATTACAAGGACACGTGAGCATATATATGACACGTGTCGTTGAACAGTTAATAAATTGTTTTATTCGATAATCTTTGCCACCCCTTGGGTCAGCGAACACATCAGTGTGATGCACATATTTGCATATGTTACAATGTCCACATGCATGCATGCCTGGAGGGGGTTTTCTCTCAGTAAGCCAGTTTTCACTCATCGTTCTGGTATATTCTGAGTGAACCAAAGCGTCTCCCAGATTACGTGCCCTTTTGGCCGTAAGTAATGGTCGGGGGCTAATTAAATTAGCAATGAGGGGTGCCGATTTTAGGATATGCCAGTGTTTGTTTAGGATCTCCTGGACTTGGGTCCATTGCGAGCCAAACCTGGTGATGATTCTAGGAAAGTCACAATGTGATTGGTCTGTTTCCTGGGAGTTCTTCAGTGTGGTTAAGAGGTCTTCGCGTTTGGTTTTAAGTGCATTATTTTTAGCCTTTTTGAGAGAATTACGTGAGTACCCTCTTTTCCTAAATCTTTTATACATTTCATGTGCTTCAATTAGAAATTGATCCTCCTCCGAGCAGTTTCGCCTAATCCTTAAAAATTGTCCAGTGGGTATTCCCCTAATTAGCGACTTTGGGTGATGACTCTGGGCTAAGAGGAGGGTATTAGCTGCTGTTTCTTTTCTGAAAGTACTTGTTTCTATTTTATTTCCACATCTAGTAATTTGTAGGTCAAGAAATGAGAGGGTATCAGCAGAATAGGAATAGGTTAAATGAATGTTCCTTTCATTATTGTTTAGTGAGGATAAAAATTCCAAAAGTTGTTCTACTGAGCCCTCCCATATTACGAGTACGTCGTCAATGTACCTTAACCACAGCACACAGTGGTCAAGGTACATCGAGGACTTTAGACAAAATATTACTGATTGGGAAGAGGGAGACATCTTTAATCCCACCTTGCCAAATAGAAGTAGATCTTCCTCAAGAAACTCTAGACGCTCTCAACGCACTAGTAGGAATAGAACTGGTTCTTCCTCAGATAGTGACCCAGATAAAGAAAGTTCTAAAAAATCTGTCACTTTTTTAGAGGAACTCCAGGGCAACATAATAGTGGATTGCCCAAAACAATCAGCGGAAAAGAGTTACCCCAGGGGAATAGGAAGAGGAAACACAGAAGGAAGAGGCGGGGACCGAAACACAGCTCAGAATCGACGCAGTGGGAGATTAAGGAGTCAGAAAAGACACTAAACAATACCTCTAACTCTACCTCTACGGACATGAGTATAATTAATCTATCTGACTTCCAACTGGATGCTAATCACATTGCACTTCTCCAAAAGGGATTATCTTTTTCCCCCACTGCGCCCATGAACGAATTTGAAGTGTTCAAGGATATTAATTTATTCCTTAGAAAAGTCCTTTTCAAACTTTGGCACCAAAAAGACCCTGAAAATGTATCCACCCCAGAACCCAATCTAGATAAAGAGGAAAGAGAGGCCATTCATAATTTAATATCACTCTTGGAAGAAAATGCCAATAGTGATTCAGAGACAGAAACCAGTCATCCAATTAGAAGGAAATCTAGTTTGAGAATCAAGTCAACTAAAATGCCAACTTTATCCAAGCACAAATGGCTTCAATTATTCCTTGATCAAGTCAAATTCGATCTTGAAAAGATTAACTGGGAATGGCTGGGATCCAATAATTTAAATGGCCCTGAACGAAAAGCACTACGGGAACTACAGGAAGCCCCCAATTTGGTGATCAAAAGAAGTGACAAGGGCGGCAATGTGGTCCTACTCAGCGAGAAAATCTATGAGGATGAAGTATTGAGATTGCTGAGTGATAACTCGACCTACAAAAAACTGTCTGGGACCCCTTTTCCCGCCCTTGTTGACACACTGAACACTAAACTGAAACTAGCTATGGAAACAGGCCTACTCACTAATAAGGAATATTTATACCTTAAAGTAGACAATATAACAATCCCCACATTTTATATCATTCCCAAACTGCACAAGTCCCTATCCAATCCCCCAGGGAGACCCATTGTCTCAGCCATCAAGGGTCCCCTTGAAAGAGTAGGTAGATTTGTGGACTCGATGATCAAAGATATGATAACTGAATTACCCTCTTTTGTCCGTGACAGTAGAGATATACTTCTAAAACTGTCCAATTTTATCCTACCCCCAAATGCCTTACTGGTGGGGATAGATGTGGAAAGTCTATACACGTCGATTCCCCACCAGTGGGGCATTCAAGCCACCAAAACTTTTTTGGACACTCATCATCCATTACTTGGAGCCCACAATGAATTCATTATAGAACTATTGGAGTTTATGTTAGGCAACAATTACTTTCAGTTTCTTGGGAAGTATTACCAACAAATTAGAGGCACTAGTATGGGTGCCCCTTGGGCCCCTTCCTATGCCTGTCTCCACTTGGGACTTTGGGAGGAGGAGGTCGTGTACAAGTCCTCGATGTACCTTGACCACTGTGTGCTGTGGTTAAGGTACATTGACGACGTACTCGTAATATGGGAGGGCTCAGTAGAACAACTTTTGGAATTTTTATCCTCACTAAACAATAATGAAAGGAACATTCATTTAACCTATTCCTATTCTGCTGATACCCTCTCATTTCTTGACCTACAAATTACTAGATGTGGAAATAAAATAGAAACAAGTACTTTCAGAAAAGAAACAGCAGCTAATACCCTCCTCTTAGCCCAGAGTCATCACCCAAAGTCGCTAATTAGGGGAATACCCACTGGACAATTTTTAAGGATTAGGCGAAACTGCTCGGAGGAGGATCAATTTCTAATTGAAGCACATGAAATGTATAAAAGATTTAGGAAAAGAGGGTACTCACGTAATTCTCTCAAAAAGGCTAAAAATAATGCACTTAAAACCAAACGCGAAGACCTCTTAACCACACTGAAGAACTCCCAGGAAACAGACCAATCACATTGTGACTTTCCTAGAATCATCACCAGGTTTGGCTCGCAATGGACCCAAGTCCAGGAGATCCTAAACAAACACTGGCATATCCTAAAATCGGCACCCCTCATTGCTAATTTAATTAGCCCCCGACCATTACTTACGGCCAAAAGGGCACGTAATCTGGGAGACGCTTTGGTTCACTCAGAATATACCAGAACGATGAGTGAAAACTGGCTTACTGAGAGAAAACCCCCTCCAGGCATGCATGCATGTGGACATTGTAACATATGCAAATATGTGCATCACACTGATGTGTTCGCTGACCCAAGGGGTGGCAAAGATTATCGAATAAAACAATTTATTAACTGTTCAACGACACGTGTCATATATATGCTCACGTGTCCTTGTAATAAAAATTATATAGGGAAAACCAAACGTCAGCTCCGGATTAGGATCAGCGAACACATCAGTGGCATCAGGAATAAAACCAAGAATAAAGATGATGACAGACCTATTCCAGTACACTTTGCTAAATTTCATGACAGTAATCCAGCAGGCCTCATAGTTAAAGGGATCTATGTGCTCAACCTGCCCCCTAGAAGGGGTGATTTTGACACCATACTTCTACAAAAGGAGAAAATGTGGACGTACTACTTAGACGCTTTGGCCCCTAGGGGGTTAAACACTGAATGCAGTCTACAACCCTTCCTAGAAACATAAATAAGACTTCTTATCGGTGGACATAAAATTTCTATTTTAAACATTACCTCTGATAATTCACTCTTTCCATGGCTGATTCCTTTAAAATTGTTAAAATATTTTTTTCCTTTTATTTTTCTTTATATCTTCTCTGTCTTCATCTCGTAAACATTTAATTCCACTATCCTAATCATGTAATTAGAATGTATGCTTTGCTTGCTGAATGATTTACACTGAGGGGCCAAGGTTGACATCTAGTGGATACAGGTAGCACCTGCACTTTCTATTGCCTATTTAAACTCACCACACCTGACCCCTCCCAGCTCTGAGGAAACCAGCGTTCATTGGCTGGTGAAACGCGTCAGCCGTGTGACGTCAGCACGTCCCTGGGAGCCGCGCGCAATTTGATCTGACTCACCTCCACACGGACCTAACAGCTGATCCAACAGCTGATGCTGGCTTTCCCCTACAGTCACGTATCACATGGCGGCAGTGGCGCTTCAGCGGTTCTATGGTGAGAAGCAGTGAGAGACGACCCCTTGCCGATCTACACCCTAGATGAACCATACAGAGGCATCTGTCCACAGGGAGACCTCAACACTCAGGACTATCATAGTCTGACGACGGACATAGTGCGATCAGTGAGATTCCTTCACTTTACCTAGCACTTGCAACAAAACGTATGTCGGTTTTTCTATGTTTCCATTAATGTTGTCTCCAAGGACATTCATTCTGCTGCCTTTGTAGATATCTGTACAATCAGTTCTACTGCAACCTGGAAAGCGTTTATTATTTATCCATCAGCTGTGGTCTACGCAATCATTGAATGCAATGATCCCTTGAGAGATCGCTCCATCTATGGTCCAATTTCATGATTGTTTGATTTGTCAGATCATCCACCCACTCACATTACCTCCATACTAGTGATATAGGACTGTTCCTGCCCAATTGGACACTCAATACTAGGAATTAATTCCGACAATTGCCACCTAATGTGCATGACTATCCTGAAAATACTTTATATCCAGTGTGTATGATGAGAATGTGTGGGTGCATGGCCGCGGCTCCCATTTGATTTTAATATCCCCTGTGACAACGTTGTCCAATTTTAACATGTTTGCTATAACCGTCTGTCCATACTGCTTCTAACTTCACTTTTGTTACAATAATTGGGTAAATATTTTTTGGTAATTAATAAAGCTGGTTTTGTATTTGACCCTAGTGTTCTCTGTTGACCTTCTTTAGAGAAACAATCTGTTTCTCCCCCCTCTTTTTGTGCTATATGTTTAAAAGGCCAACTTGAACTGCATCCAGGCTTCTTTGTCTGCATGATAGGTCTATACTCACCCGCGGAAACTAGCCATTATTGCTAAATTATTACGGGTTGATCCGGGCTAAAATCCTTGTTTTTTTGTCTGGTATTTTTTGGGGCGTCTTTTGCCCTTTCTTAGCCCTGCGGATCCCACCATCATTGTAATTATACCAGTGATTTAGCACAGTGACAGACGTTTATACAACTCAAATCGTATACATAATCACATATATGGCTTATATGATTGATCGAGATTTAGATGATGAGATTGACACAGCCTTTTCTATTGATGGAAAGAGTGATGACACAGAGCTAGAATCAACACGCAAACTTTTTAAAAACCATAAGAAGCTTATGATTAAATTCCTGAACCGTAAATGGGATATTGCCTCTTTAAAATCGCATATCTCTCACAATATTGTCCCTAGAGGACTACGGGAGAGAATAATTCTTGCTGAACACCTCCATACCCCGAGATTCTTGGAAGTGTGGAAAGAGGAATGTCTGAATAGAGGCCTAACATTAATGAAAATTATTGTGTCTGAAGAAGAAATACAACTTCAGGAGATCAAAGAAGAATTAGAGATTAGTGCAAAGGCCCTTGAATCCCACAAAGATGAACCTGACTTTGTTAAAAATAATGAGTTCATCAAAAAAGAAATAGAAAGAATACAAAAAAACCTTAAACACACCAAACAAGAAAAATTTAGACAAAATATTACTGATTGGGAAGAGGGAGACATCTTTAATCCCACCTTGCCAAATAGAAGTAGATCTTCCTCAAGAAACTCTAGACGCTCTCAACGCACTAGTAGGAATAGAACTGGTTCTTCCTCAGATAGTGACCCAGATAAAGAAAGTTCTAAAAAAATCTGTCACTTTTTTAGAGGAACTCCAGGGCAACATAATAGTGGATTGCCCAAAACAATCAGCGGAAAAGAGTTACCCCAGGGGAATAGGAAGAGGAAACACAGAAGGAAGAGGCGGGGACCGAAACACAGCTCAGAATCGACGCAGTGGGAGATTAAGGAGTCAGAAAAGACACTAAACAATACCTCTAACTCTACCTCTACGGACATGAGTATAATTAATCTATCTGACTTCCAACTGGATGCTAATCACATTGCACTTCTCCAAAAGGGATTATCTTTTTCCCCCACTGCGCCCATGAACGAATTTGAAGTGTTCAAGGATATTAATTTATTCCTTAGAAAAGTCCTTTTCAAACTTTGGCACCAAAAAGACCCTGAAAATGTATCCACCCCAGAACCCAATCTAGATAAAGAGGAAAGAGAGGCCATTCATAATTTAATATCACTCTTGGAAGAAAATGCCAATAGTGATTCAGAGACAGAAACCAGTCATCCAATTAGAAGGAAATCTAGTTTGAGAATCAAGTCAACTAAAATGCCAACTTTATCCAAGCACAAATGGCTTCAATTATTCCTTGATCAAGTCAAATTCGATCTTGAAAAGATTAACTGGGAATGGCTGGGATCCAATAATTTAAATGGCCCTGAACGAAAAGCACTACGGGAACTACAGGAAGCCCCCAATTTGGTGATCAAAAGAAGTGACAAGGGCGGCAATGTGGTCCTACTCAGCGAGAAAATCTATGAGGATGAAGTATTGAGATTGCTGAGTGATAACTCGACCTACAAAAAACTGTCTGGGACCCCTTTTCCCGCCCTTGTTGACACACTGAACACTAAACTGAAACTAGCTATGGAAACAGGCCTACTCACTAATAAGGAATATTTATACCTTAAAGTAGACAATATAACAATCCCCACATTTTATATCATTCCCAAACTGCACAAGTCCCTATCCAATCCCCCAGGGAGACCCATTGTCTCAGCCATCAAGGGTCCCCTTGAAAGAGTAGGTAGATTTGTGGACTCGATGATCAAAGATATGATAACTGAATTACCCTCTTTTGTCCGTGACAGTAGAGATATACTTCTAAAACTGTCCAATTTTATCCTACCCCCAAATGCCTTACTGGTGGGGATAGATGTGGAAAGTCTATACACGTCGATTCCCCACCAGTGGGGCATTCAAGCCACCAAAACTTTTTTGGACACTCATCATCCATTACTTGGAGCCCACAATGAATTCATTATAGAACTATTGGAGTTTATGTTAGGCAACAATTACTTTCAGTTTCTTGGGAAGTATTACCAACAAATTAGAGGCACTAGTATGGGTGCCCCTTGGGCCCCTTCCTATGCCTGTCTCCACTTGGGACTTTGGGAGGAGGAGGTCGTGTACAAGTCCTCGATGTACCTTGACCACTGTGTGCTGTGGTTAAGGTACATTGACGACGTACTCGTAATATGGGAGGGCTCAGTAGAACAACTTTTGGAATTTTTATCCTCACTAAACAATAATGAAAGGAACATTCATTTAACCTATTCCTATTCTGCTGATACCCTCTCATTTCTTGACCTACAAATTACTAGATGTGGAAATAAAATAGAAACAAGTACTTTCAGAAAAGAAACAGCAGCTAATACCCTCCTCTTAGCCCAGAGTCATCACCCAAAGTCGCTAATTAGGGGAATACCCACTGGACAATTTTTAAGGATTAGGCGAAACTGCTCGGAGGAGGATCAATTTCTAATTGAAGCACATGAAATGTATAAAAGATTTAGGAAAAGAGGGTACTCACGTAATTCTCTCAAAAAGGCTAAAAATAATGCACTTAAAACCAAACGCGAAGACCTCTTAACCACACTGAAGAACTCCCAGGAAACAGACCAATCACATTGTGACTTTCCTAGAATCATCACCAGGTTTGGCTCGCAATGGACCCAAGTCCAGGAGATCCTAAACAAACACTGGCATATCCTAAAATCGGCACCCCTCATTGCTAATTTAATTAGCCCCCGACCATTACTTACGGCCAAAAGGGCACGTAATCTGGGAGACGCTTTGGTTCACTCAGAATATACCAGAACGATGAGTGAAAACTGGCTTACTGAGAGGAAACCCCCTCCAGGCATGCATGCATGTGGACATTGTAACATATGCAAATATGTGCATCACACTGATGTGTTCGCTGACCCAAGGGGTGGCAAAGATTATCGAATAAAACAATTTATTAACTGTTCAACGACACGTGTCATATATATGCTCACGTGTCCTTGTAATAAAAATTATATAGGGAAAACCAAACGTCAGCTCCGGATTAGGATCAGCGAACACATCAGTGGCATCAGGAATAAAACCAAGAATAAAGATGATGACAGACCTATTCCAGTACACTTTGCTAAATTTCATGACAGTAATCCAGCAGGCCTCATAGTTAAAGGGATCTATGTGCTCAACCTGCCCCCTAGAAGGGGTGATTTTGACACCATACTTCTACAAAAGGAGAAAATGTGGACGTACTACTTAGACGCTTTGGCCCCTAGGGGGTTAAACACTGAATGCAGTCTACAACCCTTCCTAGAAACATAAATAAGACTTCTTATCGGTGGACATAAAATTTCTATTTTAAACATTACCTCTGATAATTCACTCTTTCCATGGCTGATTCCTTTAAAATTGTTAAAATATTTTTTTCCTTTTATTTTTCTTTATATCTTCTCTGTCTTCATCTCGTAAACATTTAATTCCACTATCCTAATCATGTAATTAGAATGTATGCTTTGCTTGCTGAATGATTTACACTGAGGGGCCAAGGTTGACATCTAGTGGATACAGGTAGCACCTGCACTTTCTATTGCCTATTTAAACTCACCACACCTGACCCCTCCCAGCTCTGAGGAAACCAGCGTTCATTGGCTGGTGAAACGCGTCAGCCGTGTGACGTCAGCACGTCCCTGGGAGCCGCGCGCAATTTGATCTGACTCACCTCCACACGGACCTAACAGCTGATCCAACAGCTGATGCTGGCTTTCCCCTACAGTCACGTATCACATGGCGGCAGTGGCGCTTCAGCGGTTCTATGGTGAGAAGCAGTGAGAGACGACCCCTTGCCGATCTACACCCTAGATGAACCATACAGAGGCATCTGTCCACAGGGAGACCTCAACACTCAGGACTATCATAGTCTGACGACGGACATAGTGCGATCAGTGAGATTCCTTCACTTTACCTAGCACTTGCAACAAAACGTATGTCGGTTTTTCTATGTTTCCATTAATGTTGTCTCCAAGGACATTCATTCTGCTGCCTTTGTAGATATCTGTACAATCAGTTCTACTGCAACCTGGAAAGCGTTTATTATTTATCCATCAGCTGTGGTCTACGCAATCATTGAATGCAATGATCCCTTGAGAGATCGCTCCATCTATGGTCCAATTTCATGATTGTTTGATTTGTCAGATCATCCACCCACTCACATTACCTCCATACTAGTGATATAGGACTGTTCCTGCCCAATTGGACACTCAATACTAGGAATTAATTCCGACAATTGCCACCTAATGTGCATGACTATCCTGAAAATACTTTATATCCAGTGTGTATGATGAGAATGTGTGGGTGCATGGCCGCGGCTCCCATTTGATTTTAATATCCCCTGTGACAACGTTGTCCAATTTTAACATGTTTGCTATAACCGTCTGTCCATACTGCTTCTAACTTCACTTTTGTTACAATAATTGGGTAAATATTTTTTGGTAATTAATAAAGCTGGTTTTGTATTTGACCCTAGTGTTCTCTGTTGACCTTCTTTAGAGAAACAATCTGTTTCTCCCCCCTCTTTTTGTGCTATATGTTTAAAAGGCCAACTTGAACTGCATCCAGGCTTCTTTGTCTGCATGATAGGTCTATACTCACCCGCGGAAACTAGCCATTATTGCTAAATTATTACGGGTTGATCCGGGCTAAAATCCTTGTTTTTTTGAGAGCAGAGCACAGCCTGGGAAAGGGAGGGACAGTCTGGGTGAGCTCGCTGGTGTGATATGATCTAATAACATGCTGGAATCCTTGAGGACTGGCCATGGGTGGATTGCCATCAGTTCATTGTACACTGTACATTGCAATGTAGTATTAATTTTTATTGCTTAAATTATTCTTCCCATTATGGGCGTGAGAGAGCCTCTTGTCTAAGTTTTGCCTAAGGCCTCACAAAGCCTAGAGCCGCCTCTAATGAACAGCCTCCACAGCCTCTCCCCCGGAACCCCGAACTACAGCTTAATGCACATCGGGGCATGGTCCGAGACACCCCTGGGAAGGATGGTGACCTCGGACACCCTATCAAGCACAGTGCAGGTAGAAAAATGTAATTCATGTGCGAGAACGTCCGAAAGGACGCCGAGTGACACGAAAACTCCCGAAGGGTAGGATGAAAGTGTCACCAGGTGTCCACCAAATCGATCGCACTCACCCACTGGGCCAGGCTGGGAGACCGTCGGAAGGCAGAAGTAAACCTGTCAAGATCCGGAGTAGGTGTCAAATTAAAATCCCCCAGCAAAAGCACTTCATCCACCCCATATGCCATCACTAATTGCATAACAGTACCAAGTAAAGAGACATCCGCAGGGGGCGGTAAGTAAAGACCCACTAGTACCAGGGGAACATCCTCTAAGAGGGCATGCATCACTATATATTGGCCACCCGGATCAAATTTAAGGTCCAAAAGCTGAAATGGGAGAGATCTGTGAATCAATATGCTGACCCCCCTGGTGTAGCTGGAGTGCGTAACATAGTAATGCGAGCCAACCCATGCCCGCTTAAAGCCTAGAATGCATGACCCCACAAGTGTCGCCTGCAAAATGACAATTCGAGGATTATATTTTTTAAGGTAGTTCAACACCAAAGATCTCTTAACTGCAGAGTTAAGACCCTGTACATTCCAGGAGATCACAGAGACCGTTGATATGAGGTTAGGGTCACATAATTGAAATATATCACATATACAAGAGCCCGCACTCCAGGACCCCAAGGGTCTTAAGGCGGAGTCCCCCCAACAGAGCCGGCCCCTCACCGAAGGCATTCCTCAGCAGTAACCTATTGCCATGTAGTATAAGTGAAATAGACCATGCCATAAAGGAACAACAACGTGTTGGTGTAGACAAAATAACATAACAAAAAGTAACAAAACATAAAATGTATGTCCAACAGGGTCTGCAACTGCCGACCGTCCCTTCCCCCTATTACGCAGAGCCCACATATTGTAGGATCGATTGGATCCCCTATAACCTGCCCGAAGGCAACTGTAACTTGGGTGATGTGTATCAAAAGAGGAGTAAAAATCACCCCATATTAGTCTCTAGTTCTGCCCTCCTTCTAGAGCTTCTATTGGAGAAAGTAACAAAAAGTTCCCATCAGGAGATGCTGGATAAGGAATTATTATTACCGGAGTCAGAACATTCACCCGGACTAGGCCGGAGGCACAAAACTTGAAAAGTTCACGGAGCAGCTGTTGCTCAGTTCCCTCAACAGCCTGGAAGGGATATCAAAACAGAGAGAAGGCCCTCTAAACTCATAGGGACAAAATCAGGGTAAATAAAGAGAGCTCTAGCAAAGGAAAAGTGGAAAACAAGATAGCGGGATCCCAGGGCTCTCAATCCGGGGATAGCAGCCAGAGGTTTAGTATTCAGACTATAGTGCTGACCAGGGTCTTCATCCCTTCGGGGGTAGGGCCAGTTCGCTGCATCTTTGGAAGAATTAAAGAACTGGACTGCCTCACCATCAACGACTCTCAGCTTGGAGGGAAAAGGACGCTGTACTTGATCCCTCTGGTACGGAGTGCAGCTTTAACCAAATTGAAAGACAGGCGAAGTTTCTCCGTCTCAACTGAGAAGTCAGGGAAAGGCATCAATCGATTATTCTGATAGTGTAGCTCACCTGCAGCTCTGGCCGCCCTCAGTATCTCATCCTGGTCTCTGAAATTGAGGAGCTGGAGGTAAAAGGTGCGTGAGGGCCCCCTTTGGCCCCAGCTGTGGGGCATGCGGTGTGCTCTCTTCACTGTAAAGTAGGGGGATAGCTGGGCTGCAAGAAGTAAGGAGCGCATGAGACCCTCCACAAAGACTGTTGGATTTTTCCCCTCAGCTCCCTCAGCCAGGCCGATAAAGCGGATATTGTTCCTCTGGCAATGATTCTCCGCGTCCTCGGCTCTGTACTCCAGGATTTTCACTTTAGACTGAAGCATGCAGAGGGCGCCATCATGCTCCACCACTGTGTCCCCAACATGGCCTATCCATCCCTCTGCAGCAGTGAGGCGGGAGCGGACCTTGTCCATGTCCTGCTGGATACGGCCCACGTCCAGTTGCGCCGCCTGAATATTACTGGTGAGGGTAGTCTGGCACAAAGCAACAGCAGATTGACATGATGCGATAGCTGCCATGACCTCTGGAATCCCAGACGAGGAGGCGGGCATCTCTGATGCATCCGTCTGGTACGCCATGCTTGTGCACTGTCGCCGCTCTGGCTTAGGTCGGAGCTTAGGGCCGGCTACAATGGGTATCTTCAGGGGGAAACAGATCCTCCTGGTACCTTTCCATCAGCCTGATGATTTAAAAGGCATCCGCTGTCTTCCTAGCAATGCAGAACACCACAATACTCAGGTATGGGTAAGATTAGGATAAAACTTCAGCAGAGCTCCCAGAAAGACGTCCGGTCACTCTGCCATCATGGACATGCCCCCAGAATGCCACTTTTCAGCCACCTTTTTGATTCTGTAATTGGCACCGTGCGATCTAATCACTGGGGCTTCCCCCAACAGCTTGTAGATTCCCGACTTCAACAGGGAGAGAGAGCCTGCTTGGAGTGTAATAAATTGCTTTCAGTGAAGTGGAGGGACACATGGAATGTTTTCATTCTGTCCTCCATTCACACAGATACGACAGTCCAAATTACAACGGCCACTGGTGTTGTCGAGAAGCCCCACTGTGTCCACAAATACAACCTTAACATGGAAGGGGAGGACTTCAATGACCAGATGATGGCGCTGTACCTAATTGCCCGTAAGGCCAGACGCTGGTATAAAAAAAGTGTCTGTATACTTATTCCAACTGGCTCTGCTGAACGCTTATGTGCTATACAAAGCGTCAGGAAGAACTGGATCCTTCTTAAAATTCCAGGAAGAGAGCGTCTCAGCCTGCTTCCAGATGGTGCTGTGGCCCAACTTCCCAATCCAAATGCAGTGAGCCGGATGCATGCGAGGCATTTTCCGGATGTCCTCCGTGGTACTTCTACCCAAAGAACACCCCAAAGAAGAAGTCATGTCTGTAGAAAACACGGATAAAGGCGCGACACCCGCTTTTATAGTTCCTCCTGTCCTGACCAACCTGGTCTCTGCATCGGTGACTGTTTCCGTCGCTACCACGCACTAGCAGAGCATTAGAATAGGGTACAGCATGGTACAGTCCTAGGGCACACACAGGGTTTCAAAGGTTGTCAGATGACCATCGCAGACCCTAAGCTGGAACGTTTATAGTTACAATAAAAGTGTAAAAAAAAAATAGTTGTTGTTTTCTTGTTGTTCTCTCTCTATTGTTCTGCTCTGTTTTACTGTATTTTATGCTTAACTAATATTTTATTGTTACTGTGTTTTATCGTGTTTGCAGGTATGTCCTACTGTTATACTGTAATGTTACTGTGTTTTATTGTTACCATTGTTTGCTTTGCAGGTACGCCATTCAGCTGCAGCGCTAATTTATTTTGACAGCAACAGGGTTTGCTCTCACTATACGTAAATCAGCATTTCCAGCACTGTGGGAGGTGATTTCTCTCTCTCTGTTGTTCTCTCTCTATTGTTCTGCTCTGTTTTACTGTATTTAATGCTTTTTTTTTTAAATCAAAGAAGGTTTTATTGAACGTTCACATGTAGTCCAGCAATAATCACTGTTCATGTTGCATTTACAGTTACATCATTAATACCAATTAGGTTCACGTCCATGTATACAGTAATTTTTCCATCTAATTTGTCAATCTGTTGCATTTCTCCAGACATCTACAATACAGCTTTCCCTGTTTTGGCTATCTCCGCCCACATTGTTATTGTTATACAGTCTGTTTCGCTCCCCCTCATCTGGATTAAAGAGATTGCAGGAGTCTAGACATCACCAACTCTCTTGGGCTCAATCCCGGTGTGTCTAGCCATTTTGACCAGATACGTTCAAACCTACTTGGGCATCCCCTGTGTTGGTATATTAGTTTTTCCCTAATAAGGGTTTGTCCCATGTGTTCCACCCAGGAGCCCCTGGTGGGTGGCAGTGTGGATTTCCACCCCATTAGGATAAGTTTCCTGGCCTGAAATAGAGCCCTGGAGAAAGCGACCCTATCCATCTCCTCCGGGATCTCCTCCTCCAGGACTCCCAGCAAGCAACACTTAGGATCAGTGGGAACCTTTGTCTGAAATACTTCATTGAGCGTGCCCAGCACCCCATTCCAGTACCGATGGAGCTTCGGGCAGCGCCATAGAAGGTGAATAAGGTCTCCGTCATGCTGCTGACAGCGGGAACATAAAGGGCTTGTCGCCCTGCCCATCTTGTGCAACTTCTTAGGGGTGTAATGTACCCTCAAAACTATGAATAGTTGGGAAACCTTTTGTGCTACATTAAGGGAGGAATTAGATATGGACTGAAGAGCCTCCTCCCACTGTTCATCTGTGATTTGGCCAAGATCCCTCTCCCAGGCAGGAGCCGCCTTGCTTGGATAAGCCCGCAAGTGTCTCACCAGCAGCATCTGGTAGCATTGGGATATGATTCCTTTGGTTTCCCTACTAGACTGTAGCACATGAAATACCGGAGTGGGTGACAATGTCCACTCAACGGCATTCCCCTGCGCAGCAACCGCGTGTCGCAACTGAAGGTACGAGTAAAGCATATTATTCGGTAGGTTAAAATTGGCTTGCAGTTCTGTGAAAGGGAGCAGTTTACCGTCCCCAAATATATGAGAAAGTAGTTTTACCCCGTGCTTACAACATCTAGACTTTTGCTTTAGTTTTCCCAGTTCACTATAGGAGCGATTGTCCCATATTGGACTGAAATCCGTGAACCCTTGCACCCCCTGGATTTGTCTGACCTTATTCCATATTTTCTGTACCAGTGACAGGGTTGGGGCCTTTTTGTTGGATTTCGCAAACAGCTGGGCTTCAAGACCCATAGATCCCTAAGCAATCACCCTCTGCTCCAGAAGCAATCAGCATCAACCGCGCTGCTGAGCCCTGTGGTTCTGGAGCCATAGAGCCAACCAACTGCTGCAATTGGGACGCTATGTAGTACAACCAGGGGTTGGGAACCGCCAGCCCCCCGTTGTCCTTAGACTGCTGCAACTGTTCTAGCTTAATTCTGGGATGTTTGGTATTCCATAGTAATTTACGAAAAAGGGTATTTACTATTCTGAAAATTTTTAGGGGGATTACTACCGGTGTATTGTGCAGGAAGTATAATAATTGGGGCATTAGAATCATCTTAATTAAGTTGGCTTTACCTGCCAGGGACATTTTTAAGTTATTCCATGTGTTTATTTTATCTCGAAAACGTGAAAGCAGGGGGTATATGTTTAGGGAGCAGTAGTCTCCAATCCTGGGCGCTATTTGTATGCCCAGATATTTGAAACTAGTAACCAGAGGGATGGGGCAATGGTCAGGAAGCGCGACCCCATGATCTCCGTCCAGCATCATCAGGGCAGACTTGGACCAGTTTATGGTTAGCCCGGAGTAGTGACCAAACAATTTTATTATAGACATTGCCTCTGACAGTGAGTTGCTCGGGTCCCCCAGAAAGAGTAACATGTCGTCTGCGTACAACATTATTTTTTCATGCAGAGTTCCATAATGGAACCCTTGAATCCGGTTGCTGTCTCTTATAAGGGCTGCTAGGGGCTCTATCGCGATCGCAAAGAGCAGTGGGGACAGAGGACAACCTTGCCTCGTCCCCCTGCCCAGAGCAAAGGCATGCGAGACCCTATCTGTCATTCGAATATTGGCCTGAGGGGACGCATACAGCAGCTTAACCCATTTTATAAACCGTTCCCCAAATCCAAATTTGTCTAATACTGCCCAGAGATATGTCCAGCTAACGCTGTCAAAAGCCTTGTTGGCGTCTAGGGATAGCAGTGCTCTCTGACCCACATTATCTGCCTGCAGTTGCATATTAAGGAACAGTCTTCTCAAATTGGTGGCTGTGGACTTTTGGGGCATGAAGCCCGCCTGGTCTTGGTGTATAATGGAGGAGATGACCCTGTTGACCCGAAGCGCCAGGACCTTTGCAAGGATCTTTACATCACTCTGGAGCAATGAAATAGGTCTATAGGAGCCGGGGTCAACCGGATCCTTCCCCTGTTTAAGAAGTAAAATCACATTTGCCCTTGCCATAGATTCGGGAAGTCTGCCTGCGTCCAGGCAGGCGTTAAATACTTTTAATAGTTCAGGAAGTATCTGTTCGCCATACTGAGTAAATAACTCCATAGGGAGGCCATCCCCACCCGGTGCCTTACACGTGGGAAAAGAGCAGGCCGCCACCTGAAGCTCTTCCAAGGTTATCGGGGCATCCAATTGTTTCTGTACTGCTGCCGATAATGAAGGCAAATCAATCTTGGACATATATTCTGCTAGTTCTGCATCCGAGTAGGCATCCCCCGGCCTATATAGGTCTTCATAGAAGGATGCCAGCTCGGATATGACAAGTTCCGGGGAATTGACTACTTTCCCATTGGCAGCCCGAATGGCTCCGATGGCTGGTGATTGCTGTTGTGATCGTGCAATTTTTGCCAGTAGGCGGCCCGTCTTCTCCCCCTCCTCATAAAATGCTAACTTCGTGAAGAACCTTTTACGTTCCGCAGTGGAGGATCTCAGCCGGTCCAGGGAGTCCTGGGCCGACATCCATGCCTCCCTGGTGGAGTCGGTAGGGTCAGTTATGTAGGCAATTTCTAGTTGCTTTACCAAGTCCCCAGCCTGTTCTAGCAGGACCGAGGAGTTGTGTTTAACCTGTTGTATTTCCTGGATAAAAATCCCTCTCAGATGTGCCTTAAAAGTCTCCCATTTCAAATGGGCATCGTGTAGATATCTGTGTGTTTTGAAGAAAACCTCAATCTGAGTTGCTATTCCCTCCTGTGAGACAAAGAGTTTTAACCAGAAAGCATTCAGCTTCCACGGGGCTTTAGGTAGGTTGCTGGGGGGTCTAGTAGTTAACCACAAAGTCAGCGGGGAGTGATCCGACACTCCTCGTGGAAAATATTCCACTTTGGATATGTTGCTTACCAGATTTGGGGTACCTATGCATAAGTCAATACGTGATAGCGACCCATGTGTCTTGGAAAAACAGGAAAATTGCTTGCATTCTGGGTTACGATTGCGCCAAATATCTATCCATCCTACTTCTGCAAGTAAACGACTGAGAGCAGTGCCCCGTCCACCCCCAGGGGGCTGTACAGGTGGGTGCCTGTCTAGTTTAGGGTCTAAGTAACAATTGAAGTCACCCATTATTAATACCGGAATATCCGGTTTGTTAGCTAAATAAGAAATTAACAATTGCAATACCTCTCTGGAGAATGGAGGGGGCACATATACAAAAGCTAATATCAAGGTAATCGTATACAATTTACAGTGCAAAAACACAAATCTACCAGATATGTCTACTAAGGAGTCTAGCTCCTGGTACACTAGGGCTTTGTGTATCAGTACACTTACTCCGTGCGAAAAAGCGGAGTAAGTGGAGTGATAGGCTTTGCCGACCCATGCATATTGCAAGAAGCCAACCGTATCATCCCGCAGGTGGGTTTCCTGCAGGCCAATCACAGCCGGATGGAATTTCCGCAGTCCGATTGAGATCATGGACCTTTTCAATGGATCGTTCACTCCCCGAACATTCCAGGTCACTATGGGTGTATCAGACATTGCAGAAGTTCAGTCCAGTTCCTATCTGTGTAGCAAGGTCTCATATTATCTTGCAGCAGTTCCGGGGATCTCCAGTCAGCAATGCCTGCATAAACTAAAGTGGCCAGCCGGCCACCTGGATCACAGGGCATGTCGGTGATGCAGTTCAGACATTGGAGAAGCAACAAAATGTCACAGAAAAACTGTATACTCAATTGCAAAGTAAAGTGAACCAAGTAGTAGGTCCAGGAAAAAAGAAAAAGAAAAAGGACTTGTGAAACAATCCCCGCTGGTTGTGCCACGCGGAGAGGTATCAGATTGTGCGAGGCTCGATAGGCCCCAACCGTGCCAACAGGGCACAACATCTCAAGCCATAACAACAGTGGCAACACGTGAAGTTCAGTTGCGGAGCATATCCGCCATCCACCCAAGTGGTTATTCGACACTTGCAGTGAGCTCATAACATTGAAATTTCCTTGCTGGTGCTAGGTGATAAGGAAAAGTCCTCTGTGTAAGGAGTAACAGTGACGATGTAGTGTGGGCGCCCTTTATCCCTGTGGCGAATGGAACAAGTGGAGTCATCCATCTTCATTGTCGCGTCTGCGACGACGCAGGTCTTGCTCATTTCGGTCCAGCCATCCTGCAGCATCTTGCGCATTTTCAAAAAAGTGATTTTGATCCCCAGCTGTAATTCGCAACTTGGCAGGGAATAACATTGCATATTTGAGCTGTAAGCGTTGCAGCCGTTTCTTGACATCCGCAAATTTGGATCTCCTGCGCTGCACTTCGGCTGAGAAGTCGGGGTAAAAGGAGATTTTGGTTCCGTTAAACTGCACAGCCCCTTTTTCTCTGGCTAGTCGTAGCACTACTTCACGGTCACGATAATTAAGGAGCCTGGCCAGCATCGCTCTAGGGGGATTTCCAGGTGGTAGAGGTCGTGGCGGCACTCGATGTGCCCGTTCCACCGCATACAGGGGAGAGAAGGCCTCTTTACCAAATATTTCCTGCAGCCACTCTTCAACGAACACTGTGGGGTCTCTGCCCTCCACCTTCTCCGGGAGCCCCACTATGCGAACGTTATTGCGTCTCAGGCGGTTCTCGATGTCGTCAGTCTTTTCAAAGGCCTGGTGTGCGTGTGGTGCAGCCCCCCCCCGCACATCTCTGGTTAAATGAGGCATCTGATCTTCTATGTCACTTACTCTCCCCTCCACTGCTGTGGTTCTCTCCCTGATTTTTTGAATGTCCTGGCGGAGGAGAGAGACGGTCTCCTTCAGTCCCCCAAATATTTCCTTAAGATCATCTACTGAGGCAGTGCATCTATGGACTGCATGTAAGATTTCACTGAGTGTAGGCTGGGGACTGTCTTCCACTTGTAAATCAAACAGGCCTGGCATAGGATCCGGAACAGAGTCCATGATGTTTGTGTCTTCTGGCCTGTCTGTGTCTTCCCTGCTTGCCTGCTCCATGGACACTGCTGGGGTCTGTGTGCTAGTCTGTGTGGAGTCTGCAGAGCCTGCCAGTTTCTGTGCATAGTATAGCATATCCCTGGGTTGGTCTTTGGCCTTAGGGGGTTTCTGTGACTTACCCCCCTGGTCTGCTTTCTTGTCCTGGCCTCGTGGCGTTCTCTGCGGCTACGATGTCCAGGCGCCATCTTGGAAGTCCGGAGCGGCCGAGGCCGCGGCTTCACCGCGGTTTCCACGGGTCATCATACCCCCACACTGCAGCTGTATCTGTGTCCTGGGGTGTCAGGGAGGCTGTAGCTACCGAACACTGCGGTTTTTAGGCGCCGGGAACAGCGAGGATAGGATCGTTAGGAGGATCAACAGCGGGAGCTCCGGTGAACAGGTCTGTTCACATGCCGCGCTAGGCCACGCCCCCACTGTATTTAATGCTTAACTGTAATGTTTTATTGTTACTGTGTTTTATCGTGTTTGCAGGTATGTCCTACTGTTATACTGTAATGTTACTGTGTTTTATTGTTATCACTGTTTGCTTTGCAGGTACGCCATTCAGCTGCAGCACTAATTTATTTTGACAGCAAGAGGGTTTGCTCTCACTATACGTAAATCAGCAGCTCCAGCACTGTAGGAGGTGATTTCACCACCACAATTAAAAAAAAGCATATATGCCGAAGCATAGGGGGAGGGTTTGACATGAGCGGACAGACAGTGCCCCTATGCTTCGGCATATATTTTTATTCACTTTTTTTGGCAGAGAATTCTTCATCCACATCGATCAATGTGAATGGAGGAATCTGTTAGGCTGAAAAAAAAAAAGAACGGTGCATGTATTCCAATCATTAGAAGTGGGTGGATGCAGGGCAGTATTCTAATGGTGGGCATATCACCAATCGATCAATCTCTTTTCTTCTTTCAGCCCATGTGAATGGAGGTATCTGTTAGGTTGTCTTTTTTCTTTTTTTTTCTAATTCCTTTATTTCTTTTCAAGATGATACAATTTAACAGTCAAAAACTGATGACAGCGATTATAATAAAAACAGAAACGTGTAACAGATTAGGTTAGATGTTATATCAGCATTGTCAAATATCGATTCCCTGGGTTATGCACTCTGTAGAATACATGTAAGGGTGAAGCTGTGTGACGGAGCTGTCCGAGCGATATACCAAAAAGAGTACCTGTCAGGGACGTACTGCCCGTTCCAGAAGGCACTGTGCTCTTACCGCCACTGTTCCCACTCCAATGGTCTCCGAGCCAGGGTGTTACGGGAGGTCTCCCTCCGCACATCAGGCTCGCATCCCAGGTACATTACAGTATCAAACCGCCATGTCTGAGCCTGCAGGAGGGAGCTCGCCTATGGACTTTGTCTGTCAAACTCTCACAGCCCTCACTCAGGTCATGGAGACCCTGCAAGACAGCCTCGTCCGAATGGAAAAGCGGACACAAGATTTGACCATCTCGGCAGGCCCACCTCCTGAGCCTAGGGTGCCTGTCCCTGAGAGGTTCTCTGGGAATTTAAACGAATTCCGGGCGTTTCGCAATGCATGTGAACTGTATTTCTCATTGCTACCTCGGACTTTCTCATCTGAAATGACCAAAGTAGGCTTTGTTATCACCTTGCTGCAGGGGGAGCCCCAGGCCTGAGCCCATCACCTACTTGAAGTCCGCCATATGGCTCTGGACTCTCTGTCATCCTTCCTTGATGCCATGGCCCGACTTTATGATGACCCCCAGCGGACTTCCACCGCCAAGGCTGCCCTCCATGCGCTCCAGCAAGGCCGCCGAGCGGTCGAGGACTATGTAACTGATTTCAGACGCTGGAGCGCCAGTGGATACCCAGTGGAATGAGGCCGCCCTCCGACACCAGTTCCGTCTCGGTCTTTCTGAGAGTTTGAAGGACGAGTTAGCCCGGGTTGGTATTCCTGATGCTCTAGAGACTTTAATTACATTATCCAACCAGATAGACTGACGACTTCGGGAACGCAGAGCAGAAAGTTCTACTCAGCAGCTCCACCCAGCTTGGATGCTATCCCGGATGCCAGCTCCCGTGCATCCCGTCAGCACCAGTCCAGTTCCAGTCAAGTCTGCATCTCTTAATCAGACTTTTGCTTCCATCAAACCAAAGCAGCTTGGACTGATGAAACATTCCCTGTCTGCCCAAAAATGACTTAGTCGGCAGCAGAACTATCTATGCCTGTACTGTGGAGAAGCTGGTCACTACGTCTCCTCTTGTCCTGCTAAGCTGCGCAAGGTCCTGGCTACGTCTTCTCCCAACCACGCATCTCCCACTACCAGTGCCACTCACCTGGCCCTACCCATCTCGTTCCAATTTCCGGGAAGGACAATACCAGTGACTGCGATAATCGACTCAGGGGCATGCAGTTGCTTTATCGATTTAGACTTTGCAGCTCAACAACGCATCCCTCTCCAACCCAAGGCCCAGGGACTCTCCATCTTCCTGGCAGACGGGTCCCACATCAAGTCTGGAGTAGTGACCCAGGAAACCCCTCCTTTGCCTGTAATCACCTCTATGGACCATAAGGAACTATTAAGCTTGGATGCAATTTCATCTCCCCTGTTTCCAGTCATCCTGGGCCTACCCTGGCTCCAGGCACACAATCCACAGATCGATTGGGGAACCGGAAGTGTTAAGTTCCAGTCACCTTACTGCCTGCACCATTGCATGCCATCATGCTATGCCTGGAATAGGATCCAGAGATATGCTCTTCTGTGCCCAAACAATACCATGAGTTCTTGGACGTTTTCAGCAAACGTGGGGCCAAGTTCTTCCACCTCATCGTCCATAGGATTGTCCAATCAAGCTTCTTCCCGTGCTGAGATCCCGTTCGGACGCATCTTTCCCTTATCTGAACGGGAACTAGGGGTACTGAAGGAATACGTTGATGAGAATCTTAAAAGGGGATTCATCCGCCCTTCCACCTCTCCAGCAGGAGCAGGAATCTTGTTCTTAGGAAAGAAGGACCACTCTCTCCGGCCCTGTGTGGACTATCGGGAGTTGAATAACATCACGGTTAAAAGCCAGTACCCTTTGCCCCTGGTACCTGAACTGTTTCAAAGACTTAGAACTTCCTCTGTGTTTACCAAATTAGACCTGTGGGGGGCTTACAACCTGGTCCGCATCCGTGCAGGGAATGAATGGAAGACTGCTTTTCGTACCAGGTTCAGCCATTATGAATACTTAGTAATGCCTTTTGGGTTATGTAACGCCCCTGCCACCTTTCAGCACCTGATTAATGACATTTTCAGAGACTGTCTGGATATTTATGTAGTTGTCTATCTAGACGATATTTTGATTTTTTCCTCTTCTCTTGAGCAGCATCGAGAACATGTCAAGAAAGTACTCTGTCGCATGCATCAACATGGACTATATGCAAAACCAGAAAAGTACGAGTTTGAACGACAGAGTATCCAGTTCCTTGGCCTTGTGATCTCAACAGAGGGATTCAAGATGGACTCTCAGAAAGTTTCGGCCATTCTGGATTGGCCTGCACCTTCAGACAAGAAAGGGTTGCAGCGCTTTGTTGGCTTCGCAAACTTTCATCAAGGTTCATCAAGGGCTTCTCTGCTATTATTTGCCCAATTACGCAGCTGACCAAGCAAAATACCCGGTTTCATTGGACTCCCGAGGCACAGGCCGCCTTCACAAACTTAAAAAGACTTTTCACGTCGGCTCCTATTCTGAGTCATCCTGATCCTGCACTTCCTTATCTGCTTGAGGTAGATGCCTGGAGCTGTCATCTCCCAACGCCAGGGTCTCAAGGACTTGATGCACCCCTTAGCCTTCTTCTCCCGGAAGCTCACCCCATCTAAGAAAAACTATGACGTTGAGGACAGGGAGCTACTGGCCAATAAATCTGCCCTTGAGGAGTGGAGGTATTTGTTGGAAGGAGCAGCGCACCCTAAACTCATTTATACAGATCACAAGAACTTGGAGTATCTGAGAGCTGCCAAACGTCTGAGACCTCGCCAGGCACGATGGGCATTATTTTTCTCTAGGTTTTCATTTCACATAACTTACCAGCCTGGCTCCAAGAACACCAAACTGGACGCTCTTTCCCGCATGTTTGATGATCCGAAGAAAGTAACCGCCCCAGACACCATTCTATCGGAAGGTAACTTTTTACTTTTGCAAACTGATCTAATGTCAGGCTTGAAGCAAGCCTCTGCAGGTGTGTCTGGTCCTCCTGGAGTTACTCTGCTACCCAAAGATGGACTACTGTGGAAAAATAACAAGATCTTTGTGCCTGAATAGGTCCGAGTCACAGTGCTGAATTTGTGTCATGATCATCCCCTGGCAGGCCATTTCGGGATGAAGAACTGCAGGGAATATATAAGCTCTTGTGCTACCTGTATCCGTAGCAAGACCACTAGAAGCAAGGCCTGGGGTCTGCTCAGACCCTTACCAGTCCCTGACCGTCCTTGGAAAATGATTGCCATGGATTTCATAGTGGAACTTCCCCCATCAGAAGGTTACTCAGCCATTTTTGTCGTGGTTGACCATTTATCCAATATTCCGAAAGGCCAACTGTTAAGAATACGCAGAAACTGTGACACCATGGAGGACTTTTTAACACAAGCAGATAGGCTGATCGAACAATTCCATGAAAAAGGTTATAATATGGAAAGGCTTATACAGACAAAAATGGAAATAGCAGGCATGGACAGAAATAACCTGTTCAGAAAAAATCGGAATAAGGATAAACCAATGGACACAGCATTTATAACAGGATACAACAGTCAATACAAAAATCTAGAATACATCTTTCGAAAAGATTGGCCTATTCTTAAGGAAGACAGAGTACTAACCAAAATACTTCCCAATAAACCAAACTTCATCTATAGGAGGGCCCCCACCCTTCGTGATCACCTGGTCCACAATGTCATCAACCCCCCTAAACAGATATAGATCTTTCCAAATCTTAGAGGGTTCTATAAATGTCAAAAATGCTTACCCTGCAGGGTTAGTAAAAAGCAGCCCCACAAAAAAAGAAACGTTTAGATCTAAGGTCGACCAGAAAGAATATAAGATAAAAAATTTGATCACTTGCCATAGCACCCATGTAACATACGTTATAGAATGTCCTTGCCACCTCCAGTATGTGGGTAGAGCCACAAGGCCCCTATATGTTAGGATAAGGGAGCACATTAAAAATATCAAGAAAAGCTTCCCTAAGCACAACTTGTCACGTCATTTTGATCAGGCACATAATAGGGACCCATCGGGCCTAATTTTCTATGGTATCGATTCCATTAAAGAGCACTGGAGGGGAGGTAACAAAACTACCCTTATCTCGCAAAATGAAACAGCATGGATATAAAGGTTGGGGTCCCTAGCTCCCAGGGGCCTCAACCTAGATATAGACCTCAATTTTTTCATTGCCAATCCATAATATAGTTCATGTATCCTCCACTTTAGGATATGAGATACCCAGGTTCTATCCTCTTTTGATAATCCGGATGATAAATACATAATACTCAGATCTGAATAGTGGGGATGACCTACCTTCATACACTTTTTTTATACACCAACTCCTCACTTTCTTCTTTTCTTGTGGAGCCCATTACGCGTATGCATAGATTAAGATAAGGCATAAGTATGCCTTCCCAACTCACTTTCCATCTCACACAGTCACATGCCCTACTGTACACAATGATTATATACACACTAAGTGGTATATTAAGTGGCCTATGGTATAACATAGGGTTCTACACACACACTATGCTCTTAGAATTATGAAGAATGCCTATTATGTCTATGTATTAATATTAGGATAACTCCACCACCTATTTCTAAAAACACTTTCCTCACGGATTCTCTTCAACCTCACTTACATATTGGCACATATATACAGATATCTTATTTACCCTATCTTTCTTTATTTATTACTGTGCATATCGACAGACATATTTCCATGGATATACTGACATGTATATATGTATCTTTTTATATTAATTTGTATTGCCTTGAGTAATGTGTCGCAACACATGTATGTAAACAGGTTTCCATTTCCTATCCTCTAGACATATATAAGAGTACATTAATAATGGCTTTAAGCTATATAATGATGCATTTGCTATATAATTTGGGCAAATGTTAGCCCCTATATATTAACAAGTCTATCTTATCCTTATCTATATTCCTTAGTCTTATTCTCTTCTTGAAATGTACTGCTTGTAATTAGATATGCTTTGTTGCCATATCACAGTTAGCAACATATATTTACTGTCAATTTATGAATAATCACAATATTGTACTTAAGATATACCACCTATGACCACTGGGGGTTTTCCATTTCCATTTTTATCTTACCACATATATGTTCACTCTTTCCCCTTCACCTAGGTATATAATCATGAGATCGGTCCTGGGAATGCTGGGATTGGTAGTTTGTACCTTATCCCAAATTTAATCTTAGATTTTCACAATAGGACAGATTTACATCTCCCTGGGTGGTAATCAGCTTTCTGATCCGCCCTTCCCTCCTCCCTATTGGGATGAGAAGCGAGGATTAGCTGTGAGTCTTTAGAGGGGTGGGACATACTGAACGTTCCCCTTGTATAAATATTTGTAGTCTGCAGTTGCGTGGTACCGCCGCTGAAGACGTCAGGTGACGAAGCGCGCACGACGGACCCACGCTTGTCATATCACTTCCTGGCAGACAGGTGGGTGGAACGCAAAACATCTCCAGCTGATCGCTACTTCCCCCAACTTGTACCTGCATTGAGTACAGTGATTGAGCACATCATCCAAGCTAACATCTGAGTGTCATCCCCCCCCCCCCCAGTGGTGAACGAAAGCTTATTTTCTTGGATGATTGCAATTTTAATTCAATTTTTTACTTTATGGTTTTGGATTTTAACCAATTTTTTAAATAAATATTTTTTGGGACTTTATCACACTATGGAAGCCTTTTTCTGTCCCTGATATATGAGGGTGTACTGCAGCATGACCTATTGGGATACCATTGGAATCATCTGAAGCATAACAGCAGTAGCAGCACAGTCCTTGTATAGCACTACAGGCCTGATACCCCTGCAGGGGTTCCGACATTCGGTGAGTGAGCATTCTGAGGGGGATCACAGAAGTCACCATTCAACCCTGTACACATGAAAGTCACTCTGGGGAATATCGTGCCTGGTTGTCGCATGAAGTGCATGGGACTATTATTTATCGCTATAACCGCCACAACATATGAACTGTATGAATATTGAGATACATAGATACACTTATGGTGCATGCATCTTTTCCCTTACAGGAATCAATATAATTGGATTTATATATGTTTTGTATATGTTTCCTGCTACATATAATATGCTTTCATTTTTGCAAATAGTGGTGAATATAGTTCGTGGTTTGGAGAAAGAATACTGATCTATCAGTAATATATGGGATGTAAAAAAGTTTTTTTCTGTAAAAAAAGTTTTTTCTGACATGCCTTATACACCACTACCTATGTAGGATGCATGGAACTATATGTTGACCCACACATATGCATTCCAGCCATCTTTTAGCAAGTTTGAGTATTTGTTTTCAGGTGTCACAACACTGAATTTTTCTCCTTATATCAGTTTGAAGATTTGTGATATATATAAAAATAACGTTTGCATAATGTTTCCTGTATAGGCTGAGCCAAACAGGTTTCTCAGGTAGCGCCGTTTTTCCCTATTATCTCTAAATACTTCTATCTAGCAGGACACCCCTAGTGAGTGTCTTTGTTTAAGGGAGGCAGCAACCTATATAGATTTGCTTATATACCTGTCCTAAGCGCAGTTTTTTCCAGGATTACTATTTATCCAAGATGGCCCACTTTGTTTCACTAAAGAGCACACCCTCTGCCATGGAAACTGCCCAGGTCTTCATTAAAGAGATAGTAAGGCTACATGGGGTTCCTGCGGACATTGTTTCGGACAGAGGGGTGCAGTTCACCTCTCGCTTCTGGAGGGCTTTGTGCAAGGCTCTGAAGATTGAACTGTCCATGTCCTTGTCCTATCACCCTCAGACCAATGGGCAAACAGAGAGGACTAATCAAATGCTCGAACAATATCTCCAATGCTTCTCCAATGAGCAGATAATATTGCCTGAAACACTTAAGAATTCATCCTGCTGCTTTTGTCAGCAGTCACATCATCAATAAATACAAGAGAACCAGTTCCATTGGCAGCCATACATGCCCACGCCATGACTACCACCACCATGCTTCACTGATGAGGTGGTATGCTTTGGATCATGAGCAGTTCCTTTCCTTCTCCATACTCTTCTCTTCCCATCACTCTGGTACAAGTTGATCTTGGTCTCATCTGTCCATAGGATGTTGTTCCAGAACTGTGAAGGCTTTTTTAGATGTTGTTTGGCAAACTCTAATCTGGCCTTCCTGTTTCTGAGGATCACCAATGGTTTACATTGTGTGGTGAACCCTCTGTATTCACTCTGGTGCAGTCTTCTCTTGATTGTTGACTTTGACACACATACATCCACCTCCTGGAGAGTGTTCTTGATCTGGCCAACTGTTGTGAAGTGTGTTTTCTTCACCAGGCAAAGAATTCTTCGGTCATCCACCACAGTTGTTTTACGTCGTCTTCCGGGTCTTTTGGTGTTGCTGAGCTCACCGGTGCGTTCTTTCTTTTTAAGGATTTTCCAAACAGTTGATTTGGCCACACCTAATGTTTTTGCTATCTCTCTGATGGGTTTGTTTTGTTATTTTAGCCTAATAATGGCTTGCTTCACTGATAGTGACAGCTTTTTGGATCTCATATTGAGAGTTGACAGCAACAGATTCCAAATGTAAATAGCACACTTGAAATTAACTCTGGACCTTTTATCTGTTCCTTGTAAATGGGATAATAAGGGAATAACACACACCTGGCCATGGAACAGCTGATCAGCCAATTGTCCCATTACTTTTGGCCCCTTAAAAAGTGGGAGGCACATATACAAACAGTTGTAATTCCTACACCGTTCACCTGATTTGAATGTAAATACCCTCAAATTAAAGCTGAAAGTCTGCAGTTAAAGCACATCTTGTTTGTTTCATTTCAAATCCATTGTGGTGGTGTATAGAGGCAAAAAGATTAGAATTGTGTTGATGTCCCAATATTTATGGACCTGACTATGTGCTGCAACATGCGAAGTCAGATGACTGCCTGCATTCAGCTCCAAAAGCAGAGTTGACTCCTGCCGTCCACACACCCTACATTAAACAAGAAAATACTCCCATACTGGGTCAGCATTCAGGGCAACCTACATCCAAGCTATTAAACTGCTAGGATACAGTCACCCACTTCACAAAGGAAGGGTCGTGGGGTAGAAATCACAGCGACAGCATTTCTGATGACCGCAAATACCCACCATGTGCCCCGCACAGCAGAGCACCTCCAGATTACTCACACAAAGACCAAGGTATGTTGGATTTTCTCAAGTTCTTCGCACGGTGTGAGCTGTTGACAAAAGGACTAACAAGGTTTAAGGACCGGCCTGAAGGCTATAGAGCATGGTGATCTTCCTTCAGAAATGAAATAAAAGATCTAGGTGCAAGTGAGGAGGCTAATCTCTTAGTCAAATGGCTGGGGAATGAGTCAGCAGAGCATGCAAGCAGAATCAGGGCCGTCTTTTCGCATGGGCTTGCTGGGCAGTTGCCCGGGGTCCCCACTTGCCTGGGGGGCCCCCACCTGCCCAGCGTCCCCAAAAAGCCCCGGGTCTTGTATTTCTCATGCCCCGAGTGTAAACATCCAGTGATTGGTGGGCAAGCCTAAGGATTGCAGCTGCAGTGAGAGTGGAGCTGTCAAATCTAAGCACTGATGTCGGGATGGGCAGGGCCCCGCCCATCCCCGACATCAGTGCTTAGATTTGACAGCTCCAAACTTCTGTCCAGACACACTGTGGAGGAAGCTACTTCTGATCAGAGTGGCTCTCTCTCCCAGCTCCGCCCCCCGACTCCTGGCTACAATTTGCAAATGTAAGGTAAGAGCGGGGCTGGGACAAAGGCTAGACAGGTTCCGTGGAGGCAGAGTTTACATGTGAGAAGAAGGGGGGGTCACATGGTAGCCAGTCTAGAGCACATCGGGCTGTGCTTCCTATAACACCTCCTGTCCCTTCGGCAGCACAAGTGATTGCAGATCCCTTTAGAGCTGCCCTGTGATTTCACTCACTGAGCTCTCCTCCTGGCTCCTGCTGGCTGCATTCACTAAAGAAAGAAATCCGCCCCTTCAGTCTCGGCTCAGCCACTCCCCCCTCCCCCATGTGTTGCAGAGAATGCCAGGGGCGAGGGGTCTTCACAAAAGTTCAGCAGGTCAGTTTACTGTGCTGCATGTGTGTATGAGTGTGTATGGATTTGTATCGATCTGCATGTGAGTGTGTGTGAGTGTGTATATGATGTGCTGTATCCCACAATGAAGCCTGTTGATTTACTACCTGCTTCTGCCCTAAGTCTAATCTATGTTTGCTCTGCAGAGAAAAGTTATGTTAACTCTTCACTTGCTGCCACTTAACTGCTCTGCGGCCACTACCTTCTATTCAATTCCTAGCCTGCTCATACCTAAGGATAGTGAGGAGTGACTGTATGTAAACAATTTTTGAGCATACGTTTTTTTTCTATTACCAGCCCATTCACCACGTGTACGTTTTGAACAATTAATTTAGGTAGGTACAGTCACTATCTATTAAAGTATACCTAGGCGTGCCATTATTAATTTCTCTTCTTGCAGCTGGTGCTCTGGGTGCTTTTCTTTGATTTATGTGACAGGAGAGCGATCAGTGTATGTGTCAGGAGAGGGATCGGTGTATGTGTCAGGAGAGGGATCAGTGTATGTGTCAGGAGAGGGATCAGTGTATGTGTCAGGAGAGGGATCGGTGTATGTGTCAGGAGAGGGATCGGTGTATGTGTCAGGAGAGGGATCGGTGTATGTGTCAGGAGAGGGATCGGTGTATGTGTCAGGAGAGGGATCGGTGTATGTGTCAGGAGAGGGATCGGTGTATGTGTCAGGAGAGGGATCGGTGTATGTGTCAGGGGGGATCAGTGTATGTGTCAGGAGAGGGATCAGTGTATGTGTCAGGGGGGGATCAGTGTGTCAGGAGACGGATCAGTGTATGTGTCAGGAGAGGGATCGGTGTATGTGTCAGGAGAGGGATCGGTGTATGTGTCAGGAGAGGGATCGGTGTATGTGTCAGGGGGGATCAGTGTATGTGTCAGGAGAGGGATCAGTGTATGTGTCAGGGGGGGATCAGTGTATGTGTCAGGAGACGGATCAGTGTGTCAGGAGAGGGATCAGTGTATGTGTCAGGGGGGATCAGTGTATGTGTCAGGGGGGATCAGTGTATGTGTCAGGGGGGATCAGCGTATGTGTCAGGGGGGATCTGTGTATGTGTCAGGAGAGGGATCGGTGAATGTGTCAGGAGAGGGATCGGTGTATGTGTCAGGAGAGGGATCAGTGTATGTGTCAGGGGAGGGATCAGTGTATGTGTCAGGGGAGGGATCAGTGTATGTGTCAGGAGAGGGATCAGTGTATGTGTCAGGGGGGATCAGTGTATGTGTCAGGAGAGGGATCAGTGTATGTGTCAGGAGAGGGATCAGTGTATGTGTCAGGAGAGGGATCAGTGTATGTGTCAGGAGAGGGATCAGTGTATGTGTCAGGGGGGATCAGTGTATGTGTCAGGGGGGATCGGCGTATGTGTCAGGGGGGGATCGGTGTATGTGTCAGGAGAGGGATCGGTGTATGTGTCAGGAGAGGGATCGGTGTATGTGTCAGGAGAGGGATCGGTGTATGTGTCAGGAGAGGGATCGGTGTATATGTCAGGAGAGGGATCAGTGTATGTGTCAGGAGAGGGATCAGTGTATGCGTCGGGGGGATCAGTGTATTTGTCAGGGGGGGGATCAGTGTATGTCTCAGGAGAGGGATCAGTGTATGTGTTAGGAGAGGGATCAGTGTATGTGTCAGGAGAGGGATCAGTGTATGTGTCAGGAGAGGGATCGGTGTATGTGTCAGGAGAGGGATCGGTGTATGTGTCAGGAGAGGGATCGGTGTATGTGTCAGGAGAGGGATCGGTGTATGTGTCAGGAGAGTGATCGGTGTATGTGTCAGGAGAGGGATCGGTGTATGTGTCAGGAGAGGGATCGGTGTATGTGTCAGGAGAGGGATCAGTGTATGTGTCAGGAGAGGAATCAGTGTATGTGTCAGGGGGGGATCAGTGTATGTGTCAGGAGAGGGATCAGTGTATGTGTCAGGAGAGGGATCGGTGTGTCAGGAGAGGGATCGGTGTATGTTTCAGGAGAGGGATCAGTGTATGTGTCAGGAGAGGGATCGGTGTATGTGTCAGGAGAGGGATCAGTGTATGTGTCAGGAGAGGAATCAGTGTATGTGTCAGGGGGGGATCAGTGTATGTGTCAGGAGAGGGATCAGTGTATGTGTCAGGGGGATCAGTGTATGTGTCAGGAGAGGGATCAGTGTATGTGTCAGGGGGGGATCAGTGTATGTGTCAGGGGGGGATCAGTGTATGTGTCAGGAGAGGGATCAGTGTATGTGTCAGGGGGGATCAGTGTATGTGTCAGGAGAGGGATCAGTGTATGTGTCAGGGGGGATCAGTGTATAAGTCGGGGGGGGGATCAGTGTATGTGTCAGGAGAGGGATCGGTGTATGTGTCAGGAGAGGGATCAGTGTATGTGTCGGGGGGATCAGTGTATGTGTCAGGAGGGATCAGTGTATGTGTCAGGGGGGGATCAGTGTATGTGTCGGGGGGGATCAGTGTATGTGTCAGGAGAGGGATCAGTGTATGTGTCAGGAGAGGGATCAGTGTATGTGTCAGGAGAGGGATCGGTGTATGTGTCAGGAGAGGGATCGGTGTATGTGTCAGGGGGGATCAGTGTATGTGTCAGGAGAGGGATCAGTGTATGTGTCAGGGGGGGATCAGTGTATGTGTCAGGAGACGGATCAGTGTATGTGTCAGGAGAGGGATCGGTGTATGTGTCAGGAGAGGGATCGGTGTATGTGTCAGGAGAGGGATCAGTGTATGTGTCAGGAGAGGGATCAGTGTATGTGTCAGGGGGGGATCAGTGTATGTGTCAGGAGACGGATCAGTGTATGTGTCAGGAGAGGGATCAGTGTATGTGTCAGGGGGGATCAGTGTATGTGTCAGGGGGGATCAGTGTATGTGTCAGGGGGGATCAGCGTATGTGTCAGGGGGGATCTGTGTATGTGTCAGGAGAGGGATCGGTGAATGTGTCAGGAGAGGGATCGGTGTATGTGTCAGGAGAGGGATCAGTGTATGTGTCAGGGGAGGGATCAGTGTATGTGTCAGGAGAGGGATCGGTGTATGTGTCAGGAGAGGGATCAGTGTATGTGTCAGGGGGGATCAGTGTATGTGTCAGGAGAGGGATCAGTGTATGTGTCAGGGGGGGATCAGTGTATGTGTCAGGAGACGGATCAGTGTATGTGTCAGGAGAGGGATCAGTGTGTCAGGAGAGGGATCAGTGTATGTGTCAGGAGAGGGATCAGTGTATGTGTCAGGGGGGATCAGTGTATGTGTCAGGGGGGATCGGCGTATGTGTCAGGGGGGGATCGGTGTATGTGTCAGGAGAGGGATCGGTGTATGTGTCAGGAGAGGGATCGGTGTATGTGTCAGGAGAGGGATCGGTGTATGTGTCAGGAGAGGGATCAGTGTATGTGTCAGGAGAGGGATCAGTGTATGCGTCGGGGGGATCAGTGTATTTGTCAGGGGGGGGATCAGTGTATGTCTCAGGAGAGGGATCAGTGTATGTGTTAGGAGAGGGATCAGTGTATGTGTCAGGAGAGGGATCAGTGTATGTGTCAGGAGAGGGATCGGTGTATGTGTCAGGAGAGGGATCGGTGTATGTGTCAGGAGAGGGATCAGTGTATGTGTCAGGAGAGGGATCGGTGTATGTGTCAGGAGAGTGATCGGTGTATGTGTCAGGAGAGGGATCGGTGTATGTGTCAGGAGAGGGATCGGTGTATGTGTCAGGAGAGGGATCAGTGTATGTGTCAGGAGAGGAATCAGTGTATGTGTCAGGAGAGGAATCAGTGTATGTGTCAGGGGGGGATCAGTGTATGTGTCAGGAGAGGGATCAGTGTATGTGTCAGGAGAGGGATCGGTGTATGTGTCAGGAGAGGGATCGGTGTATGTTTCAGGAGAGGGATCAGTGTATGTGTCAGGAGAGGGATCGGTGTATGTGTCAGGAGAGGGATCAGTGTATGTGTCAGGAGAGGAATCAGTGTATGTGTCAGGGGGGGATCAGTGTATGTGTCAGGAGAGGGATCAGTGTATGTGTCAGGGGGATCAGTGTATGTGTCAGGAGAGGGATCAGTGTATGTGTCAGGGGGGGATCAGTGTATGTGTCAGGGGGGGATCAGTGTATGTGTCAGGAGAGGGATCAGTGTATGTGTCAGGGGGGATCAGTGTATGTGTCAGGAGAGGGATCAGTGTATGTGTCAGGGGGGATCAGTGTATAAGTCGGGGGGGGGGATCAGTGTATGTGTCAGGAGAGGGATCGGTGTATGTGTCAGGAGAGGGATCAGTGTATGTGTCGGGGGGATCAGTGTATGTGTCAGGAGGGATCAGTGTATGTGTCAGGGGGGGATCAGTGTATGTGTCGGGGGGGATCAGTGTATGTGTCAGGAGAGGGATCAGTGTATGTGTCAGGAGAGGGATCAGTGTATGTGTCAGGAGAGGGATCAGTGTATGTGTCAGGAGAGGGATCAGTGTATGTGTCAGGAGAGGGATCAGTGTATGTGTCAGGAGAGGGATCAGTGTATGTGTCAGGGGAGGGATCAGTGTATGTGTCAGGGGAGGGATCAGTGTATGTGTCAGGGGGGATCAGTGTATGTGTCAGGAGAGGGATCAGTGTATGTGTCAGGAGAGGGATCAGTGTATGTGTCAGGAGAGGGATCAGTGTATGTGTCAGGAGAGGGATCAGTGTATGTGTCAGGGGGGGATCAGTGTATGTGTCAGGGGGGATCAGTGTATGTGTCAGGAGAGGGATCAATGTATGTGTCAGGGGGGATCAGTGTATGTGTCAGGGTGGGATCAGCGTATGTGTCAGGAGAGGGATCAGTGTAGGTGTCAGGGGGGTCAGTGTAGGTGTCAGGGGAGATCAGTAGTGTAGGAGTCTGGTAGGTCAGTTTAGTGGTCAACATTGATGGGCACTGGTAAAACAGGCAGCAACCAGCAAGTGAGCCTAACACCCCCCTCCCTGTCGCCGCCGCCACCGCCGGTCTTGGACTTCGGGCTGAAGCCCCTGGTCTTTTTCACACCTAGCAACATTTATTCACGGGCACAGTGAGGCTGCAACGGTGGGCACAGTGAGGCTGCATTCACGGGCACAGTGAGGCTGCAATGGTGGGCACAGTGAGGCTGCATTTGATGGGCACAGTGAAGCTGCATTCATGGGCACAGTAAAGCTGCATTTGATGGGCAATCGTGCGTGGATTGTGTAGACAGGGCCCCAGTGCACTGTATTGCCCGGGGGCCTATAATGCTCGTAAGATGGCACTGAGCAGAATCAGTGACATTAAAGTTAACTATCTAAGCAGAGGACTGAGCATGATATAGGGGAGAATTGAGGAGTGTTACGGTCCCCCAGAAGCCATAGAAAATTCACTCTTTAAAAGAATAGAGGACTTCCCTAAGACTCCTAACAAAGGCTTCCAGAAACTACGAGCATTAAGCGACTTGGTGACAGAGCTCAAATTAGCCAAGTGACAAGGTTATTTTTAACGTACCTCACTTATATGCTTAATGGTACATAACATAAGTGTCATAAAAACCTTTTATCTATATGAATCAACCCATTAAGGTAAGAACGAATGATACTTGTGCGAAAACGGATAACAATCTAATTTATTTAAACTTACTATTGTACAGAAAAGAAACTTTTATTAATCCGAGATTAGCAACTACAACATGAATGATACAACCTTAAAAACAACGATGTTACCAATGATACAAAATATTGCTATAATGGTCATACCCATGCTATCAAGAGATTAATAATATATTAAGGCAAAATCCTATGATAGAAAAGGTTAGGGAAGAAAAGAGACATAAGAGATAATACAGATACATTGTATAGAGAGGTCTTACGTGAGGCCATGCTGTGTCCAAACCATGAGGTAGAGAGAGCTAGCATCCCTAGGCTTTTGGTTTTTATGCTGTTAGAATAACCCACTCCTACCAATCAGAACTCAGAGTCACCTTATTGTTTCGGAAGTGGCATTGAATCCTGATTGGCTACCCCTGAAGCCTAATGTTCATTGGTTGAGTTGCCTCAAATTCTGATTGGCTGCACTTCAAGCCTCTTTGCCTACCATGCCCAGGTCTAAAAACTTCCGGTGCCTTTCTGTCCATATTTGTGAAGTAAGCTCCTTTGATCCCCAACCCTACCAGTTCCGACATTAGAATGTCAAAAGACCCCCAACCAAGTGGTGACACAAAGTCTGATATGACAACAAAAGATAACCTGCTAAAAACATTCAACAGCTTTTGAGAACCAGGAAAAAAAAGGATTTTTAAAATGTAAGCTGGGCTCATGATATCACAAAATATATAAAGTCCTGTAATAACATATATACACGTACACAGACACACACACACACACACACACACACATATATATATATATATATATATATACATATACACAGTGGCTTGCGAAAGTATTCGGCCCCCTTGAACTTTTCAACCTTTTGCCACATTTCAGGCTTCAAACAAAAAGATATAAAATTTTAATTTTTTGTGAAGAATCACCAACAAGTGGGACACAATTGTGAAGTGCAACAAAATCTATTGGATATTTTAAACTTTTTTAGCAATTAAAAAACTGAAAAGTGGTGCGTGCAAAATTATTCGGCCCCTTTACTTTCAGTGCAGAAAACTCACTCCAGAAGTTCAGCGAGGATCTCTGAATGATCCAATGTTGTCCTAAATGACTGATGGTGATAAATAGAATCCACCTGTGTGTAATCAAGTCTCTGTATAAATGCACCTGCTCTGTGATAGTCTCAGGGTTCTGTTGAAAGCGCAAAGAGCATGATGAAGACCAAGGAACACACCAGGCAGGTCCGTAATACTGTTGTGGAGAAGTTTAAAGCCGGATTTGGATACAAAAAGATTTCCCAAGCTTTAAACATCCCAAGGAGCACCGTGCAAGCGATCATTTTGAAATGGAAGGAGTATCAGACCACTGCAAATCTACCAAGACCTGGCTGTCCCTCTAAACTTTCAGCTCAGACAAGGAGAAGACTGATCAGAGATGCAGCCAAGAGGCCCATGATCACTCTGGATGAACTGCAGAGAACTACAGCTGAGGTGGGAGAGTCTGTCCATAGGACAACAATCAGTCGTACACTGCACAAATCTGGCCTTTATGGAAGAGTGGCAAGAAGAAAGCCATTTCTCAAAGATATCCATAAAAAGTCTCGTCTAAAGTTTGCCACAAGCCACCTGGGAGACACACCAAACATGTGGAAGAAGGTGCTCTGGTCCGATGAAACTAAAATCAAACTTTTTGGCCACAATGCAAAACGATATGTTTGGCGTAAAAGCAACACAGCTCATCACACTCAACACACCATCCCCACTGTCAAACATGGTGGTGGCAGCATCATGGTTTGGGCCTGCTTTTCTTCAGCAGGGACAGGGAAGATGGTTAAAATTGAGGGGAAGATGGATGCAGCCAAATACAGGACCATTCTGAATGAAAACCTGTTGGAGTCTGCAAAAGACCTGAAACAGGGACGGAGATTTATCTTCCAACAAGACAATGATCCCAAACATACAGCAAAATCTACAAAGGAATGGTTCACAAATAAACGTATCCAGGTGTTAGAATGGCCAAGTCAAAGTCCAGACCTGAATCCAATCGAGAATCTGTGGAAAGAGCTGAAAACTGCTGTTCACAAACGCTCTCCATCCAACCTCACTGAGCTCGAGCTGTTTTGCAAGGAAGAATGGGCAAGAATTTCAGTCTCTCGATGTGCAAAACTGATAGAGACATACCCCAAGCGACTTGCAGCTGTAATCGCAGCAAAAGGTGGCTCTACAAAGTATTAACGCAAGGGGGCCGAATAATTTTGCACGCCCCACTTTTCATTTTTTTATTAGTTAAAAAAGTTTCAAAAATCCAAAAGATTTCGTTCCACTTCACAATTGTGTCCCACTTGTTGGTGATTCTTCACAAAAAATAAAAATTTTATATCTTTATGTTTGAAGCCTGAAATGTGGCAAAAGGTTGAAAAGTTCAAGGGGGCCGAATACTTTGGCAAGCCATTGTATACACATATACATATACATCCAATGGGGAATGGTATTTTAATTAGAGAGTCCTTTTATTAGCGAGTTCCCTTGAAGATATAAATATGGATTTCATAATCTCCACCACAGTCCCCCCTGAAGTTCATTCTTGAACTTGTGTGCTCCTTCAATGATTTTGCATCCACCCACAACCGCCAGAAGCCCATTCATGTAAGTCCTGTCTGAATAGTGTAGACAGTTTATTTTGTATGGGTGAAGGATAACATGGTCTGATTATCAGATTGATAAAGGAGGGAGAAGGTGTGCAGCCTCTATAAAGAATTGAGTGTACCTGTTGGCAGGTGGTTTTCAATCTGGGTATTCAGACTATTTCCCATACTTAGGATAAAGAGAGGCTTGATGGAGACTGCCGTTGGAGCTGGAGGTGGGGTACCGGGTACCATAAAACATTATGGAACTGGAGATACTCAAGACCACATTGGGAGGTCTTGTGCTATATATCAGGGAAGCGGTTAGGAAAACCAACTTGCTCTGTCACTTTGCAAGGACAGACAGGTGGGGGTAGTATCCAGGTTGCCTATGAGTCGTAATAGATTGGTGGATGACTCAGTTCCAGGATCGTCAAAATCTAACTTGCACTGTTCTCATCCTTAATGGCAGGGATGGAACATTGTGCAGATATCACGGTCAATCACGGTCAATCTGGGTACTATCCTATCAGACCCTACTGTGTTACACCCTGGAGTCCATCTTGTTCTGATGGTTTGAGTCTGGACAGCATCAGATGACTGGTACTGATGAGTGCTGGAGAAAGGAAGGCGTTGTGCTATGGGAAAAGGCAACAATGCTGGCACAGGAGGGGGTCGTGTCTAATGAATGCTGGGGTAGTGTCCCAACTGGTCCCAACTGGTCCTAAACAAAGTTAAAAATACTTGAGACCTGAGACCAGGGTACTGGTGCTGGTATCACATGTCTAATGATGCACTGTTTTCAGCATCAGGTTAAATGGTACTCAGCAGGGTACACTACTTCGGAGAGTCTATTGTAATCTCCTCTTGCCCTTGGCATGGATATAGCAGGAACACGGGGTTGTACCCCGATCACCCCTGAAGAAAGGCTTTCTAGCAAACCTGACATACTCTTACACCTACTGAAACTTCCATTGGAATTTGGGGAGGAGTTAAAAATTGGGGAGTTGGGTAGTTTGGGCAACAGGTAGATAATGCCAACAGTCTATGCAGGGCGTGAATAGAAGTGCACTGCTCAAGGGGTTTATGATCTAAGGAGAGGAGGGTGGTACATAAATAATAGCTTCCGGGAATTATCTGATATGGAGCTGGCTGAGGTAAAATTTTAGGTGGTAGGCTTCACGGAATAAAAGAGTTTTTAGGTATCACCTAGTGGTGAAAAGGGTAGGAGCTGGACACATTGGGGTGGGGAGTTCCAGAGGTTCTGGAGTGATCCTGATGTTGAGCATGGAAGGAGGTAACAAGGGAGCTGGAAATCAGGATGTCTTGGGAGGAGTGAAGTGGACAATTTGGGTAATCTCAAGATCAAAAGAGGTTAATCCAAATATCTCAAACTAAGGTTTCTTCATGGGAAAAGTTTATTCAGGTACCGTCTTAGGGCCACAGCTTTAGTAAACTCCACCCTGTTTTTGTCCTGATGTGCGTAACTATTAAGAGGCCGATGTAGAGTATTGTGCGCATTTAAAAAGAGGACCCTAGAACTATATTTTTCTTTTTGTTGTTTTGGGAAAAAGCCTCTAAAATAATTTTGAGCAATAAAATGCAGTCGGGCTTGACTAAATTCTAAAAGTTTTGGCAACCATTGTTTTATTGTCTCCTTTTTTAATATTTTTTTTTCTTGTTATCTATTTTTATTTTTTTGTTCCTCTTTATTTTTATTTTTTTTTGCTAAGTTGCTGCTGCAACAGCTGCAATGTATTATTTTTCAAGGCACTTTATAATAATTTTTCAGGACAATTATATATTGTTCGTTTGCTTTCATGAATGCAGATTCAATGCTCTTTGACATAAAGTGAAATGTGTGTGATAAACGGTCTGGGTTGAAGCAGCATTAAACCAGTATGTTTTTTAAATTTGTAGCTTATTTTTATTTTTTTTCCTTCTTTTCTCGTTCCTACTTTCTTTGTTTCATATTCTTATCTTTAATTACTTTAAGTGATGGTACCAGTCCATTAGCTGATAATGCGCCTCTATATATATTCTCTATAAGTAAATGTATTAGTCTTTTGGAACTTTTGTTTGAATATCAGAGATGAGCTGTGAATTATAAGGCTTTACCGTTTCTGCCTGACTCCGTTTTAAAAGTCCAGTGGATCCTATAGAATGGTTTCCTGAAACATACAAGTACCATATTTCACAAAGTATCCCTGGACATCCAGGTCTTATGTCTTAATGTAATTCTACCTCCCCTAGTCTGCATACTGCTTTAACCTGAGCCCCGTGAGCAGGTGTGGTGAACCCAGGGACCTGGCAATAGCAGGCAGTGTTGACTATCCCTACCATCAAGGGCCATTGATGATACTGGCTGTTGCTCGGACTCTGTACCCTGTGGGGATCCCACTTTACTCGTCCACATTACACCCCTTATAAGTATTTAGCCACATCGCTGCTCCTGTCTGGCATTCCTCCCATAACTGTACACTGACGTTCTCCTTTCTTTTTTTTGTATTTATGCATGACTGTCCGGAGGCCCGCCCGACCACCACCTGCAGAAGCAATGACAACCAAGTCATCTCTCGAGACAAATGTGCAACAAATAGGATTCTCCTGAACTTACCTTCACCATGCTGAAAAGTGCTGTCTCTATTTGTTACAATCATTACATCATATTCCCAAGTTACAGGACTAGATATGCCAGGATCCCGCCATCAATGTTGGAGTTCCGCTCTTCCAAGGCACGGGGGCGATGAAACATTGCAGTACAGACACTCATGGTTTGGATGTGAAAGGAACCAGGATTTCTTTGATGTCTCAAATCTACCTTGATGGGTTCCGGCGTGTTCAAGAAAGGAAGAGGAGGCCGCAGTGGTGGTGGTGGAGAAGGGTCGGGGCTTCTGACGTTTGTGGGTGGATGCAAAATCATCTTCAGGGGGGACTGTGGTGGAGGTTTTGAAATCCATATTTATAGCCTCAAGGGAACTCTATAATAAAAGGACTCTCTAATTAAATTACCATGCCCCATTGGATATATACAGCGGGGACGGAAACTATTCAGACCTCTTAAATTTTTCACTCTTTGTTATATTGCAGCCATTTGCTAAAATCATTTAGTTTCATTTTTTTCCTCATTAAATGTACACAAAGCACCCCATATTGACAGAAAAACAGAATTGTTGACATTTTTGCAGATTTATTAAAAAAGAAAAACTGAAATATCACATGGTCCTAAATATTCAGACCCTTTGCTCAGTATTTAGTAGAAGCACCCTTTTGATCTAATACAGCCATGAGTCTTTTTGGGAAAGATGCAACAAGTTTTCACACCTGGATTTGGGGATCCTCTGCCATTCCTCCTTGCAGATCCTCTCCTGTTCTGTCAGGTTGGATGGTAAACGTTGGTGGACAGCAATTTTAGGTCTCTCCAGAGATGCTCAATTGTGTTTCTGGTGGTTGTGGGTGGATGCAAAATCATCTTCAGGGGGGACTGTGGTGGAGGTTTTGAAATCCATATTTATATCCTCAAGGCAACTCTCTAATAAAAGGACTCTCTAATTAAATTACCATGCCCCATTGGATATATACAGCGGGGACGGAAAGTATTCAGACCCCTTAAAATTTTCACTCTTTGTTATATTGCAGCCATTTGCTAAAATCATTTAAGTTCATTTTTTTCCTCATTAATATACACACAGCACCCCATATTGACAGAAAAACAGAATTGTTGACATTTTTGCAGATTTATTAAAAAAGAAAAACTGAAATATCACATGGTCCTAAATATTCAGACCCTTTGCTCAGTATTTAGTAGAAGCACCCTTTTGATCTAATACAGCCATGAGTCTTTTTGAGAAAGATGCAACAAGTTTTTCACACCTGGATTTGGGGATCCTCTGCCATTCCTCCTTGCAGATCCTCTCCAGTTCTGTCAGGTTGGATGGTAAACGTTGGTGGACAGCAATTTTAGGTCTCTCCAGAGATGCTCAATTGGGTTTAAGTCAGGGCTCTGGCTGGGCCATTCAAGAACAGTCACAGAGTTGTTGTGAAGCCACTTCTTCGTTATTTTAGCTGTGTTCCTAGGGTCATTGTCTTGTTGGAAGGTAAACCTTCGGCCCAGTCTGAGGTCCTGAGCACTCTGGAGAAGGTTTTCGTCCAGGATATGGATAAAAGGATAAGTACAGCGCTGCGCTAGACCAGAAAGAACACTAGGATAGCAGCTAACACACCTATAGACTCAAGGCAAAAAAATAACAACAAAAAATAAAAGTGTAGCGCTATAAACTCAAAAAAAACGTGTACATCAGAAACCCATAAGTGCATATATATAGTAAATACATTTTATCAAACCATGTATGACCATAAATATGGATTGCACTATATAGTTATACTGTGTTAATCAGTAAAGCAATTAGGTGAGACAATGAATAATACACCTTATTGGCAAATATAACAGTGACTAATATTAAGAAAACCGTGACGGTTCCATAAACCTAACAACTCAAATATGATGGTTTGGTTGACTTTGTCGCGACCCTGAATAACAATGATAAGGGTATTGCCTTATCTTTTGAGGCTAGTACAACTTCAATTCATTTCTTGGACCTTGTTATTGAGAGAAGGGAACATAAATTTACATTTAGTACCTATTTCAAATCTACCGATAGGAACGGGAACATACCGACCGATAGTTGCCACCATAGTTCCTGGATCAGATCAGTTCCTAAAAGTCAGTTTTTACGACTGCGTAGGAACTGTACTGATCTTGATACTTTTAAGGTTCAGGCCACAACCTTGAAAGATAGGTTCATGGAGAAGGGCTATAATCCTTTTGATTTGGATAAAGAGATTGAGAATGCTTGTGCAACGGACCGCCAGATACTATTGGAGGACAGACCTCAACCACCTAATGATGAATTTAAATGGTCCTTTCTGACGTCTTTTTCCATGCAGCATAAGCATGTTAAGAAAATCTTTGAACACCACTGGGATGTTTTGAAAACAGATAAAATTTTAGGACCTTTGTTGCCCAAAACCCCAAAGGTGGTTTTTAAAGGTGTTCCATCTCTTCGGAATAAGTTGGCACCTAATGTCATTAACCCACCGAGGAAACCATCTTTTTTTCATGACTGGATCGGATTCTATCCCTGTAGAAAGTGCTTGGTTTGCCAGTTTAATACCTGTGGCAGAAAGGCAAGCCATAGCTTCTCCTCCACTGTAACCGGCCGTACATATAGGATTAAACAATTTTGCACTTGTGCCACTACAGGAATAGTATATCTTCTAACTTGCCCTTGCGACAAACAATATGTGGGCCGGACCATCAGATCTTTCACGACACGGGTTTCGGAGCATATTAATCTTATCAAAGCAGGTAGTACCAAACATACTGTCCCTAGGCACTACAGGGAATTTCCTGATCGAAACCCTGCGGGTACTCAGTTTCTTATCATTGATAGGTATATGGCCACCTGGCGAGGGGGGGTCGACTCTTAGGGGTGTCTCCCGTTTGGAGACATATTGGATATACGAGTTGGGGTCCCATTTTCCGCAGGGTATTAACGTGGAGTGGGACATCAACGCTTTCATTAATCAAGCTTAAGTATTGTTATGATCTCCCCTTTGTAATCAAACCTTAGTATTTTTTGTATTACCTAGGTTGAATATTGATCAATTTAATATATGCAATGTATTTTGGGTTGATTATTGGTCAATACAATATATGTAATGTATTTTGGGTATGAGTGACATTGATGCCCCTCATTGGCAGTGTCATTTTAGATCCTGTTTTTATGATCCTATATCTGAGCACTATCAGAGATTGGGTAGATGCTCCTTTATGATCTTTATAAGCTCATTTCATTATTCTGGGCATCATTCACTTTTTATATAATTTTTATCCTTATATTCTATATTCTATTATAAGTGCCCACCTCCGCTGCCCCAATGGATTTAATTGTCCACCTCTGCTGACACTTTGGGAGTTTGTGGCCGGCCTCAGATTGAGGCTTGGTCCGATCCTTTTGGAGCGCAGCGGCGTCTCACTCTCTATATGAGATGAGATGGGCTGTGAATATGGGAGTGAGGCTTGGTGAGCAGGCTGGAGCGCATTGACGCCGCACTTGTAGTGGGGGAATGATGTCATTGCGCTAAACGGAAGTGAGGCTTGGGCATATGGGTGGAGCGCGGCGGCGCCGCTGTGCCCATACAGGAAGTGATGTTTATATACTGAAAGCGAGGCTTGGTTTGCGTTCGGATTATTTCCGGACAGGCGGACCGAGCCACTATACAGTGTATTATATTTCTTGGCTATTGGTAATTTTTGAGGTATATTATTTAATGACACTTGTCCTTTAACCTCTATGTATGTGGAATTGTAATTAGTTATCTCATGACCTTTAAAACCGGAAGTGACATTCATTCTTTGCACTTCCGGTATTTGGACACTCCCAATGGGGGTCATTATTTGTTTATAGAGCGGTGAGGTGAGGGGGTTCCACACCCCAGATGACGGCTTCTTAGCTGAAACATGTCGGGTGGACCCCTCACGATTGCCGCTATATGATGTTTGAGCCGTTTCCTATCTTCTAATATGTGAGTCTGTTTTTAATTATTTTGATAAACCAGTGTTTTAAACGTTATCACGCTATGTGAGTTTTCTTGTTCCTCGCATGGCATATGAATTACTCATTTGGCTTATGTCGGATTGTCTATGGATGTGGAAGCCGTGCTGTAACCCCCTTCTCTACTGTATGCTGATGACATCTGACAAGACACACTGCTCAGACCTGTTGGTCATTAAGCCTTTTTGACTTGTATGGCGTATGTCATTTCAGGTCATTAAGTTCCGGTAAGCCTCTTCATTTCTCGGTGATGGCCCCAGCACCGATTTAAATCCTTTGTGCACTTGTGGTTCTCTCACTGTCTACTCACCTGCCAGACAGGGGCGGATCCAGGGGGGGGGGGCAATGGGGAAAGTGCCCCCCCCCAGAAAATAGTACTGACTCCAAGGCTTTCTCCCTCCGCCACCTCACCAAATTTGCGTTACGAGGCTTCTAAATGCAGCTGCAGGGACTTTATTTCTGCTTCCCCTGGCTCTCCCAAAGTCCCAGGTGGCCTAAAATATATTCCCTGGGCCCATCAATTCATTTAGAGGGGGCCAGTGGCATCACTATGGGGGTCTGGAAGTGATGTGACACCGGGGCCGCTGCTACACACTGGCAGATTTGCAGCACAGTGGTGCGAGTGTCACTTCACTTCCCTGTCAGGCGGAGTGATCTCCATCCGACAGGAGCTTCCTAGTCCCAGGTGGTGTGACGTCACGATTCAGAGGCGGCAGGATTGAAGACAAGATGGACCTGTAGCCAGAGCTCAGTGCACTGCAAGTAAATGAGCACTTAGCTAAGGAATTGTCATGTTAATTAGCTACGACGGGCATTGTTATGTTAATTAGCTACGGCGGGCATTGGTATGTTAATGAGCTACGGCGGGCATTCTTATGTTAATGAGTTAACACCTTGTGAAGAGGTTAACGCTTTGGGGGAGGGGAGGGGGTTAAATAATTTATATTGGTAATTGTAATATGGCACATGGAGGGGGTTAATGTACTCACTGATGTATTACTGACCACTGGCAATTAACCCCTTTGTGCTGCATTATTGACAGTGGCACTATCAATGTTAATTAACCCCTTTTATGCTACAGCATGAAGGGGTTTATAAACACTGCCACTAGTGCCACTAATGCAGCACAAAGGGGTTAATTAATTGCCACTGGTCAGTAATACATCAGTGAGTACATTAACCCCTTCCGTGTGTCATATTACAATTACCAATCATCATCATTATCATCATGATAATCACACAGTACAGGTGCGTTGAGCCACAGCACCTGTATTGTGTGATTATCATGATAATGATGATGATATAGAATGACAGAAAAATTCATCTTTAGGCTTCATTTACACAGGGCGTGCAGCAGACATGTGTTCAACATGCAGGGCTGTCTTTTACTGGCTTGGGGATGCATAAAGTGTTACATGCATCCCAATGCCAGCATCCCATTTATTTCTACTGTGACACACAGCCGCTATATCCCAATATGTCATGCGTGTGGATCCCAGAATGCAGGCAGGGTTTATTCAAGGACCCGCACCAGCATGTCATGTTGGGATATAGCGGCTGTGTGTCTCAGTAGAAATAAATGGGATAAAACCACCCCGCTAGCGGCCAATTAGCGGCGCTAAAACGGCGCTAAAAATAGCGCCGCTTTACCGCCGACGCCCGCCCCAGTGTGAAAGTAGCCTTATTTTCTGGCAGTGCCCCTCCTGAGACTAGACTCTGGATCCGCCCCTGCTGCCAGATTTGGTGAAACTATCCTGCGAACCTGGGAGTTATATTTCCATTACTGTTTATGTGCTACCCCCATAGACTTTTTGGTGGCGTTTTTCACAAATTTTCTACATTTTCAATATGGACTGTTATGTTTCAGGATTTTCTCTACAATATTTGAGTTGTTAGGTTTATGGAACCGTCACGGTTTTCTTAATATTAGTCACTGTTATATTTGCCAATAAGGTGTATTATTCATTGTCTCACTTAATTGCTTTAATGATTAACACAGTATAACTATATAGTGCAATCCATATTTATGGTCATACATGGTTTGATAAAATTTATTTACTATATAAATGCACTTATGGGTTTCTGATGTACACTTTTTTTGAGTTTATAGCGCTACACTTTTATTTTTTGTTGTTTTTCATCCAGGATATCCCTGTACTTGGCCGCATTCATCTTTCCCTCGATTGCAACCAGTCGTCCTGTCCCTGCAGCTGAAAAACACCCCCACAGCATGATGCTGCCACCACCATGCTTGGACAGGTGATGAGCAGTGCCTGGTTTTCTCCACACATACCGCTTAGAATTAAGGCCAAAAAGTTCTATTTTGGTCTAATCAGACCAACAAATCTCATTTCTCACCATCATGGAGTCCTTTCAGGTGTTTTTTAACAAACTCCATGCGGGCTTTCATGTGTCTTGCACTGAGGAGAGGCTTCCATCGGGCCACTCTGCCATAAAGCCCTGACTGGTGGAGGGCTGCAGTGATGGTTGACTTTCTACAACTTTCTCCCATCTCCCGACTGCATCTCTGGAGCTCAGCCACAGTGATCTTTGGGTTCTTCTTTACCTCTCTCAACAAGGGTCTCCTCCCCCCCATAGCTCAGTTTGGCCGGACGGCCAGCTCTAGGAAGGGTTCTGGTCGTCCCAAACATCTTCCATTTAAGGATTATGGAGGCCACTGTGCTCTTAGGAACCTTAAGTGCAGCAGAATTTTTTTTGTAATCTTGGCCAGATCTGTGCCTTGCCACAATTCTGTCTCTGAGCTCTTCAGGCAGTTCCTTTGACCTCATGATTCCCATTTGCTCTGACATGCACTGTGAGCTGTAAGGTATTATATAGACAGGTGTGTGGCTTTCCTAATCAAGTCCAATCAGTATAATCAAACACAGCTGGACTCAAATGAAGGTGTAGAACCATCTCAAGGATGATCAGAAGAAATTGACAGCACCTGAGTTATTTTTTTGCGTGTCACAGCAAAGGTTCTGAATACTTAGGACCATGTGATATTTCAGTTTTTCTTTTTAATAAATCTGCAAAAAAAAAAAAATGGCTGCAATATAACAAAGAGTGAAAAATTTAAGGGGGTCTGAATACTTTCTGTCCCCACTGTGTATATATATATATATATATATATATATATATATATATATATATATATAAATAAATATACGTATGTATATGTTATTACAGGACTTTATATATTTTGTGATATCATGAGCCCAGCTTACATTTAAAAAATACTTTTTTCATGGTTCTCAAAAGCTGTTGACAGGTGATAATTAAGTTCACCGCTTGGTTGGTTTTGACATGCTAATGTCGGAACTGGTAGGGTTGGGGATCAAAGGAGGTTGCTTAACAAATATAGACAGAAAGGCACCAGAAGTTTTTAGGATCCGAGGAAGAAAGAGGGGCATGTGTCCGTCGGGCCTTCGGTATTTCTGTTTTGCCTGAAAACTCGAAGCTGTTAACCATTGCAGCGCCATAACTTCAGAGCCAGGAGGAGTACAGGGCATCCTTGCACTGAAGATTTCTCCAGGATACAGCGGCCCACCCAACATCGGACCTCCTTCATTACAGTACATACTGCACTATGGGCGCAATTCTCTTTTATGTCTTTGAGTGATAAGGACCCAGCTGATCAGGATATCCGTATAGGTTTTTGGGAGACCCAATTCCCTGAGCCTGGTGAGACCGCCATTGCGATCATTCCTGCGGGTAAGGAGACTACATACTCACTCTGGGTGCATAATCTGTTTGGAGGAAGGGCCCCTACTTTTCTCTTCACGGCGTTAAGTTGTTTCACTTGCATCGACATTTTTCATTTATTGTCACAATAATCTGGGACTTTATTTGCTGAATACTTTTTTATTTTTTTTAATTTTTGCAATTTTATAATCCATATGAGTGATTTTTTTTGCATATTTTGGGATCACTTTTATTGATGTGTGTTACTTCATATTTTGTGACATTTCACTTCAATCTTTATGACCTACATTATTCATCATTGCTATTTATAGGATTTGATTCTTATATTTTTATTCATATTATTTTTTCACTTGTATTGATTTACTGGATTACTTTTGTCATTTTCCCTGTTTTGAGGTATAGGGACTTTGCCTTAATTTTCCACATGCACTTTTTACCACTACTAAATGTTAATTTAAAATTTATTTATTTTTTATTTTATTTTGTCATTTTCCCTGTTTTGAGATATAGGGACTTTGCCTTAGTTTTCCACATACACTTTTCACCACTACTGAATGTTTATTTATTTAGTTTTTTCCTTCACTTTTTGATCAACACATTTAGCGCTGCACCCACTCCATGTTTTTCACTGATTTGAGTTTTGTATTTATGACTTCTGGTGCCGTCAGCTTTATATATTTTATATCTCTTTCACTTTACTTTTTTTATATACAATATTTTCAAGCGCAGCGTTAACCATTCGTTTTTTTCACCATCTGGACCCAACACGTAAGAATGCCTGTGTAATGTATTCTCATATTCCTCTTTACCTTTTCTGTAACTTTTTTTATCGTAGGATTTTGCCTTAAAGTGGATGTAAACCCACTCCCATCTTTTTTAAAGTACTGCCATACGGGTGATCTATAAGGATATACATGCCTTCTGCATGTATCCTTACCTTTCAAATGTCTCCCCTTTAGCTGTTTGGAGCCCCCAAAAATGCCGGAATCAGTGGGCGGGTTCTGTTGTACGGCGCTCAGTTGGTGGAGTCATGACATCACCAGACTCCCCGCCCACCTCTACACTCGCGCCTGGCCGGAGTGAAAAGTGCGAGCACAGGAGAAGAGGAGCGCGCTCATGGCTCCTGTCACTTCATGTGTCACTGTCCAGTGACAGTCGGGGATGATCGGTGCGGCGGGGACAGCTGTGAGCACGGATCCCCCTGAATGGCTTTTCCGCTGAAAGCCACGGGAGGCAGAGAAGGAGAAGCAGCTGATCAAACGCCATGCAGGGAGATCGGTGCTCACGGCTGTCCCTCCGCTGCACCGATCACCCCCGACTGTCCCTTGTGTCCTCCTCCTCCAGCGCCTGACCTGTTCTCCTCCACCACCACCTCCCCTTCTTCTCTGGCCCCTCTCCTGTCCTTATCCGCCCGCTGTGTCTTCCTCCTCCACCCCCCTCATCCCCCAAAGCCGACTCCCCTCCATTCCAGCGGGCTCTGTCAGGATGGAGAGCGGAGGAAAGGACGGAAACGCTATATATGTCATTTAGGGGGGGTGGAGTGCTGCTGGACACAGCTATATACACATACTTACCAACTGTCCCGAATTTCCCGGGGCATTCATGGGATTTGCACCTTTTTCACGATTTTAGCATCTCCCGGTAAATGTCCCAGGAAATTCTTTTTTTCCAGATTTTTCGCGGCTCCCCACCGCCTCCACTAGAGGTCCGCGGCTAGCGGAAAAATGTCTCCGTCAGGCGCCATTTTCCTGAAGACCATGAACAAGAGGTGGAGCCGGCCAGGTGGCTGTAACACAAAGCCCACTGTGTGAAGCCGCCCAGCCCCTCTCACCCAGTTAAACCCTGCCTATTCCCCGCAGCCCCTCCCACCCTGATACATCACATGTGCTCGTGTGTAACTCTGTGTCTCAGGGGCGCGCGTTCCTTCCAGTTGGGGGCAGGTTCTCTGCACACAGTGAAGCCCCGCCCTCTGTGTAGTGTACAGTCATCAGTGGGCGGAGCAGGAAGAACAGCGGGTGATCTGTATTGGAGGAATTGGAGCTCCGGGCTGGTCACTGCACACCATGTCCGGGGAGATGACTATACTGGGTGAGTTATGGAGGGGCACCACAAGTCCCTGCGAGTATCTGAGAGTCCTGTGTATTATACCCTGTCATAAATACACAGATTGTCATAGATTGTCACTTTCCCCCGTCTAGTACTACTGCAGGTAACCGGAGCCCTGGGGACACCAGATGTAAAGGAGGGCTCCGCTGGGGACACTTGATGTAAGGGGGGCTCCGCTGGAGAAACCTGTTGTAAGGGGGCTCCGCTGGGGACCCCTGATGTAAGGAGGGGCTCCGCTGGGGACATCTGATGTAAGGGGGGCTCCGCTGGGGACATCTGATGTAAGGGGGGACGGGGGGCACCGCTGGGGACACCTGATAAAAGGGGGGCTCCGATGGGGACATCTGATGTAAGGGGGGCACCGCTGGGGACATCTGATGTAAGGGGGGGCTCCGCTGGGGACATCTGATGTAAGGGGGGCTCCGCTGGGGACATCTGATGTAAGGGGGGAAGGGGGGGCACTGCTGGGGACATTTGATGTAAGGGGGAAGGGGGGGCACCGCTGGGGACACCTGATGTAAGGGGGGCTCTGCTGGGGACATCTGATGTAAGGGGGGGCTTCGCTGGGGACACCTGATGTAAGGGGGGGCTCCGTTGGGGACACCTGATGTAAGGGGGGCTCCGTTGGGGACACCTGATGTAAGGGGGCAACGCTGGGGACATCTGATGTAAGGGGGGCTCCGCTGGGGACATCTGATGTAAGGGGGGCTCCGCTGGGGACACCTGATGTAAGGGGGGGCTCCACTGGGGACACCGGATGTAAGGGGGGGCTCCGCTGGGAACATCTGATGTAAGGGGGGCACAGCTGGGGACACCTGATGTAAGGGGGGGCTCCGCTGGGAACATCTGATGTAAGGGGGGCACAGCTGGGGACACCTGATGTAAGGGGGGGCTCCGTTGGGGACACCTGATGTAAGGGGGGCTCCGCTGGGGACACCTGATGTAAGGGCCAGCACACGGTGGCGTCCAAACGGTTTAATTTATTGCATGATCACAACACAAAAGGTGCAACGTTTCGGAGTCGCGCAGGACCCCTTCGTCAGGCATGTGATAAATGTGAAAATTTCAGTGAAGAGAATTTAAATAACCATCAACCAATCAAAAATCAAGGAAAAGTCAAGAAATAATGAAACTCCTCCCCCCAGGGGGGTGTGGCCTCGCAAAACCCGCCAGAAAGACTCAAAAAATAAACGAATAAAAGAATAGCATGTTTAAAACAGATCACCAAACATATGTAAATGAGGGGTTTGATAAGTGAAATGGTAGATCCTGAGCCCATACAGGGACGAGCCCGTTGCTAGGGAACAGAACTGTTTGTAGCATGATTCAGTAAGGTGTCAATTGGCACTAGTACGGAGATGTGTAGGTTAATCTGGGATGACAATCATCGATCACACTTGTGAGATGTGGAGACTCTACACACAGCCCCCTGGCAGACCATACAGGAACGACAGTGGCGCGACATCTGATAGCGATCGTCCCACAGAGGACCCATCGTCTGATAGCGATTCTGGCAAAATAGGAGGCACTGAAGCCCCAACAAGTGGATCTCAGGATCACCATTTTCAGGCTCCAAGAGAAGACGGCGATCTAGGAGGGGCATCAAGAGGCCGCGACATCCTGCCACCACGCAGTACCCGTCGGGGCACGAGACGTGCCCAGTGATTAACCTGTCGTCCAGATCTTTGGTGAACGGTGAGTTGCGACTTTTATCAAAGGGCCTTTCTTTCTGCCCTACTGCTAGATTCCAGAACTTTGACTTTGAGGTTGATATGTTTAAGTTTGAAAGAATGCTCAAAATTAAACAACATTTCCATACAGCACCTAAAATAATTTCCACAAGATCTGTCTCACCATTCAAACTAAAGAGTACCTTTTTCCCATCGGGACATTTCCGCTCTATAGACAGCTTTATACAAACGATCAAACATGATGTGCGTAAAAATGTTTCCAATAAGACATATACTAACCTGAGCCCTGAAGAGTATACTGCACTTAGGACACTGAAGGAAGACAAAAGTATCATCATTAAACCCGCCGATAAAGGCGGGGCCATAGTTGTCATGAACTACACTGACTACAGGGAAGGTATGACTGCCATGTTGGCAGATTCAACAAGTTATGTTGTACTTCACCGGAATCCCGTACCCAGTATTAGAAATGCATTGAACTCCCTGATTAACCTTGGGAAAATGAACGGCTGGCTATCTGACGATACCGCTGAATTTCTATACAATGAACACCCCCGCTGTCCGGTCATCTATGGCTTACCAAAAATTCACAAAGGAACGAACCCTCTGAAATTTAGACCTATTGTGTCTGGTACAGGGTCAATCACCCAACCTCTGGCTCAGCTACTTGACTATCTCCTACAACCTTTGGTAAAAAAGCCACCAGCCTACATTAGGAATACAAGTGACTTCCTAGAAAAACTTAATGCATTCACGCACTTTGGCGATGGATGGAAACTTGCAACCATGGATATAGGATCCTTGTACACATGTATACCCAACGATGCTGGACTACAGGCCGTCAGACATTTTTTGACCAACATGGAACCAACACCCATACCCAAAGAGTTTCTCATCGAATGTCTAAATTTTGTACTTACAAACAACTACTTTTCATTTGAGGGCACCAAGTACGCACAGACCCGGGGCACAGCCATGGGGAGCTCAGCGGCCCCCTCTTTTGCCAATCTCTTTGTAGGCCTACTTGAGGAACGTTACATTTATCTATCTGATGCCTTTACCAACCATATTAAATGTTGGTTTAGATACATAGATGACATTTTCCTAATTTGGGCTGGTGAGGACGCTCAGTTCTTCGCTTTCGTTGATTTTTTGAACAGTATCTTTACAGGGGTTGTGTTCACGCCTGAAATCTCACCATACAGCATCTCTTTCCTAGATGTAATGGTCACTAACTCTCAGGGCTCTCTAGTCACATCTCTCTTTACAAAACCCACTGACAGGAATACTCTCTTGCACTACCAAAGTGCACATCCCAAACATCTCAATAGTCTGCCAATATCTCAATTTATGAGAGTAGAACGTATTTGCTCTAATGAAGATGTCAAACTACAGCAACTCAACAAGATGTATGAGAGGTTTCAGGAAAGAGGGTACCCTGTAGAAGTCCTTGACCATGCATTAACCAAAATCGGGAACACCCGCACTAAGTCCTCAGGGCCTTTAGATCGACCACTGTTCATCCACACATTCAACCGCGAATCTGATAATATCAGACAAGCCATTAGGAAAAATCTACGTATTCTACAGGCTGACAACTCATTGGCATATGAACTGAAAATGAGACCCATAATTGCACATAGACGGAACAAGACACTTCGTGACGTTCTTGTACAAGCTGACCCTAGACGTAAATATGCTAAGAATATACCTAAAATTTCACAGAAGACTGGCTGCTACAAATGCCACAATTGCAATATATGTAATTCCCTCATATGTGGTGAACACTTCAATCACCCACACAGGGGTAACCGATATCACATAAAAGAGTACCTGAACTGCAATACTGACTACTGTGTTTACATTTTAAAATGCCCATGCGCACCCACCTATGTTGGCAAAACAACCGGCCCCTTCAAAAGGAGGTTTCAAAAACACAGAAGCGATATTAGACTCGCCCTATCAAAAACAGAAGAGGATAAACAGATTGACCTCAACAAACCAGTGGCTATGCATTTTGTCAAACACAGACATCAAAACACACGAACTAAGGGGTATGGTTATTGAACATGTCCAACAACCCATTAGAGGAGGTGACTATGACCGTCAACTGCTACAACGCGAAGCCTATTGGATCCACACCCTGGGCACGGTCCATCCTGGAGGACTTAACGCCAACCTATCGTTTACTTGCTTTTTGAATGAGAGATAGCTGACCTGTGTCCTCTATTTGAATGATGATCGGACCAATTCCCTTTGACCTTGGAGTTTTCTTTCTCTTTTTCTGTGTTTATTCCCCTCTTTCTTCTCATGACGTTTACTCAGTTCCATGTGATGGCCTCATGCCAATACAATATAGGACTATTTTGATCTGTTGTGATTTTTTCACTGGTAATCTTCAATGTAATAATGAACCTTTTGATTCAATTTTTGAACTTAAATAGCTAGGCCTCGCACAACCAGGTTCTGAGTGTTCTCTCTTCCCCTCTTTTCCTCTACCCTTCCCCCCCTTTCCCGTTCTTCCTCTCCCCCCCCTTTTTTTTCCTTAATCAATTTTTTCTTCCTTCTTCCTTCTCCTTTCCCCTCCTCCCCCCCCCCCTTGATTACCACTTCTATTTATTTTTAATTTAATTTATTATTTATATTTATCTCTATTTTCTATTCTTTATTTATTTCTATTTTTATATCTATTTAATTATTTCCATTTTTATTTATATTTATATTTATATTTATGTTTATTTATTTGTATTATTTCACCTTTACACTTATTATTCCTATTTTAGTTTTTTTCTCTCATCTCTAATCCCAATTGTTTTCATCTTCATTCAATTTTTCATTCATTTTTCCATCTTTATTCTTTATTCATTTCTGTTTTTATTTTTATCTATTTTTGTTTAATATTTATACTTTCACCTCTATATTCACTTTTTATTATTTTCACCTTTGTATCTATTTTCATTTTCATCTTTGCATCATTATATATTTATTTATGTCTATTTACTTCTATTTTATTTTCAATATTTTTTCATTCTTTAATTTTTTCACTTTTCTTCATTTGTTTATTTTTTTCATTTTTTTCATTTTTTCATTTTTTCCCATTTTCTCTTCTTCTCATTTTTCATTTTTTTTCATTTATTATTATTTGATTTGCCTTTGTTTTCATTCCCTTCTCTCTCCTATTTCTCCTTCGTTTCTTCCTTTCGGTTTTTTATTCTCTCTATTCTGTTCATTCGGTCTATTTATTCTGTATTCTACTCATTTTATGACTCACATCTCTTACAACCTTTTTCATTTATTGTTTATTTATTTTTCTTTTTCTTGTTTCACCACTACTTTTTTCAAAATGATCTGTACCTCTAATTTTCACCATCTTTTTCCCCCTCTCCCTTCTCTCTCTCCTCTTCGTTCTCTTTCAATCCTTTCCTTCTTTTCTATTTTCAACTCCTAGGTCTCGATCTTTCCCTCTTTCCTCCCCCTGTGCTTTTCCCTTCTTTACTACCTTCACGTTCTGTCTCTTTTCGTCCACTTCACTCACACTACTCACATCCTCCCCACCTCCCCTGATTGGATGCCGTCTGCCTTGGTGGGCGGGGCCAGCGGGCGTCACTGGTTTCTTCATCACGCACGCGCGGCCAGTGGTGTCTACCTAGTCAAATTAAAATACCCCCACAAGAGCGCCGATCGCATACAATTTTATGGCATCGGCGGCCCCTGGCATTACAGTGTTACTGCTGCCTGGTTCCGCCGCCACATCGCACAAGTGTGATCGATGATTGCCATCCAAGATTAACCTACACATCTCCATACTAGTGCCAATTGACACCTTGCTGAATCATGCTACAAACAGTTATGCTCCCTAGCAACGGGCTCGTCCCTGTATGGGCTCAGGATCTACCATTTCACTTATCAAATACAGGTAATGTCAGGAGTTTTTTTTTTTTTAACCCCTCATTTACATATGTTTGGTGATCTGTTTTAAACATGCTATTCTTTTATTATGTTTATTTTTTGAGTCTTTCTGGCGGGTTTTGTGAGGCCACACCCCCTGGGGGGAGGAGTTTCATTATTTCTTGACTTTTCCTTGATTTTTGATTGGTTGATGGTTTTTTTAAATTCTCTTCACTGAAATGTTCACATTTATCACATGCCTGACGAAGGGGTCCTGCGCGACTCCAAAACGTTGCACCTTTTGTGTTGTGATCATGCAATAAATTAAACCGTTTGGACGCCACCGTGTGCTGATCCTTGGTGTGCTGGCAAATATCTACATTGTGACTTGAACCAGTATCCAGCTGGTTGTTGCTGCAGCACCCAACCTTTAAGAGCTTATACCAGGAACGTGTGCGATGGGAACATGAAACATTACCTGATGTAAGGGGGGCTCCGCTGGGGACATCTGATGTAAGGGGGCAACGCTGGGGACATCTGATGTAAGGGGGGCTCCGCTGGGGACACCTGATGTAAGGGGGGGCTCCACTGGGGACACCTGATGTAAGGGGGGCTCCGCTGGGGACACCTGATGTAAGGCGGGGCACCGCTGGGGACATCTGATGTAAGGGGGGCTCCGTTGGGGACATCTGATGTAAGGGGGGGCTCCGTTGGGGACATCTGATGTAAGGGGGCAACGCTGGGGACATCTGATGTAAGGGGGGCTCCGCTGGGGACACCTGATGTAAGGGGGGGCTCCACTGGGGACACCTGATGTAAGGGGGGCTCCGCTGGGGACACCTGATGTAAGGCGGGGCACCGCTGGGGACATCTGATGTAAGGGGGGCTCCGCTGGGGACACCTGATGTAAGGGGGGCTCCACTGGGGACACCTGATGTAAGGGGGGCTCCACTGGGGACCTCTGATGTAAGGGGGGCTCCACTGGGGACCTCTGATGTAAGGGGGGCTCTGCTGGGGACATCTGATGTAAGGGGGGGCTCCGCTGTGGACATCTGATGTAAGAGGGGCTCCGCTGGAGGCACCTGATGCAAGGACGGACTCTGCTGGGACACCTGATGCAAGGACGGACTCTGCTGGGGGCACCTGATGCAAGGATGGACAGCAGGTTAAACGCTCAGGGATCCCACTGATTCGGCATTATGGTGAGTTGAATGATTTCATTTTATATTACAATGAAATAATAGAAATAATGCACTTCAATCATCCTGACACCATAACAACCTTGGTGCCGGGATGATTGAAGTGCTAACACCAGGTGTTTGGAGTATCTTTATCTGCTGATTGTTAAATTTTCTAGAATACACATATTTTCATTGTTGTGTAGGATCTGTGCCTGCTGTCTCTCCATCCCTCTCTCCCTTTCCCGTTCATCTCAGACGCTAACCACACCACCTTAGAGCCACGCCCACTATTTCACTGAAACCACGCACATTTTCACCAAGTGGGAGGGGTCAAAAAGGAAGGGCGGAGTCTGGCGCCCCCCATTCTAAAACTTCACCAGCCGCCACTGGGCTTAATGGAGACTGCTGTTGGAGCTGGAGATGGGGCACTGGGTACCTTAAAACGTTATGGAACTGGATAAACTCGAGACCACATTGGGAGGTCTTGTGCTATATATCAGGGAAGCGGTTAGGAAAACCAACTTGCTCTGTCCAGCATCACTTTGCAAGGACAGGCAGGTGGGGGTAGTATCCAGGTTGCCTATGAGTCGTAATAGATTGGTGGATGACTCCAGGATGATTCCAGGATCGTCAAAATCTAACTGGCACTGTTCTCATCCCTAATGGCAGGGATGGAACATTGTGCAGATATCACGGTCAGTAATATCTACCTACTGTGTTACACACTGGAGTCCATCTTGTTCTGATGGTTTGAGTCTGGACAGCCTCAGATGACTGGTACTGATGAGTGCTGGAGGAAGGAAGGCGTTGTGCTATGGGAAAAGGCAACAATGCTGGCACAGGAGGGGGTCGTGTCTAATGAAGGCCGAGGTAGTGTCCCAACTGGTCCTAAACAAAGTTAAAAATACTTGAGACCTGAGACCAGGGTACTGGTGCTGGTATCACATGTCTAATGATGCACTGTTTTCAGCATCAGGTTAAATGGTACTCAGCAGGGTACACTACCTCGGGGAGTCTATTGTAATCTCCTCTTGCCCTTGGCATGGATATAGCAGGAACACCGGGTTGTACCCCGATCACCCCTGAAGTTTTCTAGCAAACCTGACCTACTCTTACACCTACTGAAACTTCCATTGGGATTCGGGGAGGAGTTAAAAGTTGGGGAGTTGGGTAGTTTGGGCAACAGGTATATCCTGCCTCACCGGGATCGATCATCTCAAGGCCCAGGCTGGGTTTAAGCCACTTGCCCCAATTTGGCTTACTTCTGGTAAGCACATTACCTCACGAAATGTTCCAGATCTATGCCTTTTCATCACATATTTATTTTGGATGAATTCCACGTCACTCATTTATGACAAGACTCATTGTTGTTTTATATAAGGGACTATTTAATGCACATGGGACTACACTTCACAATATTGATTTTTATTATGTTGTTCGCTTATAGCGCGGTTTCTCTGGTATAGATAATGCCAACAGTCTGTGCAGGGCGTGAATAGAAGGGCCCTGCTAAAGGGGTTTATGATCTAAGGAGAGGAGGGTGGTACAAAAATAATAGCTGCTGGAAATTATCTGATATGGAGGTAAAATTTTAGGCGGTAGGCTTCCCGGAATAAAAGAGTTTTTAGGTATCACCTAGTGGTGGAAAGGGTAGGAGCTGGACATATTGAGGTGGGGAGTTCCAGAGGTTCTGAAGCAATCCTGATGTTGAGCATGGGAGAAGGTAACAAGGGAGCTGTTAATCAGGATGTCTTAGGAGGAGTGAAGTGGAAGCGTGCACCTAAAGCTACCTGAAGAAAATTAGTGGTGTTCTTCTGATCCTATTAGTACAGTACCGCAGGCAGCTGCAGTATTTACAAGTTAGTGTAGTGCAATCTCTGCACAGTGTGCACCTAAAGCTACCTGAAGAAAATTAGTGGTGTTCTTCTGATCCTATTAGTACAGTACCGCAGGCAGCTGCAGTATTTACAAGTTAATGTAGTGCATTCTCTGCACAGTGTGCACCAAAAGCTACCTGAAGTAAATTAGTAGTGTTCTTCTGATCCTATTAGTACAGTACCGCAGGCAGCTGTAGTATTTACAAGTTAGTGTAGTGCGTCCTCTGCACAGTGTGCACCTAAAGCTACCTGAAGAAAATTAGTGGTGTTCTTCTGATCCTTTTAGTACAGTACCGCAGGCAGCTGCAGTATTTACAATTTAGTGTAGTGCGTCCCCTACACAGTGTGCACCTAAAGCTACCTGAAGAAAATTAACGGTGTTCTTCTGATCCTATTAATACCACAGGCAGGCAGCTACAGTATTTACAGTTAGTGCAGTGCGTCCTCTGCACAGTGTGCACCTAAAGCTACCTGGAGACAATTGCTGTTGTTCTGCTCCTATTAATACCACAGGCAGGTATAGTATTTACAGTTAGTGTACTGTGTCCTCTGCACAGTGTGCACCTAAAGCTACCTGAATAAAATTGGTGGTGTTCTTCTGATCCTATATTAATACCACAGGCAGGCAGCTACAGTATTTACAGTTTGTGTACGGTGTCCTCTGCACAGTGTGCACCTAAAGCTACCTGAAGACAATTGCTGTTGTTCTGCTCCAATTAATACCACAGGCAGGCAGTTACAGTATTTACAGTTAGTGTACTGCGTCCTCTGCACAGTGTGCACCTAAAGCTACCTGAAGACAATTGCTGGTGTTCTCATACTAATAATACTACAGGCAGGCAGTTGATTCTGCTAGCTGCAGTATCAGTATATGTATACATCCCAGCTTTGTGCAGCTACATCTCACTGCAGGCCATTAGTATGTCTGGAAGGCCAACAAGGAAAGGCAGACAGTCACAAGCCAATAAAAGAGGGCAAGCAGGCTCTGTGTCTAGAGGCAACAGTGCTGGTCGTGGAGACGGTGCATCCTCATCAGCACGTGGCCGTGGGACACGCTTGTCCTTTTTTTTGGCAGCTGGCCGCGTTGAGCCGCAACATGCGGAAGACTTTGTAGAGTGGATGACCAAGCCGTCCTCATCCTCTCTCACCCAGGCTCAGGGTACTTTGTCTGGCAAAGCAGCTGCCAACGCGGCCTCTTTTCTCGGCTCAATGGCATCAGTCACTCCTTCCTTAGCCCCACCATGTCCTCCTGAGGAGTCCCCCGAACTGTTTGACCAGTGTTGGGTACATGCTCCAGGAGGATGCCCAGCGTTTTGAAGGCTCCGATGATGGCACCCAGGTAGAGGAGGGCAGTACAGTGAGCCCAGAGAGAGGGGGTGCCCAAGAAGGACAGCAATCTTGCAGTCATGTTCCCCCAGCTGCAGCCTACTGCCAGCTTTGCCCCAGTGATGAGGAGGGAGGGGATGATGAGGTCACTGACTCCATGTGGGTGCCTGATAGGAGAGAGGAGGAGGAGGAGGCACATCACCAACGAGGCAGGATGCCCTCCAGGGGCCAGCTTAAGGGCAGCACACCGACTGCATCACACCGCAGAGCTCCGCATGTGCAGGGCGCTGCTGTCTCTGCGCGTTATACCAAAAGTTCTTTGGTATGGGCCTTTTTTGAGACGAGTGCATCAGATCCCACCGCTGCTATTTGCAACATATGTCTCAAGCATACCTCGTGTGGCCAAAACATCTCCCGCTTGGGCACCACATGCTTGACCAGACATATATTGACCTGCCATGCAGTTCGTTGGCAAGCGTACCTAAAAGACCCACACCAAAGAACAAAGAGGACCTCTCCTTGCCCTTCATCAGCTGGGATCTCCAACCCCACTATACCTTCAGTCCTCTCTGAGACCTGCACTGAGAGGAATGAAGGTGTAGAATTAGGTGTGTCACAGCCAAGTACTTGGGGACAATCTGCTATCAGTACACCGACGTCAGATTGTACCAGGCAAATTTCCCTGCCCCAGCTGCTGCACCGCCGAAAGAAGTTCGCTCCCAGCTATCCACATGCCCAGCGGTTGAATGTTAGCTTGGCTAAATTTCTAGCACTTCAACTGCTGCTTCTTCAGTTGGTAGACTCTGCCCCCTTCCGTGAGTTTGTGGAATGTGCGGTTCCTCAGTGGCAGGTTCCCAAACGCCACTTTTTCTCACGGAAGGCGATTCCGGCTCTTTACCAGCATGTGGAAGGCAATGTCTTGGCTTCGTTGGACAAGGTGGTCAGAGGTAAGGTGCATGTTACCGCTAAATCATGGTCCAGCAGGCATGGACAGGGATGTTACCTATCTTTCACCGTGCACTGGGTGACTCTTCTGGCAGCTGGGAAGGATGCAGGACAGGGTGCAGTAGTGCTGGAGGTTGTTCAGCCGCCACGCCTCCTAAATACTACTAGTGGTGATTCTGCCACACCTCTCTCCTCCACCCCCTCCTCTTCTTCTTCCTCCATGGCCTCTTCTTGTGCTGATTTGTCTTCGGAACCAGCAGTGCTCCGTAGGCGTTCAAGGGGCTACGCAAACACGCAGGCCAAATGATGCCATGCGGTGCTTGAGCTGGTGTGCTTGGGGGACAGGAGCCACACTGGGGCAGAGATTCTGTCAGCTCTGCAGGGGCAGGTTCAGAGGTGGTTGACGCCACGCCAGCTTAAGGCAGGTATGGTGGTTTGCGACAATGTAACCAACTTCCTCTCCGCTCTCTGACAGGGACAATTTGAGGAGGCCACGAGGATGGTGAGCAGTGACAGTGCCTGCATCAGTGACACTGTCCCCCTTGTCCACCTGTTGGAGCACACGCTGCATGGAATAATGGACAGGGCACTTGAGGCAGAACAGAGGCAGGAAGAGGAGGACTTCCTTAGCTCTCAAGGCCCCCTTTATCCAGACAGTGTTCCTGCGTGCACGCCGATCACACAGGAAGAGGAGGAGGAGGAGGAAGAGGAGGATTGTGTCAGCATGGAGGTGGAGCCTGGCACTCAGCATCAGCAGCAGTCTTTAAGGGATCATTTACAGTCCCAAGAAACCCATGGACTTGTACGTGGCTGGGAGGAGGTGGCTGTGGATCATGTCGTCCTTCGTGACCCAGAGGACTCCGGACCGAATGCCTCAGCAAACCTACGCTGCATGGCCTCCCTGATCCTGCAAAGCCTGCGGAAGGATCCTCGTATTTGTGGTATCAAGGAGAGGGATCAATACTGGCTGGCAACCCTCCTTGATCCACGTTACAATGGTAAGGTTGCGGACCTTATCTTGCCGTCGCAGAGGGAGCAGAGGATGAAAGATCTTCGGGAGGCCTTGCAGAAAGGTCTGTGCAACGCGTTCCCAGAGACTGGGAGGTTACAAACTCCTGTTCCTGGACAACGTGTTGCTGAGGCTTCGGTCAGTCAAAGAAGGAGCGGTGGAGAAGGCGGCTGTCTGACCGATGCGTTCAGACAATTTTTTAGTCCGCAGCCCCAAAGTATGATCGGTTCCAGCAACCATCGCCAGCGTCTGTTTTACAGGAATACCTAGGGGCAAGATCTGACTTGGACACCTTTCCCACCGAAAATCCTCTGGGTTACTGGGTCTTGAGGATGGATCACTGGCCAGAGCTTGCACAGTATGCAATTGAGCTACTGGCCTGTCCTGCATCCAGCGTTCTTTCGGAATGCACATTCAGTGCTGCTGGAGGTTTTGTAACCGATCACAGGGTGCGCCCTCCCACCGACTCGGTCAATCGACTGACCTTCATAAAAATGAATTAGTCTTGGATGACCACCAGCTACCAAACACCTGATGCTGATGTAACCGAATATTTTTTTTTTTAAATGTCAGATCCAGGGCCGTCTTTAATATTGATTGGGCCCGGGCAAAACTTTTCTTGGAAGCCCCCCCAATACATACAATAAATAGCAGCTAGACTCAAAATCAGTTTACCGAATCAGATCAGGCAGCTACTGCGTTTGGTTGCCAGAGGTTACAGTGTATCATTACCACTCACTGACTGGTTGCTAGAGGTTACAGCACACATTACGGCTCACTGATTAGTTGCTAGAGGTTACAGCACATGATTTCTGCTTGTTGATTGGTTGCTAGAGATTACTGTGGATATGACCTCAGGGGGGCATGATATGCATATCAATGCCGCCGGCCGCTGCTAATTAAATATGAATGCTGCCGCTATTTACATATGAATGCCGGTAATTTACATGTAAACACAGGGTCTACAGGTGAGTCATCTGAACACAACAATAGAGCAGAGCTGGGCAGCATTAGTAGCACCACTTCACACTGAGATATTGGGACACAGGACTAAAACCTCAAGGGACGAGGGAATTTAAACCAGGATAGTTGGCAAGGATGAGGCAGCTGCTTTGGGCCCCACAACAATGACAGGGCCCAGGGCAGCTGCCCCTTTTGCCCTGCCTTAAAAACGGCCCTGGTCAGATCCCTTCAAGACTGCCTATGCTGATGCTGAGTGACTATCCTGTTATGCTGAGTGACTTTCCTCTTCCTTCTCAATGATCATGCTGATAGCTTGTAAGAATATTTTTGGTTCTGGGCACCGCCACCAGTGGCTAAGGCCTAATTTTTCAGCCCCTGTTTAACAGGGGCGTGTAATTACAATTTTTGATGCAATATTTTGCAGCAGGGCTCGTTCCTGCGCTCCAACTAGAGTATCTGTGAGGGGTTGCAGTATTGTGGCACCAGCACCAGTGCCTAAGGCCCAATTTTTCAGCCCCCGTTTAACAGGGGCGTGTAATTACAATTTTTGATGCAATATTTTGCAGCAGGGCTCGTTCCTGCGCTCCAACTAGAGTATCTGTGAGGGGTTGCAGTGTTGTGGCACCAGTGCCTAAGGCCCAATTTTTCTGCCCCTGTTTAACAGGGACATGTAATTACAATTCTTGATCTAATATTTCACAGCAGGGCCCATTCCAGCTCCCACCAAGAGTAACTGTGAGGACCTACACAGTGTTGTGGCAACACCAGCACCACCACCAAAGGCCCAATTTTTCTGACCCTGTTCAACAGGGGCATGTAAATACAATTCTTGATCTAATATTTCACAGCAGAGCCCGTTCCTGCGCCCACCAAGAGTAACTGTGAGGGCTTACAGTGTTGTGGCAACACCAACACCTAAGGCCCCAATTTCTGCAGAGTATATAGGGCGGGCCCCTACTTTAAAACATCCAACTTACAAACGACCCCTACTTGCAAACGGAAGGAGACAACAGGAAGTGAGATGAAAACTACCCCTAGAAAGGGAAATTCTCTCCTGTAAGAGTTAATATGGGAAAAACATGTCTCCTCTCCACTGATGCTTTATCACCAATCCTTGTTTCACTAAAAACCCCAAAATGTCAAAAAACATTGGATCATTGGGTTTCTGTCATTGGGAGAGAAAGTGAAGTGAAATCTTCTGAAGAGGTGCACAGACAGCAAAACAAATGTTACAGGGGTGATAACCCTTCCCTATGTTTTCCAAAAAGCTTAAAAATAGATTTCTTTGGCTGGAGCTACACTTTAAAAATGTACCAGTTCAAAATTACAAACAGATTCTACTTAACAGCAAACCTACAGTCCCTGTCTTGTTTGCACCGCCTGTATACTGTTGTTCACAGTATATAGGGCCTGGGTGCAGGGTTCCCCTTAATATCCATACAAGACCCAAAGGGCCTGGTAATGGACTGGGGGGTACCCATGCCGTTTGTCTCACTGATTTTCATCCATATTACCGGGACCGGACATTACATTAAAGCCGTAAGCAGTTTTGAATGACTTTTATTACTTTAAAAATGTCATTTTGTGCAGGGACTGTTCTAAGCACTGGAAACATGCACCACTTTACAGGCATACTATAGACACCCCCCAGGTACGATATTTAAAGGAATATTTCACTTTTTTTTCACTTTAAGCATCATTAAAATCACTGCTCCTGAAAAAACGGCCATTTTTAGAATTTTTTTTTGCATGGATACATGTCCCCTGGGGCAGGACCCGGGACCCCAAACCCTTTTATGGACTATACCATGCAAATTAGCCTTTAAAATTAGCACTTTTGATTTCGAACGTTCGAGTCCCATAGACTTCACTGGGGTTCTAACGTTCGTGCGAATTTTCGGTCCGTTCGCAGGTTCTGGTACGAACTGACCCGGGGGGTGTTCGGCTCATCCCTACTTCAGTATGTCACAGTACATGTTGGTATTCATGGTTCCCTCAATGAACTGTAGCTCTCCAGTGCCGGCAGCACTCATGCAGCCCCAAACCATGACACTCTCACCACCATGCTTGACTGTAGGCAAGACACATTTGTCTTTGTACTCCTCACCTGGTTGCCACCACACACGCTTGACACCATCTGAACAAAATACGTTTATCTTGGTCTCATCGGACCGCAGGACATGGTTGCAGTAATCCATGTCCTTAATCTACTTGTCTTCAGCAAACAGTTTGCGGCTTCCTTGTGCATCATCTTTAGAAGAGGCTTCCTTCTGGGATGACAGCCATGCAGACCAATTTGATGCAGTGTGCGGTGTATGGTCTTAGCACTGACAGGCTGACCCCCCACCCCTACAACCTCTGCAGTAATGCTGGCAGCACTCATACGTCTATTTCCCAAAGACAACCTCTGGATATGACGCTGAGCACATGCACTCAACTTCTTTGGTCAACCATGGCAAGGCCTGTTCTGAGTGGAACCTTTCCTGTTAAACCACTGTATGATCTTGGCCACCGTGCTGCAGCTCAGTTTCAGGGTTTTGGCAATCTTCTTAAAGCCTAGGCCATCTTTATGTAGAGCAATAATTATTTTTTTCAGATCCTCATTGATTTCTTTGCCATGAGGTGCCATGATGAACTTCCAGTGACCAGTATGAGAGAGTGAGAGCAATAACACCAAATTTAACACACCTGCTCCCCATTCACACCTGAGGCCTTGTAAAACGAACGAGTCACATGACACCAGGGAGGGAAAATGGCTAATTGGGCCCAATTTGGACATTTTCACTTAGAGGTGTACTCACTTTTGTTACCAGCGGTTTAGACATTAATGGCTGTGTGTTGAGTTATTTTGGGGGGGACACCAAATTTACACTGTTATACAAGCTGTACACTCACTACTTTACATTGTAGCAAAGTGTCATTTCTTCAGTGTTGTCACATGAAAAGATAGAATAAAATATTTACAAAAATGTGAGGGGTGTACTCACTTTTGTGAGATACTGTATCTCAAACTAAGGTTTCTTAATGGGAAAAGTTTATTCAGGTACGATCTTAGGGCAACAGCTTTAGTAAACTCCACCCTGTTGCTGTCCTGATGTGGGTAACTATTAAGAGACCGATGTAGAGTATTTTGTGCATTTAAAAAGAGGACCCTAGAACTATATTTTTCTTTTTGTTGTTTTGGGAAAAAGCCTCTAAAATAATTTTGAGCAATAAAATGCAGTCGGGTTTGACTAAATTCTAAAAGTTTTTGGCAACCATTGTTTTATTCTCTCCTTTTTTAATATTTTTTTGTACCCGACTTGTAAATTTTAGTGACAGTGATCCTGTTCACCTGTTGATCACTAATATGGGAGAGGAGTTATCTATTTTTAATTTTTTGTTCCTCTTTTTTTTTCTAAGTTGCTGCTGCAACAGCTGCAATGTATTATTTTTCAAGGCACTTTATAATCATTTTTCAGGATAGTTATATATTGTTTGTTTTTATGATTGCAGATTCAATGCTCTTTGACATAAAGTGAAATGTGTGTGATAAATGGTCTGGGTTGAAGCAGCATTAAACCTGTATGTTTTTTACATTTTTTGCTTATTTTTTTTCTCTTCTTTTCTCGTTCCTACTTTCTTTGTTTTATATTCTTATCTTTAATTACTTTAAGTGATGGTACCAATCCATTAGCTGATAATGCACCTCTATATCTTTAAAAGTAAATGTATTCATCTTCTGGAACTTTTGTTTGAATATCAGAGATGAGCTATGAATTGTAAGGCTTTACCGTTTCTGCCTGACTCCGTTTTAAAAGTCCAGTGGGTCCTATAGAATGGTTTCCTGAAACATACGAGTACCATATTTCTTAAAGTTTTCTTGGACATCCAGGTCTTATGTCTTAATGTAATTCTACCTCCCCTAGTCTGCCTACTGCTTTAACCTGAGCCCCGTGAGCAGGTGTGATGAACCCAGGGACCTGGCAATAGCAAGCAGTGTTGACTATCCCTACCATCAAGGGCCATGGATGATACTGGCTGTTGCTTGGACTCTGTACCCTGTGGGGATCCCACTTTACTCGTCCACATTACACCCCTTATAAGTATTTAGCCTTAATGGCCACACCACTGCACCATATTCCCAAGTTACAGAACTAGATATGCCAGGATCCTGCCATCAATGTTGGAGTTACGCTCTTCCAAGGCACGGGGGCGATGAAACATTGCAGTACAGACACTCATGGTTTGGATGTGAAGTCTCAAAGGAACCAGGATTTCTTTGATGTCTCAAGTCTACCTTGATGGGTTCCGGCATGTTCAAGAAGGGAAGAGGAGGCCGCAGTGGTGGTGGCGGGGGGCTTCTAGAGGTTGTGGGTGGATGCAAAATCATTGGAGGACATAAGTTCAAGCATAAACTGTTCAGAGCGTAACAGCACAGAGCTCAATACATCTCTACATTCAGGGCCAGCGCCATGGACTCTTACCCCCTCAGACCAGGCTGAAGAGCACGGCGGGGAGCAGCAAGACAGTACCCCCTGTAGTGACACCCCAGTGCATCCAAGGCTGCAGAGAATGTCTCTTTGGCAAATCCTGCTACAAGATTTGTCTGGTCACAGTTTACCCCATAGGTCACAAACAAAAAGCAGTAAAGCTGTATGCGATCTTGGACGATCAAAGCAACGGATCACTTGCTAGCTCAGCCTTCTTTGACACTTTTCAAAAATTGAAGGAGCCAGCTCTAAATACTCACTCAAGATTTGTATGGGCGTGAGCAAAGAAACTGGGAGAAGGGCCATTGGTTACCAAATCAAATCCATTGATGGCCAAACATCCCTGCCTTTGCCAACCTTAATCAAGTACAATCAGTTCCCAACTGACAGAGGGAAGATCCCTACACCTGATGAGGCATTTCATCACAGACTTTTAAAGAACATAGCACATCTCATCCCTGTGCTTGATTCCCAGGCTCAGATAGTTCTCCTGCTTGGGAGAGATATCAGAGTTCACAAGATGAGAAAACAAATCAATGGCCCCCACAACTCTCCTTACGCTCAGAAGCTGGACTAGGATGGGTCATTATAGGCGATGTTTGCCTAGGTAATGCTCACAAACCAACCAGTGTGAACTCTTTTTACAAAAACTTTAGAGAACGGGCGTCCATCCCTTTTACAACCTTGCCCCAACAGATTCATCATAAAAGAGAAATCTGCCAGCGTCATATATTCAAACCTTTACACTAGCAATTTTCCCTGCGATGAAGACAAAGATCAGTTGAGATGCTCAGTTTTCCAAGACAAAAGAAGACCACAAAATTGCCCTATCTTGTGAAGATCATATCTTCTTGAAAATAACGGAACATGGATTCTACAAAAATGACGCAAACAACTGGGTAGCACCCCTTCCTTTCAAAACACAGAGACCCTGTCTTCCTAAAAACAGACTATAGGCTCTAAAATGTTTTTCTTCTCTCAGGCACAATTTCAAAGGATACCAGAAATGAAAGAGCATTTCTTCTTGTTCATGAGTAAGATGTTTGAAGACAGCCATGCAGAGGTGGCCCCACCACTGAAAGAGAAAGAAGAGTGCTGGTACCTACCAATCTTCGGTGTTTACCACCCCAAGAAGCCAGGTAAAATCCAAGTAGTATTTGACTTCAGCTCCCAGTACGAAGGAATCTCTCTCAACGACATCCTCTTAACCACTTCAGCCCCGGAAGGTTTTACCCCCTTCCTGACCAGAGCACTTTTTACAATTCGGCACTGCGTCGCTTTAACTGCTAATTGCGCGGTCATGCAATGCTGTACCCAAACGAAATTTGCGTCCTTTTCTTCCCACAAATAGAGCTTTCTTTTGATGGTATTTGATCACCTCTGCCGTTTTTATTTTTTGCGCTATAAAACGGAAAAAGACCGAAAATTTTGAAAAAAAATGATATTTTCTACTTTTTGTTATAAAAAAAAATCCAATAAACTCAATTTTAGTCATACATTTAGGCCAAAATGTATTCGGCCACATGTCTTTGGTAAAAAAAATGTCAATAAGCGTATATTTATTGGTTTGCGCAAAAGTTATAGCGTCTACAAACTAGGGTACATTTTCTGGAATTTACACAGCTTTTAGTTTATAACTGTCATTTCTTGAGGTGCTAAAATGGCAGGGCAGTACAACCCCCCCCCCCCCCCCAAATGACCCCATGTTGAGCCCATTGAATATTTTTTTTTTTGTCCCAAGTGATTGAATAATGACAAAGAAAAAAAAAAAATTTTACAAAAAGTTGTCACTAAATGATATATTGCTCACACAGGCCATGGACATATGTGGAATTGCACCCCAAAATACATTCAGCTGCTTCTCCTGAGTACAGGGATACGACATGTGTGGGACTTTTTGGGAGCCTAGCCGCGTACGGGGCCCCGAAAACCAAGCACAGCCTTCAGGATTTCTAAGGGCATAAATTTTTGATTTCACTCCTCTTTTTTAAGGCCATAAAATGCCAAGATGGCGCAAACCCCCCCCCCAAATGACCCCATTTTGGAAAGTAGACACCCCAAGCTATTTGCTGAGAGGCATGGTGAGTATTTTTCAGCTCTCATTTGTTTTTGAAAATGAAGAAAGACCAGAAAAAATTTTTTTTTTTTCTTTTTTCAATTTTCAAAACTTTGTGACAAAAAGTGAGGTCTGCAAAGTACTCACTATACCTCTCAGCAAATAGCTTGGGGTGTCTACTTTCCAAAATAGGGTCATTTGGGGGGGGGGGGTTGTGCCACCTGAGCATTCCATGGCCTCCGAAACTGTGATAGGCAGTGAAGAGTGAAATCAAAAATTTACGCCCTTAGAAAGCCTGAAGGCGCTGCTTGGTTTTCGGGGTCCCGTGCGCGGCTAGGCTCCCAAAAAGTCCCACACATGTGGTATCCCCATACTCAGGAGAAGCAACAGAATTTATTTTGGGGTGTAATTTCACATATCCCCATGGCATGTTTGAGCAATATATCATTTAGTGACAACTTTGTGCAAAAAAAAAAAATAAATAAATAATTTGTCCCTTTCCTGCAACTTGTGTCACAATCTAAAATATTCCATGGACTAGACATGCATCTCAGCAAATAGCTTGGGGTGTCTACTTTCCAAAATGGGGTCATTTGGGGGGGTTTTGAACTGTCCTGGCATTTTATGCACAACATTTAGAAGCTTATGTCACACATCACCCACTCTTCTAACCACTTGAAGACAAAGCCCTTTCTGACACTTTTTGATTACATGAAAAAATTATTTTTTTTTGCAAGAAAATTACTTTGAACCCCCAAACATTATATATTTCTTTAAAGCAAATGCCCTACAGATTAAAAGGGTGGGTGTTTCATTTTTTTTTTCACACAGCATTTGTGCAGCGATTTTTCAAACGCATTTTTTGTGAAAAAAACACACTTTTTTAAATTTTAATGCACTAAAACACACTATATTGCCCAAATGTTTGATGAAATAAAAAAGATCTTAGGCCGAGTACATGGATACCAAACATGACATGCTTTAAAATTGGGCACAAACGTCCAGTGGCAACAAAATTAATACATTTTTAAAAGCCTTTAAAAGCCTTTACAGGTTACCACTTTAGATTTACAGAGGAGGTCTACTGCTAAAATTACTGCCCTCGATCTGACCTTCGCGGTGATACCTCACATGCATGGTGCAATTGCTGTTTACATTTGACGCCAGACCGACGCTTGCGTTCGCCTTAGCGTGAGAGCAGGGGGGACAGGGGTGCTTTTTTTTTTTTTTTTTTTTTTCTTTATTATTTTTTTGCTTTTTTATCTTATTTTTAAACTGTTCCTTTCATTTTTTTTTTTTTAATCATTTTTATTGTTATCTCAGGGAATGTAAATATCCCCTATGATAGCAATAGGTAGTGACAGGTACTCTTTTTTGAAAAATTTGGGGTCTATTAGACCCTAGATCTCTCCTCTGCCCTCAAAGCATCTGTCCACACCAAGATCGTTGTGATAAAATGCTTCCCCAATTTCCCAATGGCGCTGTTTACATCCGGCGAAATCTAAGTCATAAAATGCTCGTAGCTTCCGGTTTCTTAGGCCATAGAGATGTTTGGAGCCACTCTGGTCTCTGATCAGCTCTATGGTCAGCTGGCTGAATCACCGGCTGCATTCTCAGGTTCCCTGTTGAGACAGGAGAGCCAGAGAAAAACACGGAAGACGGTGGGGGGGGCATTCCCTCCCACTGCTTGTAAAAGCAGTCTAGAGGCTAATTAGCCGCTAGGATTGCTGTTACATGAAAGCCGACCGCTGGCTGAAAAGAATACCAAGATGATACCTAAACCTGCAGGCATCATTCTGGTATAACCACTCAAAGTCGTGAATGGCGTACCTGAAGACAAAAAAATGGTTAACAATAAAGCACAGTAAACATTAAAGTATAAAAAATTGCATACCTGAAAAGCAAACATGATAAAACATAATAACAATAAAACATTGCAGAATAGAATACAGTAAAAAAAGAGCAGAACAATAGAGAGAGAATAGAGAGAGAGAGAACAATAAAACGACAAATATTTTTTTTTTTTTATATTTTTGTTTGTGGTTTTTTTTGTTTTTTTTTTACACTTTTTTTTGTAACTAACTTTTATAACTGTAACCGGTTCCAGGTTCAGGTCTCTCAAAATGCGATGGCATCTTGGGAGACCCTGTGAAAGTGTGCCTAGTCTGTGCAATGCTGTACCCTACGCTAATACTCAGCTAGTGAATGGTAGCGTTCAAAACATTCACCAATGCAAAGACCAGGATTGTCAGGACAGGTGGGACAATAATAGCGGGTGTCACGCTTATATCCGCGCTTGCTGCAGACACGGCCTCTTTTTTGGGGGGGGTTTGTTGGGTAGGGGTACTCGGGAGGACATAAAAATGCCTCTCATGCAGCCGACTGCATTTGGTTGGGGATGTGAATGGGGGAATTACGGGCGCTGCAGAAGCGGTGGGTTCCCAATTAGGATTGGCAAATGCAGCATGAAGGGCACTATGGGCACGACGGGCCTGTGTTTGTCTTTTTGGTGGCAGCGGGACACTACTTGTGCTAGCCACGTCACCAGCTTGAACTGCCCTTTTGGGACTCGCCACGTCACCAAGTGTTACTGCAGTGCTGGTTTGCCTACGACCGGGGTGTACTAGGCCGCTGGCGCTTGCCAGTTCACCAAAACGCTACAAATAAAAAACTGTTAGCGATCGCAGGGATCAGGCCTGACTCTGCGAACGCTGCAGTTATGCGTTTAGTGTTTTGTAAGTGACAGTGATTGATCGATACTGCACTTGGGTGGGCTGGGCTGGGCCGGGCGGGGGGGCAAAACGCAGGTGTTAGCAGGTATCTGGGCTAATCCCACTAACACTGCGTTTTTGGGAACCTTAAACTGCTGGGGACGCTAGTATAGATCTGATCGGATCAGATATTGATCCGTTCAGATACTATACCACTAAGGGAGGCGTATGCTGCGTGCGTGGGTGTTAGCGGTACTGGCGCTAATCTGACGCTGCCTGGGGCGACGCATATCACCGCCGGGCGATCAGGGGGCTAAACCTTTATTCGGTAATAAACGGCGGGTGCACTGACACTATAAAAAATAAGCAAACTAACCAGCGTCACCCGTAACAGTTATACAGTAATCAGTGGTGAAAGGGTTAACTAGGGGGCAATCCAGGGGTTAAAACATTTATTAGGTAGTATATGGGGGTCCCTGTCGCTATAAAACGCTGACGGCGAACCTAAATATTTACCTCCCTAACTAGCGTCACCAGCGACACTAATACCGCGATCAGAAAAATGATCGCTTAGCGACACTGGTGACGGGGGGTGATCAAGGGGTTAAAACTTTATTAGGGGGGGTTAGGGGGGTACCCTAGACCTACAGGGGGCTAACCCTAACTGTCCTACCACTTCTAACTGTCACAAACTGACACCATGCAGTAATCAGGAAAAAAAAAAAAAAAAACCTGCTTGGTGTCAGTGTGACAGGGAGGGGGAGGGGTGATTGGGGGGGGATCGGGGGGGCGATCAGGGGGGGATCGGGGGTGTTTAGTCTGCCTGGCATGTTCTACTGTGTTGTGTTTTACACTTATTCAGATGTCTTCTCTCCTCAGCGCCGGAACGGAAACTGCTGAGCCGAGGAGAGATGACATCACATCCTCTGCCTCTGTGTACTATACAGAGGCAGGGGATGTTTCTCATTGGCTGGGAGCGATCGCGAGGGGATGGCCACCCCCTTATCTCTGATCGCTGCCAGACAAATGCCGACCGCCGCTGGCACCGGGGGGGGGGTGTCCGATCGGACCCCCCGCCCGTGGGAAGGCAATCACGTACCAGGTACGTGATTTTGCCTGCCCGTGCCATTCTGTTCACGTATATAGGCGTGAGGCGGTCGGCAAGTGGTTAAAAAAGGACCAGATCTCAACAACACACTTCTTAGCGTTCTCATCAGATTCTGCAAAAAAGGCATTTCCACAGTTGCTGACATGCAACAAATGTTTCTCAGTTTTCAAATCAAGGAAGAACACAGGAACTTTCTGAGATTCTTCTGGTTTAGGGATAACGACCCCACTAAAGACATTATAAACTACTGCATGAAAGTGCACGTTTTTGGCAATAGCCCATTCCCTGTTGTTGCTATCTATGAACTTAGGCTATCTGCCCAGGAAGGTGAAAAAGACTATGGGCAAGATGTTAGACAGTTCATTGAGAGGGAGACTTTTATGTAGATGATGGCCTGAAGTCACTTCCAACGCCTGAGGCTGCAATCAGTCTACTTAAGAGGACCCAAACCACACTTGCCTGTTCAAACCTTAGGTTGCATAAGATAGCTTCAAACAGCAAGGCTGTTATGGAAGCCTTCCCCTCTCAAGATCATGATAGTGATGTGAAAGAGCTAGACTTGGCAACAGACTCGCTACCCATGCAGCGCAGCCCAGGACTCAATTGGGATCTCAAGTCTGACACCCTCACCTTCCAGGCTGACCAGGAGCCAAAGCCTTTCACATGGCGAGGTGTCTTGTCTACCATAAACAGTCTGTATGACCCACTCGTGCTTGCAGCACCAGTGACCGTCCAAGTAAGATTCTGCTCACTACAGACACGTGTGATTGGGATTCTCCACTTCCTCCTGAGAAAGAGACATTAAGGGGTAACATGGAAAGACTCTTGAAAGGCATTAGTCAGCTTACACATACATAAGCCATATGCTCACATTTCCCCTGCAGAAGTTCAGTACAGAAAGCTATGTGTATTCTGCGATGCTTCGGTAAAAGCAATAGATGCAATCCATATTGGATTTGTAATGGGTAAGGCCAAGCTAGCACCATGTCCTGAGACCACCATTCCAAGATTGGAACTTTGTGCTGCTGTTCTAGCAGTGGAGCTAGCAGAACGGATTACATCTGAAAAAGATGTAGAAGTTGAGGACGCAGAGTTTAATACGGACAGCAAGGTAGTGCTGGGCTACATTTACGAGAGCAGGAGAATAAAAAAGCAATGGTGATAAAGGACAACCCTGCCGAGTACCGTTAGTCATGGGGAGGCTAGGTGTCAAGAAGGATGACATCTGTACTTGAGCTGTAACTGTCGAATAAAGAGCTTCTAAAGCTTTTAGAAAAGGTCCTCTAGAACCATATGTCTTTAAAACATTAAACATATAAGGCCAGCTCAGTCTATCAAGGGCCTTTTGTGCATCTATACTTAAGATCAGTGCCTGTCGGGAGGTTCTATCCAGAAGATCTATCAGATCTATCGTACGACGGGTATTGTCCCACGCATGTCTACCAGGAACAAAGCCCACCTGATCCCTATGAAACAATTTAGGGATAAGTCTAGATAATCTTGACGCAAGAATTTTGGTAAAAATTTTATAATCTCAATTTAAAAAGGGCTATAGGCCTGTAATTATCTGGAATAGAGGGATCCTTGCCTGGTTTGGGATGACGGAAATAAATGAGTGAGAGAATTGTGGAAGAGGAGACGTACCCTTAAGCAGGGATTCATAGAGAGTCAGCATGTGTGGGGACAGGATATCAAAGAAGGATTTATAGTAAAAGTAGGGCAACCCTTTGGGGCCGGGTGATTTATGTAGTGGGAGTTTAACTATGGGCAGGAGTTCCTCAGTCGTAATGTCTATATTCAAACTGGCTAGGTCCTCTGAAGACAGTTTCGGGAGTTTTATGTTGGAAAAAAAAAAGTTTTAAACTTCTCCTGAGTGAAATTAAAATGGTTCTCTGTTTGACATTGCACGGGGGCACTATACTCTAGAGCCATCCGCCTGTTGAAGGAAATCAGGAAATGAGTTAAATGGGCGTGGATGTAGTTTGTTGACTAGCATTCTATAGGGTTTATTTGAATATTCATAAAATTTTTGTTTTGTCCATAATAAAGATCTGGCTGCCCTACCAAATTGTATTAGTTTGATTTGCTCTCTGAGAGAGATGACCTTACGTAGTTTCGACACTGTGGGGTCACCCAATAGTCTCTGCTCCGCGGTGACCAAAGCGGAAGTGGGGGACTGTATAAGACTATTTCTATCTTTCTTCAACCGAGAGCTTTCAGCTATGCAAGCACCTTGAAAAACCATCTTGTGTGCCTCCCAAGGCGTGGAGAAGTCTGAGACTGACCCTATACTAAAAATATTCTTCTAGATTTTTTGCTAAGATGTTACGTGAAACCTCAGATTGTAGGAGGTGATCATTTAGGCGCCAGTGACAGGACTTAGTGTAGGCCTGGGAGAGCACAAGGTTTATTGTAATAGGAGCATGGTCCGACCATGTAATAGGATATGAGTGGGGCTGATATAAAGAAATGGTCAAGACGTGAGTACATTTTATGAGCTGAGGAATAAAATGTGATCTGTTTAGAGGAAGGGTGTCTAATCCTCCATGAGTCAAATAGTTGATGAGACCTTATAAACTTGCGAAAGGAATTGGCTTGGGATATAATTTTTTTTGAAGGCATAGTATCAAAGAGGGTTGCTTTGAAGTCCCCGCCAATGATCTTAAAAGGTTGTGAGGGGTAGTGAGGTGAGTCGAACAGTTTATTAAGAAAATCAACTTGGCCTGTATTAGAGATAGAGATTGATGAGTGTAAAAGAGGTAGTCATATATTCACAATCCAATATAAGAAATCTACCAAGAGGATCGGCATAAGAGCTTTTAACCTTAATGGGGCACGATTTTCTAATCAGAATCGCCACTCCCGCCCTGCCCGAAGGATCCAAGGCAAGGAAGGAGGTGGGGAAATACCTTAAGGCAAATTTAAGCGATCCCTCTGACTTAAAGTGGGTCTCTTGGATCATCACCACATCTGCGTCTGAGGCCCTGAAATCCTTCAGGGCCATCCAACGCTTGCGGATGGAACCAAGAGCTTCACATTGTACGACATAATCTTTAAAGCCATGTGTGTGGACCCGTCAGGTAAGCTTGTGTAAAAGGCAGAGACATCAAAGAGCACTAGAACATAAGAGACAAAAAAGATACAAATATGATCATAAACATTGCCTGTAGCAGCATTTCCTTGGTACCCAAATGTTAGCAGACATAATCTGTAATAAAACTGCAATTGGCTAGAAAGGTATGGGTAGAACATTTTCAACCTAGGGAGCTGATTGATATCAATGGACATAGTAGAAAACAAAAACCAACTGGGGAAAAAAATAAAAACAAAAAGGAACTGGAATTTTTGAAGACTTGAAAGGCAACTGCATCTCAGGAGGCCCTGAACGAATGTCAAGGCCAGGTAGGGGCGTGTACGGACTTCCATCAGGAAACTCTAGGTAGAGAGCTGGGAAGCCCCGGCCGTTCACCTTTTGAGCTAGCAATTGGTAGCAATTGGGGTAAATCTGCCAGTAGAGGAACAGTTAACAGTACAGAGAAAATGTCAGCGGATGAACAAGAGAATCTGTCAACTGAGGCACAATGGCCAGGGAGGGAGAAACAGACCATTAGTAACAGAACCTCATGGGATGAGGAAAAATTGGCTCTACCCTAAACAAAGAACAGGGTAGATACAAAAATTATATTAGGTCAGAACAGCAATTTCCATTACTCTTAAAACGGGAAGAGTCGGAAATAATCTGAGTAATACTGTATGGATGGATCCAAAGAAACAGGAGCAAGACAATCAAGGAGGTTGCTTGGAGGTGCGTAGGCATTGGGGTGTGGAGAAACGTTTCTTGGACCTGTCTCTCACGGGGGTCCAGATACGGCTGGGTGTGTTAGGAGGTGGACGGGTCTGATTGTTTGGAGGAATCAAATCCTCTTGCGGGAGGGGAGGTAGACCGTGGGAAAACTCCAGTAATACGGAATCTTGTGATGTTGTAAATGCAAGGTGAATGGATGCAAATTCCTACGTTTAGCAAGGGTAATGGGGGAAAGGTCACTGAAAATGTGGAGTTTTGCCCCCTTGTATGTAAGTTGGGGCTTGTTACGCGTGGCTAGAGTGAGTGCTTCCTTGCTATAAAAAAAAAAGAAATTTCACTATAACATCTTTGGGTCTAGCTCCAGCCGGAGGTTTTGGGCCCAAAGATCGGTGTGCTCTATCCAGACGCCAGTCAATGTCCACCACCGTAGGGGCCAGGGTGTTGAAGAGACCCAGAAGATAAGCACGTAGGTCAGAGTCCCCCACTGTTTCAGGGATACCTCTGAAGCGTAAATTCTGCCTCCTTTCTCTATTTTCCAAGTCCTCCTGCTGTAATTGCAATTGTGAGACTGATAAACGCAAGTTGTGGTTTTCCTCTTCAATAGCCTGCACATAGTTTATCATCTCATCGAATTTGTTTTCAAGAGTGTCAGTACGTTCTCCAATTTGGTCTATCTCTCCTCTCAGTTCTGCAGCAAGCTTGTTCACCTCAATGGAGACATGGTTTGTGATTTGTTGAAGGAAGAGCTGAAGCTTAGCGTCTAGCTTGGCATCTAGTATATCTGGAGTAAGAATCTCATGTGGAGAAGATGAAACAAGGCCCGGACCTTGAGCAATAGTAGGTGGAGTGTTCACAGCATTCTCCACACCCATAGATGGATCCATCGCCGCAAACGGGTCTGTGGAGTAGTTTGAGGTTGTAAGTTGTGTTGTCAGGACTATACTCACCGAGGCCAAGATGCCGAGAGCGGCTCGCCCTTACGACCACGCGCACCCGAACCCCTGGAAGTGATACAGGGAATTGGGGGCACGCGGAGGCACGGGCTTCCGGTGGTGGCCGGATTCCTGACGAGCCAGAAGGAGGTCCGTGTAGCCGTTGGGCACTGGAGAAGCTGCAAGGCAAGTGGTTAACTGGAACTGGAGTATCAGGCAGGACAAGTCCGTTATACAAGCAGAGGTCAGAACCGGGATATCAAGCAGAGCAAGTCCGTATAATCAAGCAGGGTTCAGAGGTATCAGGCCAGCAAGCGTAATCCGTTAAACAGGCAGAGGTCAGGGTATCAGGCAAGCAAGAGTAATCCGGTTAACAGGCAGAGATCAGGGTATCAGGCAAGCAAGAGTAATCCGGTTAACAGGCAGAGGTCAGGGTATCAGGCAAGCAAGGGTAGTCCGTTTAACAGGCAGAGGTCAGGGTATCAGGCAAGCAAGGGTAATCCGTTTGACAGGCAGGGTTCAGCACCGGAAACACTGTAGACAAGGAAATAGCAGGTACAGGGGACAGGGCACAGCTGACGACAAACCAGCAACCCGACTGGGTGCTGGAGCCGTCAGATGTAGCCCTCCGGCGAGCGCGTCAGCGTGACGCGCTGCCGGGCACCCGCACGGCCACGGCACGCACACCATTGGGCCGCGAACGGGTGTACGGCGCAGCGTGAGTCCTCCGCGCATGCGCCCTGGAGCCCGGCGGACGAAGGCGGCTTGTGCCTCCTGACATGTGGCCTGGTGACACAGCATTCCATATTTGACCCTTAGCGGGGCCCAGAGGCTTGTAGTTTCGCTGTTGCTGGCCAACTTTGCCCATGAGATGGTCAAGGGATGTGGCAGATGGTCAGGCTTACCTCCGGAGCTGTAAAAGACTAGTATAGTGTAACGGATGTCTCGGGGAGCAGGCGGGCCTCTGAGCTCATTTAAGGAACAAAATCCATATTAGGTGAAGTGACCACCATTCATTTGTAAGCTACATTTCTCTGTTTTAAAGGAAACCGTTTGGATATCTGTGGAGGTAATAATCCTAATGGTGGGCACAGTTTAGTTAGTGTGAGGTTAGCATACAGGTAAGGTGAGAGGGAAGTGGCCGGGTGTATCTGGAGTCCCTAGATGGCCACCGACTTCCGAGTGTAGGCCGAAGCCGCTGTCTTTCCTAATAGCCGTTGCTGGCCATGTAAGTTCTGGCCTGCCCGATTTCCAGTAATCCCCACTAGGCTCAGCCGATGGACTAGCGGGCAGACACTGCCAGGGCACTAGCTGTGTGGGGGGAAGGCAGACGGTCTGTCACTCACCGCGTGCACGGAGGAAGAAAGAAGCCGGGTCGGCAGTCCGCAAGCCGCGGCGTAACGTCAGGCCACGGGATGTCGGATCGGAGGATATCTTAAGTGATTTTCAGGCAATCCTCCCCTGCTATAGAGATATCCAGTGTCCTCCGGGAGGGGGTGACTGCTGGTGTGCTGGGGTGCAGCGGTCCTCCAACCCTCGGTTCTCTATGTGCCAGGGAGATCGTGGGGGGCCCGCAGGCCTCAAGATGGCAGTGGGCCTAGAGCCTGGAGATCGAGAAGTTGATCTGTAAAATACACACAGCTGGGCACAGTCTGCAGTCAGGGAGTAGTTGTAGATGTAGTAACCGATGCCCTGAAGGGTATGCTGATATTTCCAATGTTCAGCGGGATGAGGCAAAGGAAGGATAGCAGTGGATTGTCTCTATTTGTGCGGAGCACAGCACAAACACTTCTTCCCTGATTCGTGTCCGGACACGCCCCCTGAGAGCAGGAGATTCTATGTGGTTGATTTACTAAAGGCAAATCCACTGTCACGTACCTTACAGCGGAGTCTGAAATGACGAGGGTGGCCTCTTGCACGGTCCCGGCCTAGCACCCCTGGAGGTTGAGACAGGGCTGCTAGGGCGGCGGAAGGGTGCAGGTGCCTGCTGGCAGGATCAGGAACACAGAAGTCCTCATAAAGGAGATGGGACACTGATCACTGTATGGGTTCACAAGAAGTCCAGCAGAGGTACTTGCAGGGTCAAAGACAGGCAGGAGTTGGCAACGTGCTGGCAGCGAGGTACACAATCGGCAGGCAGATTCGTAGTCAGGGACTGGTGGAGGTTGGCAACAAACTGGCAGCGAGGTACAGAATCGGGAGACAGAGCCGTAGTCAGAAGTCCAAGCCGGGTTCAGTACAGGAAGCAAGACAGACAGAGATGCAAGGATGATCCGAGAGGGTAGTCAAGGAAAGCAGAGATTCAAGATCAGGGTCAAGTAAACAAGGCAACAGCAAGGGTTCCGGAATGAGCTGAGACAATCCAGCACTGATACTAGTATGCTGATCATTTAAATAGGGCGCCTCGCGCTGTGATTCGTTGGCGTGCGAACGTGCACGCGCTGACGTGCACTCATTCGTACAATTGCGTTACGTGCGTGCCTAGTCCAGGGCTTGCTTGTTCTTACCGTACGTCTGGCTGGCACACGGGAACGAGCGTTTTTGATGGTTCTCTGACATTGCCCCCTCCTTATGGGCAGCCTCAGGATGCCCATCTGAGCCCTCCTTTCCGGATGAGAATGATGAAAGGCTTGTATAAGTCTTGGGGTGTTAGGTACCTGGTAGGAGAGCCTGACTGTAGGAGAAGACCTCTCATACAACGCTGGTTCAGGAGCCACTGGAGTGGGGACAGTGGTCTCCTGAGCGCAGTGGGGTAGGAGTGCCTGTATAGTCTCTGATGTGGAGGCAGAGATCCCTCCTGGGATGGCCGTGCTGCAGGTGAGTGGAGACTGGAACAGCAGCAGACTTGACACCTTGGGTTGCAGGTGAGAGGAGACTGGAACGGCAGCAGACTTGACACACCTTGGGTTGCAGGTGAGAGGAGACTTGACACACTGGAGGGAGAGATCACTGAAGCTGAAGGTGCAACAGCAAGTGAATGGCAGGCACAAGCAGAGTCAGACAGTCCGGGTCGGCAGGTAGCTGGCACAGGTAATAACAGCAGGCAAGGCAGAGTCGGTGAACAGGCAAAGGTCGGCAACGGTGGTAGATTCAGACAGAAGAGTAGTCAGACAGGCCGGATCGGGGTTGGAGCAGGTCGGATGGTCAAACAAGCCGGGTCAAATCAGGTAGCAGACAATCAGGATATGGGTTCAGACAGATTCACAGAGCTGAGACGAAGCAGCAATGTTCCCATGGAACAGGGGAACTTTTATGTGCTGGTTGGCGCCAAACCGGCGCTAAGGCGGACGCGCACGCGCCCGTGCACGCACCCGCGCCGTGCACCCGCGCGTGGCCCGAGCGCCGCGCTGACGCACGGCAACAGTGGCAGCTTGGCGCTGTGTCAGAACAAGGACGCGCCGGCTCCTAGACGCATGCAAGCGACCTGATCTGGTGTTGGTGGATCCCTGACATTGCCCCCCCCAAGGGGCAGCCTCCGGATGCCCAACAACCTCTTCTTCTCAGGATGAGTAGAGAAATAGGCGCGTACTAAACGCCTAGCATGCACATTACTGTCCGGTTCCCACGAGTTACTTTCTGGGCCGTAGCCTTTCCATTTGATTAAGAATTGGTTTTGCCCTTGCCTTCTTCTACAATCAAGGATAGCCTCAACCTCAAATTCCTCGCTGCCATTAACTACCACAGGTTCAGGAGGTCTTGTCCCTCTAGCAGGAAAGGGATCAGGTACAGCAGGTTTGAGCAGAGATACATGGAAAACTGGATGAATTTTCAATGAATCAGGTAAAGTCAGTTCATAAGACACTTCATTGATCTTCCTTCTAACTGGAAAGGGTCCCATGAATCTGGGTGCCAACTTCTTAGAAGGACATGCTAACTTGATATTAATGGTAGAAAGCCATACCTGATCGCCAATTTGTAAGTTCAGCTCCCCCCTTCTTTTCCGGTCGAAGATTTTCTTACCATCTGCCTGGGCCTTGGACACTGTTTCCTGCAACAACCGGCTGTTGTGACTGAGGAACTCCACTGTATTTTGTACTGCTGGGACCGAAGACTCTGAAAGGAAATCAGGTAAAAAGGTTAGGTGAAAGCCGTAATTGGCGAAAAAAGGAGATTGACCGGTGGCAGAATGTTTGGCATTATTGTAAGCAAATTCCGCTAAGGGTAGTAGGGATACCCAATCATCTTGTGTGAATGATGTGAAACATCTGATGTATTGTTCCAGGGTCTGATTAGTCCTCTCTGTCTGACCGTTTGTTTGAGGGTGATAGGCCGAGGACAAGGCTAATTCAATTTTTAGGGTTTCACACAGGGATCTCCAGAAACGTGAGGTGAATTGAACCCCTCTATCCGAAACTATGTTTACAGGCACTCCATGAAGTCTGATGATCTCCTTGACAAATATGCGAGCAGTTTCAGTGGCAGACGGGGTTCCCCTTAAAGGTAGAAAATGAGCCATTTTGGTTAGACGGTCCACTACTACAAAGATGGCTGAGCACCCTTCAGAACATGGAAGCTCCACAATAAAATCCATAGAAATCATTTTCCATGGTCTGTCGGGTACAGGCAATGGTTTCAATAGGCCCCAAGCTCGATTTCTGGATGACTTATTCTGAATGCAGATGGGACAGGAACTGATATACTTTTCACAAAAGTCTTTCAGATTGGGCCACCAGAATGTACGCTGCACTAGTTCCAGGGTTTTGCGAACTCCAAAGTGACCTGCTAATGGATGATCGTGGAGCAGTGTCAAGACCTTGACCCGAACATTTTCAGGAACGAAAATTTGGCTTCCCTTCCAGAACAGACCATCTCTACTTACTAAAGAAATCCCAGTAGGCCTGGCTGACTCATAGGATGCTTCTTTAATCAGGGAAAGTAAGTCTGTTTGTAGCAGTAAAAAATTGTTTGCGGGTAAGATGGTGTCAGGAGTAGATAAGTCCTTAGGATTGTCGTGCATGCGTGACAATGCATCCGGTTTAATATTTTTTGAGCCTGGGCGGTAAGTGATATGGAAGGAAAAACGTGAGAAAAACAGAGCCCAGCGGGCTTGTCGAGGCTTCAGCCGTTTGGCAGATCGTAAGTATTCCAGGTTTTTATGGTCAGTATAAATTAGTACTGGATGCATAGCCCCCTCCAACAGGTACCTCCACTCTTCCAGTGCAGTTTTAATGGTGAGAAGCTCTCGGTCACCAACGTCATAATTCTTCTCCGCAGGGGAGAGTTTACGGGAGAAGAATCCCACAGGGTGCATTATCTCTTTGCTACCTTTGCGCTGTGAAAGAATCGCACCTACCGCAATCTCGGAGGCATCAACCTCTAAAATAAACGGTAAGGATGGTTCAGGGTGACTGAGGATAGGTGCTGAAGTAAACAGCCTTTTGAGATTTTCGAAAGCGTCTTGGGCAAGTTGGTTCCAAGAGAAACGGATATTTTGTTTGGTTAACTGTGTGATGGGTGCAATTATGGCTGAGAACCCCCTGATGAACTTTCTGTAGAAGTTTGCAAACCCCACAAACCGCTGAACACCCTTCTTGTCCAAGGGTACCGGCCAGTCCACAACAGCGGAAACTTTTTGTGGGTCCATCTTGATGCCTGTTGCAGAGATGATTAACCCCAGGAATTGGATGCTCTGTTGTTCGAACTCACATTTTTCCGCTTTTGCGTACAGACTGTGTAAGCGGAGACGACCCAACACCCTGCGGACATGTTCCTGATGCAATTCACGGGATTCTGAAAAAATCAATATATCGTCCAAGTATGCAATTACAAATACATCTAAAAAGTCCCTGAGGACGTCGTTAATCAGGTGTTGGAAGGTTGCAGGGGCGTTGCAGAGTCCAAAGGGCATGACCAGGTATTCATAATGCCCGAATCGGGTTCGGAATGCTGTCTTCCACTCATGTCCAGCCCGGATACGGATTAAATTATAAGCCCCTCTCAGGTCAAGTTTGGTGAAAATGACGGCAGTCCTTAATTTTTGAAAAAGTTCAGGTATCAAAGGTAAAAGGATACCGATTTTTGACCGTGATCTTGTTTAGTTCACGATAGTCGATGCACGGCCGGAGAGACTTGTCCTTTTTGGTGACGAAAAATATTCCGGCGCCAGCTGGAGAGGTAGAATGGCGTATAAAACCTTTGGCCAGGTTCTCATCTATATATGTTTTTAGTACTTCCTGTTCTTTCTCAGATAATGGGAAAATGCGTCCGAATGGTATTTCGGATCCTGGCAGCAATTCGATGGGGCAATCGTATGGGCGATGAGGTGGAAGAGAGTCTGCCCCTTTTTTACTAAAAACATCAATGAATTCATGATATTGTTTGGGTATGACCTGGCAAAGTTTCTGGTCGGTGTCTAAACAAAGTAGGGTGGAAGAGGAATCCGAATCCTTAAAACAATGTTCAAGACAGTAAGAGGATGAGAATTTCACTTCTCCAGATGTCCAATGAATGTATGGGTTGTGGGCCTGCAGCCAAGGAATGCCCAGGATGATGGGAAACATAGGGGAGGAGATGGCATCAAGAACCAGCAGTTCCTTGTGTTGGGAGGAAGTAGAAGCAGGCAGAGGCAAGGTTTCCTGGGTTACTCGTCCCGATCTGATGCGGGAACCATCAGCTAGAAATACAGCGAGTCCATGGGTCTTGGTTCGTAATGGGATGTTATGCTGGCTGGCAAAGTTTAAGTCAATAAAGCAACTGCATGCTCCGGAATCAATGATGGCGTTGATCGTTATAGTCCCTTCTTGCAGCTGTAAAGACAGAGGAATGGCAATGTGGGTAGAGTTCGCAGACAGAGCGGAAAGACTGGTATACACAGAAGATGGGCACTTGCTTAACTTGACTGGACAGTTCAGGACATAGTGCCCAGTCCCACCGCAGTAGAGGCACAGATTGAGTTGCCGGCGTCGGGCCCGTTCTTCCGGCGATAAGGCAGGTCGCATCAGTCCTAATTGCATAGGCTCTGCAGAGTCAGGCATGGCATTAGCTGGATTTGAACTGGGTGGAGGTAAGTAGCGTGCTGCCGGGAGTGGTGCTCTGGCTGTCATCCACATCGGACGGGATTGTAGAGCGGATCGTTCAGAACGACGTTCCCGGATTCGCCGGTCGATTTGAATAGTCAGATTGATTAATGCTTCAAGAGTGTTTGGTACACCCACACGGGCAAGTTCGTCCTTTAAACCTTCAGATAGACCCAAGCGGAACTGATGATGCAGGGCCGCATCATTCCACTGAGTGTCCGCACTCCAACGTCTAAAGTCCATGATATAGTCTTCCGCAGGTCTGCGACCTTGTTGGAGCGTGAACAGTGCTGATTCAGCTGTTGCAGTCTGTTGAGGGTCCTCGTAAATTTGCGCCATGGCTTCAAAGAAAGATGATAACGACTGGGTTAGTGCTGAGTCCCCCTCAAGTAGACGATGAGCCCAGATCTGAGGTTCCCCTTGTAAGAGGGAGATCACGAACCCCACCTTGGTGGCCTCCAGTGAAAAAGTTCGGGGCTGTAACGCGAAGAAGAGCTTGCAGGCGTTGTGAAAGGCCCGGAACTTGGACCGGTCTCCAGAGAATCTATCAGGAGTGGGAACCTTGGGTTCAGGTGGAAGCATTACAACCGAAGGACCAGGAGCCGTCTGTGCCGGGGTTGCGGCTGAGGAGGAGGCCAGGGGGTTAGGCCCTGCTAGGTTCTGGACTTGTCCCTCCAATCTGTTGTAGTTATCCTGGAGGGATTGTACGGCTTGAGTGAGGGCCGCAAGGTGGGTGCATATTTCTTTCAAAGGAGAGGTATCTCCTGCAGGCTCAGTCATGGCTGCTTCGTACTGTTAGGTACCTGGTAGGAGAGCCTGACTGTAGGAGAAGACCTCTCATACAACGCTGGTTCAGGAGCCACTGGAGTGGGGACAGTGGTCTCCTGAGCGCAGTGGGGTAGGAGTGCCTGTATAGTCTCTGATGTGGAGGCAGAGATCCCTCCTGGGATGGCCGTGCTGCAGGTGAGTGGAGACTGGAACAGCAGCAGACTTGACACCTTGGGTTGCAGGTGAGAGGAGACTGGAACGGCAGCAGACTTGACACACTGGAGGGAGAGATCACTGAAGCTGAAGCTGAAGGTGCAACAGCAAGTGAATGGCAGGCACAAGCAGAGTCAGACAGTCTGGGTCGGCAGGTAGCTGGCACAGGTAATAACAGCAGGCAAGGCAGAGTCGGTGAACAGGCAAAGGTCGGCAACGGTGGTAGATTCAGACAGAAGAGTAGTCAGACAGGCCGGATCGGGGTTGGAGCAGGTCGGATGGTCAAACAAGCCGGGTCAAATCAGGTAGCAGACAATCAGGATACGGGTTCAGACAGATTCACAGAGCTGAGACGAAGCAGCAATGTTCCCATGGAACAGGGGAACTTTTATGTGCTGGTTGGCGCCAAACCGGCGCTAACGCGGACGCGCGCGCCCGTGCCCGTGCACGCACTCGCGCCGTGCACCCGTGCGTGCCTGAGCGCCGCGCTGACGCACGGCAACAGTGGCAGCTTGGTGCTGTGTCAGAACAGGGACGCGCCGGCTCCTAGACGCATGCAAGCGACCTGATCTGGTGTTGGTGGATCCCTGACATGGGGCATGGAGGTTTGCTTCTGGTTCCCAGGAATTTTCTTCTGGACCAAAACCTTTCCATTTAATTAAATATTGATTCTGTTCCCGTCTTCTCCTGCAATCTACAATGGTCTCGATTTTGAACTCCTCTTCTCCATCCACCAGTATGGCCTCTGGGGGCCCGCTTGCACGACCTGGAAAGGGATTAACCACATCAGGCTTCAACAAGGAGGTATGAAACACAGGGTGAATCTTAAATGAGTCGGGAAGTTTAAGCTCATAAGCCACTGGATTCATTTTTCTCTTGACCGGAAAAGGTCCTAGATATTTAGGTCCCAATTTCCTGGACGGACAGGCAAGTTTCAGATTCAAAGTTGAAAGCCACACACGATCACCAACCTTCAAATCCAGTTCTCCTCTCCTCTTCCTGTCGAAGAACCTCTTATTAACCTCTTGTGCCTTGGCAATGGTCTCTCTCAGCACCTGGTTATTGGTAGCAAGGAAATTCAATCTGTCCTGAACTGCTGGCAAAGGAGAGTCCGGAATCAATGTTGGCAAAAAGGAGGGATGAAACCCATAATTTGAGAAGAAGGGAGATTGGTTGGTGGCGGTATGGGCAGAGTTATTAAATGCAAATTCTGCCAATGGCAGAAGTGAGGCCCAATCTTCTTGGGAAAAGGAGGTGAAGCAGCGCAGGTATTGCTCCAGCATTTGGTTGGTACGCTCAGTCTGTCCGTTGGACTGGGGATGATAAGCCGAAGAGAAATTGAGTTTGATGCCCAGCGCTTCGCACAGTGCTTTCCAAAATCTTGAAGTAAACTGTACTCCTCGATCTGAGACAATGTCACTAGGGATTCCGTGCAGTCTAACAACCTCTTTAATGAAGACTTTAGCAGTTTCAGTTGCTGATGGGGTCCCTTTCATAGGGATAAAATGTGACATCCTGGAGAGGCGGTCTACCACTACAAAGATAGATGAAAACCCTTCCGATGGAGGGAGCTCTACAATAAAATCCATTGTGATTCTATCCCAGGGCCTCTCAGGAATGGGTAGTGGTCTTAATAGTCCCCATGCTTTGTTTTTGCTGTTTTTGTTCCTGAGACAGATTGAACATGAGCCAACATATTTCCTGCAATCCTTTGCTAAGCTAGGCCACCAAAAATGTCTCCGGATCAAATCCATGGTCTTGTATCCTCCGAAATGGCTGGCCAGCGGGTAGTCATGACACACTTGTAGGATGGTAGCACGCAAATTCTGCGGTATGAAAACTTTATTACCCTGCCAATAGAGCCCATCGTTTTCCTAAAGGTCTGTGTCTGGGGGCAAAGAGACTCCCATGGATGCTTGACGGATCTGTGACATTAAGTCGGTTTGTGTAAGTAGAAAATTTCCAGCCTGTAGGATAGTATCTGTTTGAGGTGAAACTTCAACTTCCGTAAACATATGCGATAACGCGTCAGGTTTCGCATTCTTGGAGCCGGGCCGGTAGGTTATGTGGAAATTAAAGTGTGAAAAGAAAATAGCCCACCTTGCTTGTCTGGGCCTGAGGCGTTTGGCGGTCCTGAGATATTCTAGATTTTTGTGATCCGTGAAGAACAGTATTGGGTGTGTTGCTCCCTCCAAGAGGTATCGCCACTCCTCTAGAGCCAATTTAATTGCCAACAGTTCTCAGTCCCCCACATCATAGTTCCTTTCTGAAGGCCCTAATTTCTTTGAGAAGGCCACAGGGTGCATTAGAGCCTTGGGTCCTTGGTGCTGGGACAGGATGGCCCCTACGGTGCTCTCTGAGGCATCCACCTCCAGGATGTATGGAAGAGCGGGGTCAGGGTGCTAGTAACGGGGCCGAGGTAAAAAGTCCCTTTAACTTGTCAAAAGCAGCTTGGGCTGCCTCTGTCCATTGAAAACGGTTCTGTTTCTTGGTGAGCTGAGTGATGGGCATGATAATACCAAAGAAGTTTCTAATAAAATTTCCTGTAGAAATTAGAGAAGCCGATGAACCGTTGTACCCCTTTCTTATCAATGGGAGGTGGCCAGGAGGTTATAGCTGCGACTTTTTGGGGATACATTGCCATACCTCCTGTAGAAATTACCAGTTCGAGGAAGTGAATGGTCTGCCGTTCAAATTCACATTTCTTGGCCTTGGCATAGAGTCCATTTTGTCTTAATCTCAGAAGGACTTGTTTCACATGGACACGATGTAGTTCTAAAGAGGCTGAGAAAATTAGAATGTTGTCTAGGTAGACGATCATGAATAGGTCATAGGTCTAGAAAGTCTCTGAAGATGTTATTTACGAAATGCTGGAAGGTTGCTGGAGCATTGCATAACCCGAAGGGCATAACGAGGTATTCAAAGTGGCCAAAACTAGTCCGGAAGGCCGTTTTCCACTCGTCTCCCTCCCTGATTCTGATCAAATTGTAAGCACCTCGCAAATCAACTTGGTAAATACCCTTGCAGAGCGGAGTCTCTGGAGCAGTTCTGGAATCAGAGGCAAGGGGTAGCGATTTTTAACGGTAATCCGGTTTAATTCTCTGTAATTCACACATGGACGGAGTGAGTGGTCTTTTTTTTCAACAAAAAATATTCCTGCCCCGGCTGGTGAAGGAGAGCGTCGGATGAACCCCTTCTTGAGGTTCTCATTAATCTTTTAGGACTGCGAGTTCAGGTTCTGAAAGGGGAAAGATCCTTCCAAATGAGATTTCTGCCTCTGGTAAAAGTTCAATCGGGCAATCGTAGGGACGGTGGGGGGGGGGGGGGGGTATCTGATTTTTGCTTATCGAAAACATCCAGGAAATCATGGTACACGGATGGAACAATGTCTTGGGATTCGGATACTGGTTTCAGACAACCAATAACTGGAGCTGTGTGATGGAGGGTCTGGAGACAGTTGTGGAGACAGTAGGAGGACTGAAAAACGACCTTGCCGGTTGTCCAGTCTATCTGTGGATTGTGTGCTTGCAACCATGACATTCCTAGAATGATCCGAAAAAGTGGTGAAGATATAACGTCCAGCACAACAGTTCTTGGTGGTAGGGTGAGATGTCGGCAGGCAAGGGTTGGGTTTCTTGGATGATGGGCCCAGATTTGATGTTGGACCCATCAGCTAATCGTATGAACAGCTTATGTTGCTTAGATCGTAGAGGAATGTTGTGTTGCAGGGCAAAGGCACGATCAATGAAGCAGCTGCAGGCACCGGAATCAATTATGGCCTGGATCTGAAGCACCCCTTCTGGAAGCTGTAGAGAGACAGGAACAGCAATGCGAGTCATTCTTGCTAGAGTCAATGCATAATGATCAAGAGGAGAGTGTCACTTATGGGTCTTGTTGGGACACATATTGGCGTAATGACCGGCTCCTCCACAGTAGAGGCAGAGACTATTCATACGACGGCGTTGTTTTTCTCCAGGTGTCAAGGGTGCATGAAGCAAGCCTAACTGCATTGGTTCTGGAGTTTCAGTGGTAGGAGCAGATAGTGGGGGTGCAGAGGTAGGTAGGCGGCTAGGTACCCTGGGTAGCATCAACATGGGCCAGTACTGGCTGGTCCTTTCAGATCTTCGCTCCCTCAGCCCGCGATCGATCTGAATGGACAGTTGGATCAGTTCTTCGAGGGAATCGGGGATCCCCACACAAGCCAATTCATCTTTGAGTGCCTCCGAAAGCCCTAAACGGAACTGAAAACGGAGAGCAGCGTCGTTCCAATGTGTGTCGGAACTCCACCGTTTAAAGTCAGTAACATAATCCTCCACGGGCCTACAACCCTGCTGGAGGGTGTGGAGGCTGGCCTCGGCTGTGGTGGTACGTTGAGGATCATCATAAAGTTTAGCCATCTCATCCAAAAAAAGAGTCCATAGTACCCAGCAAGGGACTGGCTTGCTCCAGTAAATGATGAGCCCAGGTCTGAGGTTCTCCCTGCAGTAATGAAATGATGAACCCCACCTTGGTACTTTCCAAAGAGAAGGTGCGGGGCTGAAGCAGAAAGTACAAATGGCAGGCATTCCTGAAAGCACGGAATTTGCTGCGATCTCCCATAAATTTCTCTGGAGCAGGAACTCGTGGTTCTGGGGGTGGCACCACTACTGTGGGTGTAGAAGCTGGAACTGATGATGCAGGTGCTGCGGTCCGAGGTGCTTGGAGAGAGAGACTCCACTCGTTGTTCGAGTCGCTGGTAGCCATCTTGCAGGCCCTGGACTGCTTGAGTGAGATTTGCAATCTGTTGACACAGAGCATCCATAGCTGAGGCCCCACCTTTCAAACTCCATGTGGCTGGATTGTACTGTCACGTACCTTACAGCGGAGTCTGAAATGCCGACAGCGGCCTCTTGCAGACTCTTGACTCTTCCGGTCCTAGCACCCCTGGAGGTTGAGACAGGGCTGCTAGGGCGGCGGAAGGGTGCAGGTGCCTGCTGGCAGGATCAGGAACACGGAAGTCTTCGTAAAGGAGATGGGACACTGATCACTGGATGGGTTCAGAAGTCCAGCAGAGGTACTTGCAGGGTCAAAGACAGGCAGGAGTTGGCAACGTGCTGGCAGCGAGGTACACAATCGGCAGGTTGATTCGTAGTCAGGGACCAGTGGAGGTTGGCAACAAACTGGCAGCGAGGTACAGAATTGGGAGACAGAGCCGTAGTCAGAAATCCAAGCCGGGTTCAGTACAGGTGCTTTTTTCCCTATTGATAACACTGCCAGCTGCTTCCTGGGCTGCCGCTCCGTCCTCCCGCAGAGACAGGCTTTGCACCGTCCTGGCTTCCCCGCCAGACTGCGTTGTGTTTGGAGGCATTCCCTGGGAACCGATTAAGGAAGTTCACTCCCTATATAACCCCTCCTCCTTCCAGGAGCACATCAGTTTTTGTAGCAAAGCAATATACTTAAATCCCAAAAGAGGGGAGGGTCCTCTGTGACCCATGATGTACTCCAAGAAAAGGATTTTACAGGTAAGCTGTAATAAAAATCCTATTTTCTTTATCGTACATCTTGGGACACAGAGCCTTAAGTAATTACTTAATGGGACGTCCCATAGCAATGATACTTGAGGGGAGGGAGAGACAACCCGCAGGGTACCCCCAGACTTGAGGACTTATACTGCTGCCTGCAGCATACTGCGCCCAAAGGCGATATCCTCATACCTCCTTACATCTACCTGATAACATTTTTGTGAATGTATGCACTGAAGACCAAGTTGCGGCCTTACAGATCTGAGCCATGGAGGCCTGGTGACACACTGCCCAACAAGCACTAACCGCCCTAGTAGAGTGCGCCTTAACTTGAAAAGGGGGGAATCTTAACCCTTAATTATAGGTTTGAATTATAACTTGCTGAAACCACTTAGCAACAGTGTATTTCGACGCTGCCTATCCTTTCTTGGGACGCTCTGGCAGAATACATAAGACATCAGTCTTAAGAGTCTGAGCAGTTGTCTTTAGATTCTCACTGCTCTCACCACATTCAAAACAATGTAGTGACTTTTCTTCCCTGGAACATGGTTTTTGAAAAAACGATGGCAGGACAATATCTTGGCTCAGGTGAAAACCTGAAACCACTTTTGACAAAAGCCCGGACAAGGGCGTAACACCACTCTGTACTCATGAATAATCAAATATGGTTCTTTACAAGAAAGAGTAGCCAATTCCAAAAACCTCCTTGCTGAGGATATAGCAACCAAAAATACCAGCTTCCAAGAATGCGGTGACGTACAACACGTACTACAGCACTAGAAAAGGGAAGTTCCATACGAAGCAATGATTCTGAGCATGCATGTTTTTTTGCGCATCGGAATTGCATACAGACTAACAGAATTTCCGATGGAAAAATAGAGAACCTGCTCTCAATCTTTTGCTGGCGGAAATTCCGCCAGCAAAAGTCCGATGGAACATATACACGGTCGGAATTTCCAACCAAAAGCTCACATCAGACTTTTGCTGCCGGAATTTCTGATCGTTTGTTCGGGGCATAAGGGAAGATGCTGTATTGGTTCAAGTAACTGTTTTTGTAACACTGACAAAACTAAATTCAAGTGCCAAGGGCTTAAAGGTGATTTAACTGGCGGACTAATCCGCATCACCCCTTGTATAAAACCCCGGACAAAGAATGGGGTTTTTGAAATAAAATCGATAAGGCTAAGACTTGGCCCTTAAAGAGGAAGTGAACCCTAATGGGTTTACTTCCTCTTTGTTTCCCAGTAAAGCATAATGGGCTATTATGCATCGCATAGTAGCCCATTATGTGTCACTTACCTGACACAGGAGCCTGCGATGTCACCGCTGTCCCCTCTGCTACGGATATCGCATTTTGCCGTTAGCAGCGGCATGCTCAGTGCTGCCTGTCTTTTTGCAAATATCTCCTAAAACGTGTAGGTTTAGGAGATATTTCTTGGACCTACAGGTAAGCCTTAATCTAGGCTTACCTGTAGGTCAAAGTGGTCTGTAAGGGTTTACAACCACTTTAAAAGTATTCAAGGCCAACTTCATCTCTACACCCAATTGTAGAAAGAATTCTGCCTATGATATATCTCCGAGGGTGCCAACCCTTGGATTCACACCAGGAAACATAAGCCTTTCAGACTCTATAATGTATAGTTCTGGAAGTTGGTTTCCTTGTATTAATCAAAGTAGAGATAACTGACCCGGAAAGGCCACGTTTCCTCAGAATGTGGGTTTCAATAGCCAGGCCATTAAATTTAGCGTCCGTAAAGTAGGATGGAATATCGGCCCCTGTGAGAGCAGGTCTGGCCTTAGTGGAAGGGACCATGGATCCTCCACTGCCATCTTTACGATTTCTGCATACCATGACCTTCTGGGCCATGCTGGTGCTGCTAGAATTACTGGTTTTCTTTCCAGCTTGATACTGCAAACGAAGTCGAGGCAGCAATTGAATAGGCGGAAATGCATAGATCAGTGAAAGCTGATCCCACGGTATCACCAACGCATCTGTTGTTCCTTTAGAATGTAAGCTCTACGAGCAGGGCCCTCCTGTACCTTTTGTATTGTACTGTAATTGTGTTGTCTCCACTATACATTGTAAAGTGCTGCGTAAACTGTTGGCGCTATATAAATATATATATATATAATAATAATGTTGAACTGGACGCTAGAAGATCTATGTCCGGAGTCCCCCATCTTTGACAAACAGCCCGAAAATATGTTGGAGTGAAGAAACCATTCCCCTGGGAATAACTGGTGGCGACTTAAGTAGTTCGCCTGCCAATTCTCTATTCCCGGAATGAAGACCGCCGATAGGCACGGAATATTTATTTCTGCCTAAGTTAGAATATGGTTCACCACTCTCTGCGCTGAGAGACTCTTGGTGTCCCCTTGGTGATTGATATAGGCCACAACCGTGGCATTGACGGATTGGATCCTGACAGGACAATCCCTTAACCTGGAAGTCCAGGTCTTTAGAGCCAGACACACTGCCCGAAGCTCTAGGCTTTTCATGGCCAAGGCTCTTCCGGTTCTTGACCACTGTCCTTGGACAGTTGTCTTCTTTAGTACTGCTCCTCAGGCTGAAAAGGTGGGCATCTGTCGTTACCACTTTCCAGATAACAGGTCTGAAGGATTTTCCTTTCAGCAGATTCTGGTTAGTAACCACCAATTGAGGCTTGGGGACAGCCGCATTGGCAAGTCCAAAGCTTGGATCGTCTTGTTAGCAGATAGAATACTTTTTTGCAACAGTCTTGAATGGAACTGGGCATAGGGAACTGCTTCGAATGAAGCCACCATCCTTTCTAACAACCTCATGCAAAGGCGAATGGAGGGATCTCCTTTTGACCTGACCATCCACACCAACTTTCTTATGGAGTTGTTTTTTGCCTGGGCAAGAACACCCTTTTTCTGGGCTGTATCTATGATCAGACCCAAATACTCCAGCTTTTTTAGCGGTTTTAAGGGAGACTTCACTAGGTTAAGAATGCAACCCAGACTTTTCTAGGTAACTGGTTGTAATGCGTACATCTTACTCCGAACACCGATTGGTCTATTAGCAATAGATTGTGTAGGTATGCCAAGACTTTTTAAGCCCCGTGCCCTTGACCTGGCTAGGGGTAGGGCTAGCACTTTTGTGAACACTTGGGGAGCTGTAGCTGGCCCGAAGGGCAGGGCCTAAAAACTGGTATGCTGCTGTTCTACTTCGAACGGCAGAACCTTTGGTGAGCGGGAAATATATGGACATGCAGATATGCATCCCTGATGCCAATAGACGCCAGAAGTTTTCCTCCTTGTAGGATAGAAACTACTGACCTAATTGACTCCATAGAAAGGAACGGATTCTCAGGAACTGATTTAGATCCTTTTAGATCTAGAATGGATCTGTTCAATTTCTGTGTGGATCTGTACATGTACAGGAAACGCCTGAAAAAGACAGTGAAGGTTTTAAGGAACCTAAGAAAAAACAGAACTATCAGCTGACTCTACTAGAGGTAGCTTGAAAGAGGCACGAACCATCTCTGTAAGAGATTTGTACCAGCAATCTCTCAGATTGCGAGGCTGAAAAAAGGTTCAACTCCAGTTGTCTCATCCGCAGAGAAGTAATGGGTTTGCCTTTCTTCCTGATCACCCGAGGGTAACCCTTCATCCTCTACCCACTGTTCCCTTGATAAGGGATCTAAGGTGGGGGAGGGGGATTGAACGTGCTTCCTACCCTTGGATAGCGGATGCGGTTAAAGTCGCTAATTTTCCTTCTATGCCCTTCTATGATTGAAAAGCGCATTTTCAATCATGTATACAGGGGCTGATGTTTTCTCCACTTAGAGTCTGATGGTGGAGGCCGTCACCACTTACATAGTTAGTAAGGTTGAATAAAGACACCAGTCCATCCAGTTCAACCTGAGTAAGTGTCTACAATTGTCCCTATCCCTGTACATTGTGCCTCATTAGGATGCTCATCTATTATATCATTATTTTTTTAAGGTACCCATATAGTGGCATCAATTTATGCAGCACTCCACACATATATTGCACACTCACATCAGTCCCTACCCTCAAGGAGCCCACAATCCAAGGTCCCCAACTCACATTCATATACTAGGGCCAATTTTGGACAGAACCTAATTAACCAGAGTACCCGGAGGAAACCCACGCAGGGACAGAGAGAACATGCAAACTCCAGGCAGGCAGGTAGAGGCAGCTGCCGCTGGCGCAGGGGAAGGAGTCAATTTAAATAAAAGGACGTTGATACCTTCTTTTGGACAAAAGAGTACCTTTCCTGCTAGAAATCATTTCGATGTATTTGACCAAATCTTCCCCAATGAAAAGGGAAACTAGTCAGGAGCCTTTATGCAAGATGCTTCGGCTGACCAACTTTTTAACCACAGGGTCCTACGCATGTGTTTTAGCACAAGCGCAAGGCGGGACGCTTGGTGGATAGTCTTTTATGGGGTCTATGGCAAAATATAGCGCCTTTGGTAGGAGGATTTTAACAAAAAATTCCAACTTCTTATCTGTTGGATCCTTAAGCATTTGTGCATCTTTATTGATGCTGGAAATCGCAGCGTCTACTGCTGGTATTTTCCATCCGCTGTGAATTTTTCCTCCATGATAGAGAACTGAGAAACTCTTTGGAGGGAAAAATGCTTATCCGGATGATCCCATGCAGCATAAATAAGCCCTTCTAGAAATGCATGAAAAAAGGCTGTAAAGGTTTTTTTTTTTTTTTTTTTAAAAACCCAAGGAAGGCACCGAACTTTCAGCTGACTCCGTTAGGAGTAGCATAAAAAGTGGAATGAACCATCTCTGTAAGAGTTTGTACCATCAATCTGTCAGATTAAGAGGTTGCAAAAGGTTCATCAACTGTTGGTTCCTCCGCAGAGGAAAATTCTGCTTGTTTTTCTCTGTGATTCCCTGAGGGTAATACCTCCTTCCTATCCTTTTAGATGGAGGATGCGATAAAAGCTGCTAATCTTCCTTCTAAGCCCTGCAGGGCAGAGGAAAATGCATCTTCAGTCACATATACAGGGGCTGAAGTGTGAGAAGCAGTTGCACCACCAATTGCTTCCAATAACTCACCCTGGCTTGCCATGTCAGGTATCTCTGGAGAGGATGACAGTGTGGAGGCATGCCTGGAGTTCCTAGCGCCTAGGGGTAGAATCCTTGGTACCTTTGTGGTAGCTCTGGAAGTCATAGTGCTAAGCACAAAAGCAAAGGCACTTTAAGAAATAATGATGGTATTTGTTGAACAATAGTTTTAGCAAAAAACAATGTCACCATAAGTATCAGCCTTTGATGCTGAGTAACCATAATATTTCCTGTACTGGAAATGCCTACTTAAACACCTTTACATGCCCAGTGCTCCTGTGTCCCTTAGTGCGACGGACTTCTGTCTTCAGCATATGAACTGAGAGCGTCTGTGTTAAGCCTCAGGTGAGAACCTGATTTAGGCGTCCTCAGTGTCTTCCGCCCTAGTGTATGCGCCGTTTGCTCCACGTGGACGTGACGTCCCGCACACGGCGCCGCCTATCTGTGAGCCATGCCCCTCTGCAATACCCGCCCCCCTCTTTTTTTTTTAATAACACTAGTCCGCGCGTGCGGACGGCATTAGGGTCTGCGGATGCAGAACCGAAGGGGAGGAGGTGGCGTCGGCCGCGATGAACGCCAGACTTTTAGATTCTGCAATGCTATACAGGGGCTGAATGCCTGTCCAGGCTCAACAAGGGCAAGTCTGATAATACAAACAGTGGAAACTGTTACCGCACCTCTCCAGGAGGGGAGGGGAATTTATGTCAGCAGTGTTTGTTTGGCTCCCAGTTTTAAAGAAAGACTTCACTTTGTACAAAAAAAGCAAATGCCTGTTATTGTATGTTCATAAACTACTGCTGTACCCCCTTTAGATCCCTCAGAAGAGGAACACCATCTGTTCAATTAAGAACCTCCCTCTGGCTGCTGGGACCACACCTGCTGCTATAGCTGGACACAGAGCTGCCAAAAAAGGCATCGTACAAGGTAAGTGTAATATACTCCCTCTAGAGGAGACATTTTTAAAAAGGCATACAGAGTATATAATATATATATATATATATATATATATATATATATATATATATATATATATATATATATATATATATATATATATATATATATATATATAAATATATAAAAGCATGGGTGGACTTTTTTGCAGTTCCTAGGCTTCTCCCCATATCTTATCCAGCAGTATACTCCTATAATAGCAGATCAAAACTTCTCCCATCACGGCGGGCAGCGAAGTTAAACCTTCAAAGACCGGGTCCCTTTTAGTAGGGGTTCCCACTCCTTTGGACCTGTATAGCACCCCTCAGGACAACTTTAGGTAATGTAGCAAGACCAAAAGGAGTCCTGGTTCCAGCCCTCAAAGCGTGTTACAGGCAAAATCTCGTTCTTCTTATGCGAGACCCGGGTACCTTCCTGTGGCCGCAGTGGCGTGGATGGATCCAGTTGTGTAGGTTTTTTTTTCTAAATCCAGCATGGAACCCTCCTGGAGCTTCTCAGAGCACATCTTCACTCATGACCAACACCTTAGACACTGGCGAAAAAACTGATGTGCTCCTGGAAGGAGGAGGGGTTATAAAGGGAGTGAACTTCCTTGATTAGGTATACCAGTGTCAACACCTGAAGGTGGCCCATATACGCCAATAAAAACGATGGTCAACACACACTTTTTCCCCTTAAAATCAGGGGAAAAATCGAGGGTGCTTGTTATACGCCGATCCCCGCTGACTGTGAGGGGTAGAGGAGCGATCGCAATACACATAGCCAAGTGTACTGTGTACTCGTCTAGGCTCGGCTCCGCTGGCAGTCACGCCCAGTCCCGCCATTGGACCTGTGCTATGTCCATCATAGGAGCCGGGCCAAGGAGCGGGACTTGGCGGGACTGCGAGAGGAGCCGGAGTACACTGGAAATCCTGCTCTGTGTATCTCGGCGGCGCTTGTTCCCTCAAGGCTGCAGATTGACACTTGATGGGGGCAAGGCTGCAGATTGACACTGGATGGGATCAAGGCTGCAGATTGACACTGGATGGGATCAAGGCTGCAGATTGACACTGGATGGGATCAAGGCTGCAGATTGACACTGGATGGGATCAAGACTGCAGATTGACACTGGATGGGATCAAGGCTGCAGATTGACACTGGATGGGATCAAGGCTGCAGATTGACACTGGATGGGATCAAGGCTGCAGATTGACACTGGATGGGATCAAGGCTGCAGATTGACACTGGATGGGATCAAGGCTGCAGATTGACACTGGATGGGATCAAGGCTGCAGATTGACACTGGATGGGATCAAGGTTGCAGATTGACACTGGATGGGATCAAGGCTGCAGATGGACACTGATGAGGCTGCATTGATGGGCATTTAAAATGTAAGTTTTTTCTTTAAACTTCCCTCTTAAAATTAGGGTGCGTGTTATACGCCGATAAATATGGTAATTACTTAAGGCTCTGTGTCCCATGATGTACGATAAAGAAATACTGTTTATTTTCCTTTTCCTTTATTTTCCTTGCATGTCCCCCTCAGATCTACAATGACTGCACTTCCAAGTGCACGTTCAGTGCACTTGTAGTGCAAAGTGGATTTGCCTTTAGTAAATAACCCCCTATGTCTATGTATATAACAGAGTCCTGAGGATCAGGAAGTCTACACAGCCTACCCAATGGCATTATGTCTCAACTGATCATAACCCAGCATCCCGCCTTAGAGATACCACATGGCTCACAGGACCACCATTCCTGTACAAACCAGCGCCTAGCACTCCTGAAAAAGGCACATATGTACTGTTGGAGCCTGAATCTGATGCAGAAATACGCCCTCAGGTTTCTGCACTACACAGTTGCTAACAAATTGTTGGGATCTAAGGGCTTTCATAGATTCTCCACTTGGAAGTCTTTACACAGAGCTATAGCCTGCCTAATACGCAGAGCCAGATATTTAAAGCCACGCCCACAGGATCAAGACATTTCAAAGGTTGGCACTATTGTCACAAGGCATACACAATGGATGAGCTCACACAGGCTAACAATTTTATCATCCACTGTGTCCAACAAGAGACTTATGCACCAACACTAGAATGCCTTCAAAATCACAAGAATGTTCCAAAAGACTGTCCTCTAAAGAAACTTGATCCCTTTGTAGACAGTAAAGGACTGTTGAAAGTTTTGAGGGCGCATTTCCAACACAAGACTTGAAAGTGGTGAAAGCAATCCAGTAGTAATCCCAAGTCACCATATTGCTTCTTTACTTGTGGATCATTACCACTTACAGACTAAGCACCAAGAGCGTTTGTTCACAGAAGAACCATCATAGTTGGTATCCATAGGATACCAGAAGGGGAGTGTTATGCCTTCAGCAAGTGCTTATGTTCTATTGTTAATGGTTGAATATGCTAATGTTATATAAAGTAAATTGTAATTCCATCATCTAGTGGCTCTTTTGCATACCTATAGTTCTCTAGATTTATTTACTGTAGGTATACAGATTGTTGCTTAAAAGCCATGGTAGCTTCCCATAATTCCTGTCGACTATACCATGAAGTCTGAGACACAGCCCCTAGTAGCCATCTTCCTTTTTCACTCCATGCATCTTCTCCAGAGGACTCCACACCTATTCAGCTGCAATTTTATCATCATAAAAGAAAAAGAGGGAAAGCACCCAGTTTACAGATCCAGGTAAGGAGTTACTTTAGCTACTGAGTTGGAAAGTGTATCAATAATTTGGCTATCTGTATTTACCAAAAAATATAAATGTCTTTATTGAATAATTTAAACAAACAGTTAATTATATCGTGCAACAACCTTGTTAAAAAACTGGAATGGTTTGAATGCAATTAGGTCCACCAGGGCCCAATTGCTTCATGTATGATTGTTAACTGGCCAGACAGAAAAAAACGCCCATACAATACAATGAATGAAAAACATATAACACTCAACGTTGATCAGCATCCGGACGCAATAGGATCTTGCTAGTTGTCGCCTGGTTGTGGTGAAATTATTGAATTGATTTGGTGGTTAATGGGATATTGCATCCCGTGTAAACCAAATAAACCAGTTGACAACAAGAAAGATCCTTGGAGATTGTGGAAGTGGATGCGGGGAGAGGGGAACAGTTGTTTAAATAGTTAAATAATTTATGCTGGATTCTGCTTATTGTTTGGACTGTTAGATAACAGTGCTTTACTTGGTGCCAAAAAGCAGTAGGAGTCCAGATGATGAACTGTCCCGTTGGTTTATATCAGATAGGAGAACATTTAGTTGATACAGTATAACTAATGGTAATAATCCATATAAAGGATCCAAGCAACAGTCACTGATAACATTAGCTTAAAAGGCAAGATGAGCACTTAAATAAGTGAAAGTGAAAGTGATAAAGCTTTACCGTTCGTGATTCTGCTTGGTTAACACTGTCTCCTCTGGGTACCTGTTGAGGGTGGATCGTTCGTCAAGTTGCCCTTTTAAAGGTTTGTTGGTAAGTGCTGCTGGTAGTTCAGCGTCTAGGACAGGAGGGATAGCGGAAATTTCCTTATGGTTAGCCGCATAATCTACCTCCTTCTTGGTCCGATATTGTGGAAGCCATCTGCCGCTCACTGTCATAGGATTCCCGGTGGTAGGTGTATGGCCTGTGTAGTACGTACACTGCCAGTGAATGGTGAGGCGATCTGTCTTTCCAAGTGCCGGGTCAAACAGATGGGGCAGGCTGATACGACTTGACGAGCTACTGCAGCTGTCTCCGCATAACTCCTCGCACTCAGATCGTGGCGTCCGTGACATGTCGGCGTTGATGACGTCAACGCGTTTCGCTATTGCCTTTAGCGTAGCTTCATCTCGTCCGAAATTCCCGCTATCCCTCCTGTCCTAGACGCTGAACTACCAGCAGCACTTACCAACAAACCTTTAAAAGGGCAACTTGACGAACGATCCACCCTCAACAGGTACCCAGAGGAGACAGTGTTAACCAAGCAGAACCACGAACGGTAAAGCTTTATCACTTTCACTTTTTTAAGTGCTCATCTTGCCTTTTAAGCTAATGTTATCAGTGACTGTTGCTTGGATCCTTTATATGGATTATTACCATTAGTTATACTGTATCAACTAAATGTTCTCCTATCTGGTATAAACCAACGGGACAGTTCATCATCTGGACTCCTACTGCTTTTTGGCACCAAGTAAAAGCACTGTTATCTAACAGTCCAGACAATAAGCAGCATCCAGCATAAATTATTTAACTATTTAAACAACTGTTCCCCTCTCCCCGCATCCACTTCCACAATCTCCAAGGATCTTTCTTGTTGTCAACTGGTTTATTTGGTTTACACGGGATGCAATATCCCATTAACCACCAAATCAATTCAATAATTTCACCACAACCAGGCGACAACTAGCAAGATCCTATTGCGTCCGGACGCTGATCAACGTTGAGTGTTATATGTTTTTCGTTCACTGTATTGTATGGGTGTTTTTTTCTGTCTGGCCAGTTAACAATCATACATGAAGCAATTGGGCCCTGGTGGACCTAATTGCATTCAAACCATTCCAGTTTTTTAACAAGGTTGTTGCACGATATAATTAACTGTTGTTTGTTTAAATTATTCAATAAAGACATTTATATTTTTTGGTAAATACAGATAGCCAAATTATTGATACACTTTCCAACTCAGTAGCTAAAGTAACTCCTTACCCGGATCTGTAAACCGGGTGCTTTCCCTCTTTTTCTTTTATGTAGTTCCCAGTTACAGCTACAATGTATATACCTACATAATCATTGGTCATCTAATTACTTGACCATACACTGGTGTTACTTGTTTCCACTTCCCTAGTCCCCTTAGTTTAGTCTAAGCAATTTTATCATCAGCCTAACGGAAACATCGCCGGTATGTTTATAACCCCTTTCCCTAGACTAGTGCAGGTGTAGGCAACCTTGGCCCTCCAGCTGTTTTGAAACTACAAGTCCCATGAGACGATACAAGAAACAATCACGGGCATGACTACTAGAGGCAGAGGCATGATGGGATTTGTTGTTTTACCACAGCTGGAGGGCCGAGGTTACCTACCCCTGGACCAGAATGTCAGGACTGTATATTTTGTATACACTGATTGTATGTTATTTCTTTTATTTTAGTTTTACTCTAACTTCAATAAAAGTTGAAAAAAAGGACCTTGTGCCTGCCTCAATGAGTTGTTAAGGGAGGAGAGTTAGCTGTCTGTCTAGTTATACCTCAGCCACGTGTAGTGAGGGCAGAACAACCACTGTCCCCGCATGCAAAGGTGAACGCAAGCGCCGGTCTCGTTTCGTATGTAAACAGCAATTGCACCATGCATGTGAGGTATTACCATGCACATCAGATCAAGGGCAGTAATTGTAGCAGTGGACCTCCTCTGAAAATCACCAAACATTTGGGCAATATAGAAGGTTATTTACGAAAGACAAATCCACTTTGCACTACAAGTGCAGTCGCTGTACATCTGAGGAGGGCATGCAAGGAAAATAAAAAACAGCATTTTTGATTGCACATGATTGGTTGATAAAATCAGCAGAGCTTCCCCTCCGATTTACAGCGATCTTACAAGTCAACTTGAAGCGCAAAATCGCTGCGAAAATACTTTGTGAAAAAAAATTGCAACACCCACCATTTTAATCTGTAGGGCCTCTGCTTTAAAAAAAAAATATTTGAGGGTTCAAAGTAATTTTCTAGCAAAAAAAAATTGAGTTAGACTTAAACTTGTTTTCTAGAAGCATTTCAGGACAGCACCTGAGAGATAGTGACTGGACCACAGGAAACACCTTCTTCCTCCAGATCTTTAAAGGGAGGCACCTCCCTACCATCATCAGTTGTAGAAGAGAACCTCAGGCCCCAGCTGGAACACATAACACATACGTTAGTCCCAGCATAGTACATAAAACAAATAGGGCAGGTCGTTGCTGTCCTGAAAGACTTCTGGAAAACAAGTTACCGGTAAGTCTAACTTGAATTTTCCCAAAGCGTCTTTCAGGACAGCACCTGAGAGGATAACAGAGACTTACCCCCTTAGAGTGGGACAACAGCCTGAAGGACCTTCCTGCCAAATGCCTGATCACTGGCAGATGTAAGATTCAGCCTATAGTGTCACACAAAGGTGTGGAAACTTGACCACGTTGCTGCCTTGCAAATTTGCACAGGGGTGGCACTAGCTCTCTCTGCCCAAGTGGCCGCAAGCGCTCTGGTTGAGTGTACACAAATTCCCGCTGGTGGAGACAAACCTGCTTGTGAATAACCCTCCAGAATGAATAATTTCAGCCATCTGGCTAAGGAGCCTTTTGAAGCCTGGCAACCTCTCTTGTTGCCCGAAAAAAGAACAAATAAAGAGCCTGTTCGCCTAAAGTCCTTTGTTATTTCTAACATAACAAAATCCTTTTGACGTCTAACATATGAAAACAGGTCTCCTTCTCCTCCGATGGGTTAGCAGAAAAGGTTGGGAGAACAATGTCCTGGGAACGATTTTGGATCGAGGCTACCTTGGGTAAGAACTTTGGATCTGTCTTGAGTATAACTCTATCCGGGAACACAGACACGTAAGGTTCCTTAATTGAAAGAGCGTGTAGCTCACTGATCCTACGTGCTGAGGTAATGGCGATCAGAAACACGGTTTTAAGAGTGAGGCATCTGAGAGGCGTCTCTTCCAGAGGCTCAAATGGACTCTTTGTTAGGGCTTGTAGGACTACTGACAGATTCCATTTAAGAAAACTCTTGACCAAGACTGGTTTGGATCTTGTAAGAGCTCTAAAAAAAAAAAAATCTGACTACCAGTGGTTCTGAGGTTACAGATTTTTCTAAGAATACTGTAAGTGCAGCAACCTGCACTTTCAAGGTACTGACCGCTAGTCCCTTATCTGCTCCATCTTGCAAAAATTAGAAACAAGGCTCCTTGGGTCTTGGGCAGATGAATCGCACTATGAATTATAGACCTTCCAGACCTTTGTATAGATGGCTAGTTACGCTTTTTCTGCTCGATAGTAACGTTGTGACTAAATGGTCAGAAAATCCTTTGCTTTTTTGGAGCTGCTCTTCAGATACCAGGCTGCGAGAGACAGGCTGGCCACTTCTGGATGATTTACTGGACCTTGGATTAGCAGATCCTGTCTGAAAGGTAGATGCCAGCAAGGCTTGGTCGTTCCTAGAACGGTTGAGGACCAGGCCCCTTTTGGCCAAAATGGAGTGATTAGGATGAATCTTCATTCAATTATTGAATCTTCCTTAACACTAGAGGGCTTAATTGAAACGGGGGGGGGGGGGAAGCATAGCAAAAGGTCAATGGTAGATCATGCTAGAGCATCTGTGCCCAGTGACCCGTCGAGATTGTTTAAGGAAAAAAAAATAGAGGAACCTGTGCATTCTCTTTTGAGGCAAACAGGTCCACCTCCGGTAGTGATGTGGAAATTTTATGAAGCTGTATTTAATATGTCATAGTGTCTCCCAGTGTTAGTACTCCCGCAGCCTGCTCTAAAGAGCTGACTGGGGCAGGCTGATGCTGGTTGAGATCCGCTTGGTAGTGGAAAACCTCCTGAGGTTGGAGAGAAGTGTTTGCAGAGTGGGTATATGTCCGCTGGCGAAGGGCCCCTGTGCAATGCACAGAACGATCGTCTGGGGGGGATGTGTTTGCTCTGCAAAGACATTATCGGTTTAGCGGATGTGCGCTTGTGTCACCCCTGTGTTCGCTGTCACCCCAGCTTTCATGATCTCAGGCTTCCTGCGATCATGCTGAAGGTAGCTTACAGAGACAGGGGGCTGGAGATCGTACACGCTGCCCCTGCCCAGACACGCCACATAGGACTCTTCTAGTCATTGTTCACTGGTTGTTGTATAACCCCTCCTGTTTGAGGGAATACCTGTGCTTGATTGGTCAATTGTGAAACCATGAGGCTCTAATGTTTATATGAATAAAAGTTGGCTCCCAGGAGGAGAGCAGGGTAGATGAAGGAGCGATGGAGCTAAGATGGTGATTATGTCTGTTTACTGGGGAAATGCGGGAGACATGGGTTATTTAAGGATGCATTATATCATTATACTGAAAGGGCGCGTATTAGCGCAAGTTCGCCGAACAGCGAACAATTTGGGGTGTTCGCGGCAAATTCGAATGCCGCGGAACACCCTTTAAAAGTCTATGGGAGAAATCAAAAGTGTTAATTTTAAAGGCTAATATGCAAGTTATTGTCATAAAAAGTGTTTGGGGACCTGGGTCCTGCCCCAGGGGACATGGATCAATGCAAAAAAAGTTTTAAAAACTGACGTTTTTTCAGGAGCAGTGATTTTAATAATGCTTAAAGTCAAACAATAAAAGTGTAATATCCCTTTAAATTTCGTACCTGGGGGGTGTCTATAGTATGCCTGTAAAGGGGCGCATGTTTCCTGTGTTTAGAACAGTCTGACAGCAAAATGACATTTTGAAGGAAAAAACTCATTTAAAACTACCCGCGGCTATTGCATTGCCGACAATACACATAGAAGTTCATTGATAAAAACGGCATGGGAATTCCCCAAAGGGGAACCCCGAACCAAAATTAAAAAAAAAATGACCTGGGAGTCCCCCTAAATTCCATACCAGGCCCTTCAGGTCTGGTATGGATTTTAAGGGGAACCCCGCGCCAAAATTTTTTTTTAAAAAAATGGCGTGGGGTCCCCCCAAAAATCCATACCAGACCCTTATCCGAGCACGCAACCTGGCAGGCCGCAGGAAAAGAGGGGGGGATGAGAGTGCGGCCCCCCCTCCTGAACCGTACCAGGCCACATGCCCTCAACATTGGGAGGGTGCTTTGGGGTAGCCCCCCAAAACACCTTGTCCCCATGTTGATGAGGACAAGGGCCTCATCCCCACAACCCTGGCCAGTGGTTGTGGGGGTCTGCGGGCGGGGGGCTTATCGGAATCTGGAAGCCCCCTTTAACAAGGGGACCCCCAGATCCCGGCCCCCCCCTGTGTGAAATGGTAAGGGGGTACTTACCCCTACCATTTCACTAAAAAACTGTCAAAAATGTTAAAAATGACAAGAGACAGTTTTTGACAATTCCTTTATTTAAATACTTCTTCTTTCTTCCTTCATCTTCTGGTTCTTCTGGCTCTTCTGGTTCTTCCTCCGGCGTTCTCATCCAGCATCTCCTCCGCGGCGTCTTCTATCTTCTTCTCCTCGGGCCGCTCCGCACCCATGGCATGGGGGGGAGGCTCCCGCTCTTCTCTTCTTCATTTTCTTCTCCGGGCCGCTCCGCAACCCATGCTGGCATGGAGGGAGGCTCCCGCTGTGTGACGGCGTCTCCTCGTCTGACAGTTCTTAAATAACGGGGGGCGGGGCCACCCGGTGACCCCGCCCCCCTCTGACGCACGGGACATGACGGGACTTCCCTGTGGCATTCCCCGTGACGTCACAGGGAAGTCCCGTCAAGTCACCGTGCGTCAGAGAGGGGCGGGGTCACCGGGTGGCCCCGCCCCCCATTATTTAAGAACTGTCAGACGAGGAGCGCCGTCACACAGCGGGAGCCTCCCTCCATGCCAGCATGGGTTGCAGAGCGGCCCGGAGAAGAAAATGAAGAAGAGAAGAAGAGAAGAAAAGAAGAAGAGAAGGGCGGGAGCCTCCACCCCATGCCATGGGTGCAGAGCAGCCCGAGGAGAAGAAGATAGAAGATGCCGCGGAGGAGATGCTGGACGAGAACGCCGGAGGAAGAACCAGAGGAGCCAGAAGAACCAGAAGATGAAGGAAGATAGAAGAAAAAAGAAGCATTTAAATAAAGGAATTGTCAAAAACTGTCTCTTGTCATTTTTAACATTTTTGACAGTTTTTTAGTGAAATGGTAGGGGTAAGTACCCCCTTACCATTTCACACAGGGGGGGCGGGATCTGGGGGTCCCCTTGTCCCCTGGTCCCCTGGGTAAATCGGGAGGGCAGAGGCCCTAAAAAAGGAGGAAAAAGAAGTCAAGAAACCCTGTCCCCAGGCACACCTGAGAGATCATGCCCCCCCCCACAGATGTTCCCTCCGGGCCGGAGGAAACACAAAAACTGATGATGGTAGGGAGGTGCCTCCCTTTAAAGACCTGGAGGAAGAAGGTGTTTCCTGTGGTCAGGACAGTTCCACCCCCCCAAATGACCCCTTTTAGGAAAGTAGACCACCCAAGCTATTTGCCGAGAGGCACGCTGAGTCCATGGAATATTTTAGATTTCGACACCAGTTTTGGGAAAATTAAAAAAATTTTACTTTTTACTTCACTTGACACAAAGTTGTCACTAAATTATATTTTGCTCACACATGGCATGGGTAGAAATTACACCCCAAAATACATTCTGCTACTTCTTCTAAGTACGGGGATACCATGTGATACTTTTTGGAAGCCTAGCTGTGCACAGGACCCTGAAAACCAATCACCGCCTTCAGGGTTTCTAAGGGCGATTTCACTTCCTCACTACCTATCAGTTTCGGAGGACCTGAAATGTCAAGATAGCACAAACACAACCCCCTCCCAATGACTCCATTTTGGAAAGTAGACACCCAAAAAGGTATTTGCTAAGAGGCATGGTGAGTATTTTGCAGCTCTCATTTGTTTTTGAAAATAAAGAAATCAAAAATGAAAAAAAGAAGAAAAAAATGTTTTCCTATTTTCAAAACTGTGACAAAAAACGAGATCTGCAAAATACTCAAAATGCCTCTCAGCAAATAGCTTGGGGTGTCCATTTTCCAAGATGGAAAATACTCCTAAGTGGGACTTTGGAGGCACTACCACAAACGAAAAATGAATAAGTTTAAATCATTTATTAAGCAGAAAAATGTATATCAAAAATAGAAATAGAAAGATATAAAAAATATGGATGCATATAGACATGAATACAAAATAGAAAAACCGATAAGGTGGTAAATCAATATGACTCCTTGAACCTTTTTATATCTTTCTATTTCTATTTTTGACATATATTTTTCTGCTTAGTAAATGATTTAAACTTATTCATTTGTGGTAGTGCCTCCAAAGTCCCACTTAGGGGTATTTTTCTTTGGTTCTAGCTATTTCGGGATGTGGCACACCCCTAACTAGGCTCCCCTGTCAGACTCTCTCCTCTCTTCTATTTTCCAAAATGGGATTATTTGGGGGGGGGGGGGGGGGTTCTGCTATCTTGCCATTTCAGGGCCTCCGAAACTGTGATAGTGAGGACTGAAATCAAAGATTTATGCCCTTAGAAATCCCGAAGGTGGTGATTGGTTTTCAGGCTCCTGTACGCAGCTAGACTCCAAAAAGTCTCACACATGTGGTATCGCCATACTTAGGACAAGCAGCAGAATGTATTTTGGGGTGCAATTCCACATATACCCATGTCATGTGTGAACAATACATAATTTTGACAACTTTGTGCGAAATTGTTTTTTTTTTCACTTTTCAATCACTTTTGACAAAAAAAATAAAATATTCAATGGGCTCAACATGCCTCTCAGCAAATTCCTTGGGGTGTCTACTTTCCAAAAAGGGGTAATTTGGAGGGGTTTTGTACTGCTCTGCCATTTTAGCGCCTCAAGAAATGAGATAGGCAGTCAAACTAAAAGCTGTGTAAATTCCAGTAAATGTACCATAGTTTGTAGACGTTAAAACTTTTGCGCAAACCAATATATGCTTATTGAATATTTTTTACCCAAGACATGTGGCTGAATACATTTTGGCCTAAATGTATGACTAAAATTGAGTTTATTGGATTTTTTTTTTAAAACAAAAAAGTAAAAAATATTTTCCTGGTGCCTCCATGGCAGCACACTTGTGATAGATGTCCGCATCGACTCCTCCCTCAGGACTAGTGAATAGCATAAATTAAAGTCATAGTCCCTCCCCCAACATTCTCTTTTTCCTCATACCTCTTGTGCTGGTGAAGAGTAGCAGTACGTCCATACCTCCGCCTTTCCCATGCGCAGTCTCTGTTCTTGGGCCGCTCACAGCGCTGATAAGACTGGGAACCCCTCTGTGGATCTGTTGGGGTCTTTTTGCAGAGTTTCCTCATAGGAACGCAGTCTGCCACCATATCCTATGATGAATGCAAAGGAGTCGCAAAAGGATCAGCTCCCATTCTCCCAGGCTTTTTCGTGTTGTGGTTTTCGTTTCATTTTTAAACAAAAAAAAAGGAAAGAAGCATAGGTTCTTTTTCTCTTCCTGCCTTCCTTTGGCTTCCCTTAAAAAAAAAAAAAAAAATAAAAATGAATAAGGAGTTTTCTTGTTATTACCTTTACTAATCTATGTTGTTATCCCATCATATTCCCATTACTGTGCCCTTAAATCGGTATCCCTCTTCCTTTTTCAGCAGGGGGGGGGGCTGCAGGTGCCTTGTCTTTCTATCAGCCTTCCTTGCAGAAGAAAACAGCGTGGGCCAGCGTCCCACCGCCGTACTGCGCATGCGCGTTCCGGGGTGAGTTTGAGATCCGTCCTTTGGCGGTTTTTTCTCTGCTTCCCGGCGTCGGCTCTATGGCGCATGCGCGGTCTCTCTGCGCCTCGGCGGCCATTTTTGTTTCTGGAAAAAGGGCCAGTTTTTGCCCTTTTCCTCCACAGTTTAAAAAAAAAAGAAGAAGAAGAAGAGAGAGTGTGAGACTGGGGGTTCATGGGATTAGCCCACCCACCCAGAGGGTATTTAAGGTCAGCTTCAAGGGTTAGCAGTCAGAGTCTCCTCGGCTGTGCCCCGATAGGTTCTTTTCTGACACTGCTCTGTGGTAGGTATAAAAAAAAATAAAAAAATAAAAAAAGGATAATAAAGGGGGGGTAATAAAGTGTCCTTTTAAAAAAAAGAAAAATCTTTTTTCCTTTCTTGCTATATTTCCGCAGCTGATCCTTATGCCCAACTCCGTAATGAACCATTCATCTCGCAACAAAGATCCTCACACTTCTGTTAGGTATGGGACCAACTATACGTATGTAAAAAAAAAAAAAAAAAAAAAAAAAAAAAAAAGTGCGCTCACTGGCCTGACATGATTTTCTTAAATCATAGCCCTGTCCACTCCAGGAGGACCGAAAAATCCTCAAGGCACCGCGATGACGACAGCCCAAGCCGCAGGTCTCATTCTTCACGCCACCGGTCCCGTTCGTCAGGACATAGGACCCATTCTTCACGTCATAGATCAAGATCCAGAAGACAGGATCGGTCCCCCTCTCCTAGATCCTATACAAAGAAGAAATGCTGGACCTGTGGGGCTAGTCCGCTGCCGAACAAAGTGGTTTGCAAGGACTGTTTTGCGGACTATGCGTCCAGCCGCGCGTTAGAAAGTCAACAGGTTGTGGACCTGCTCAAAAGAACTATGAAGGACTCCTTCTCTGGGCTTGCGGCTTTGGTTCCCGCTCAGCCAGTCCCGCAGATGTCCCGGGTTCAGGATTCGGAACTTAATCTTCCCGGTCCTTCTGCAGTCAGTACTCCTCTGCCTCCATCAGGCCGACCGGCGAGAGATTCTCCACCTGAAGACCTCTCGGGGGATTCGTCAGATGAGTCGGATCCTTCTGGCTTCAGTCATTCATTGGTAAAACCATTCATCCAGGCAGTCAGAGCTGCGATAGCCTGGGAGGACGCAGAAGAACCGCCCCAGGAAGCAAAAAGCTACTTCCCATTCCTCAAGAGGAAACAGGTTTTCTTCCCTTTGATGGGCGAAATTAGTCAAGTCATTCAAAATGAGTGGTCAAAAGACCGATAAGAAACTTTCGTTGGGCCGTTTCAATAAACTGTATCCCTTACCAAAGTCGGGAACGCAGTCATTAAACTCCATGCCAGTGGTGGACGCATCAGTGGTGCGACTCACAAAAAATATAACTCTGCCAATGGAAGATTCCGCTTCCTTCAAGGATCCTCTTGACAGACGAATCGACCTGGACCTCAAGAGGAGTTACTTAGCTGCAGGAGCAGCATGTAAGCCAGCGATCGCCCTCACCTCCGTGTCTAATGCCATCAGAGCTTGGACAGATAACATCGAAACAGCTCTGCGCCAGGACGTCCCTAAGGAGGACATAATTAAAGCCTTGGAGGAAATTAGGTTATCAGCAGACTTTGTCGGGGTAGCAGCTATAGACACGATTAGGTGCTCAGAAAGGTCTATGCTGCACTCAGTAATGGTGAAAAGGGCCTTGTGGCTGAAACCCTGGACGGCGGACTTAGCTTCCAAGCAAAATCCCATTCCATGGGAAGGCATTATTTGGAGACAAGAGGGATAAAGCTATCTCCAGGTTGTCAGGAGGAAAGTCCGGTATGCCTCCCCAAGACAGAAGGATGCGAAGATCCAGAGGGGGTTCTTCTAGGTTCCGCCAGTCGAATCCTAGGGATTTTAGACAATCAAGGCAGCTCAGGGACAGTAGAAGACCTTGGAAGGGTACTCAGGCATCCTTTTTGAGCAGAAAGATGAAGGCCCCTCCGACTCCACATGAGCAGAAGCAGTCCTTTTGACGCCAGCTTAGCCCAGACACTCCCGGTGGGAGCCAGGCTAAAGTTCTTTCTTCCAGTCTGGGCCGACAGATGCCAGGATTCCTGGGTCCTGTCAACAATCCAATGGGGGCACTTTTGGAGTTTCTCTCATCCTCCACCTCAGAATTCTTTCAAAAGAACAGAAATTCTATCCTCTCCGCTGAAGGCTCAAGCCCTAAGACACTTCGTATCGTCACTCCAGCTTCAGGGGGCAGCTGCGCCGGTTCCCTTGGCAGAGCGCTTCGCAGGCTTCTATTCCACCCTGCTTCTGGTCCCAAAGAGAACGGGTGGATGGAGGCCTGTGATAGATCTACAGAGGCTCAACAGGCACATACACCCCGAAAGCTTCAAGATGGAGTCTCTGCAAACAATTATTCAGGCAGTTTAGCCATCAGATTGGATGATTTCAGTCGAACTGCAGGATGCTTACCTACACGTTCCAATTCTACCTGCCTTTCAAAAGTATCTAAGATTTGCAGTAGGATGGACCCACCTACAGTTTCAAGCCCTGCCCTTCGGTCTGTGCACCTCCCCCAGGGTATTCACCAAGATTCTAATATCCGCCCTGGTTCCCCTGCGGGAGAGGGGTTTGAGGATATACCACGATTTAGACGACATCCTCCTCCTAGCAAGCAGTCTGGATCAGTTGGTATATCACCAAGACATTCTTCTCCAGTCCCTGAGAGAACTGGGAAGGCTGATAAACTCTGAAAAGAGTCAGCTTGCACCTACACAGCGGATGATCTATCTGGGTGCAATGTTCAACACTCAGGAGGGGACAATATCATTACCATCCCCAAAGATGAGGATCATCATTCAGAAGATGGTCAAGACCATCGAGAGCAAAAAAGTTCTGCCTCAATAAATATCACTTGACTGGAGGGAGATGACGTGTGAGGGGTAGGGGAGGAGCTTTGCAGTGGGGAGGTAGAGGACTGAGGAGGTGAGGAGAGCGGTGAGGGCGACAGCGTGAGGTGAGAGCCACACTGAGCTGACAGCTACCGCAACAGCATAGAAACAGCTGCTAGGTGGTGGACTTCGAGGAGGGGGATCAGTACCGGAGCTTGAACCCGGAGCCAGTGACGGGGCCGGCAGCGGCAGAAGCAGAGGCAGCAGCACATGTAGTACGGGGAAGGTAAACCCCGGAAACTCCTGGCTTGTATAGAACGGCAGCCGGTCCGGATCTGGTGTAGCACCTCCCCCCCGCTCCCCCGCCCCCCCCCGTACAAACACAGAGGAACACGGAGGAAGGACCTGAGACACCCCTCCAGCCGCTATCTTTCCCCATTTCCCCCTTCCCCACCCCCTGGATACAGGGGGAAAGGAACTCAGGAACCTTTGTTCTTCAGCACAGAAAGATAAAGATTTTGAGAAGTAAGCTGTGGAGTTGCTGGAACGCTGATACCAGAGAGGAGCAGCCCTGTCAGCCCTGCAGGAGGAAGAACTTAGGCTCTGTGACCCATGCTTCAAGACAGCAACAGGTAGGACTTTGAAATAAATCTTTGAGGATTTTAAGTGTACAACTACCTGTTGCAGGACTATAAGGAGAGTAGATTCAGGGGGCACAGAGCGGAGCAGGGTGACCTGAGAAGCCATACAAGAAAGGTGGAAGGTGGGAGAAGTATAATATGAAAGGGCGCACCACTAAGGCTGCAGAAGCAAAAAAACCAAGAGACAGCTTAAATACAAGCACTATCCAAAAATACATGACAGAAACGCAAGCCAGAAGCCCAAGCATGGAAAATAAACAACAAAGTGGGAAAGACAAAAAGAAAGACCCCAATAAAAATAAGGGAGCGACAGGAAACAACTCCAGAACAGCAGCCTCACCAGAGTCTGAATCAGAAATTAACATAGAAGTAAGCATGGAGGTCTTACCCACAAAAGTAGAGATTCAGGACATGTTTACTAAATTAGAGAATGTGTTGAAGGCAGAGATACTTAATATCAGAGAAGATCTGGGACACCTACTGAAAAGAGTGGAAATTGTGGAGGACCTAACAGAGCAACATACGACAGTGATTGAGGACTTGAAAATGCAAGTTAAAAACCTACAATCGGATCGCAGGGAAATACTCCTTAAACTTGAAGAACAGGAGAATCAAAACAGAAGGCAAAACCTTAGAATTATAAATGCTAAAATGATCCCGCGCTACAGCAAAAAAATCAAACATATAAATAACCTTACAGTGTCTAAAGGTGAACAGATAATAATCCTCTTAAGTTAAAATGGTAATAAAAGGATGAAACCAAAAACACGAAGAATGATAATAGTCTCTTCAAAATGAATAGAGCAAAAGTGCATAAAAAAGTGTCTGTGCAAAAAAGTGTCAGGAAGGTCCAAAACAGACAGTGGGCATGGAGAGGTATGAATCCAGAGATGAGCTCACAAAACCCTCACCTTCATAGCTTGAAAATCAGGCATATAATGAACAGGAATCCGTAGTGTGGTTACCACTTCAGCCACCAGGGGGCCCTTTGTTCCGCTGTATGTACGGCCAATAATCACTCTAGGCCCATAAGGAAGGGGATGATTCTGATGTATAATCCAACTTCCGCCACTAGAGGGACCTCTACATCATTCGCAAAAAGACCTCAGATAGACATCCCATCCAAGTCCTCATCCGAACCTGTCACCTCCGCTCGAGAGGGGGGCGGGAGGGTGAGGGGAGAAGAAATTCCAGATAGTGTAGTATGTAAAATCCAAACAAGGTTTATTTCAAAGGTAATCCTGGACTCTTACAATATAGAAGTTAAAAACAAGCAAGAATCAGCAAACGAAGCGTCCGAGCGCCACTCTTACGTCACTTCCGGTGCACTGTCAACCTACGACCACTCCCTACGCGTTACGTCATCACGTGACTTCATCCCCTTAGAATTAGAGCCATCCCAGAACAGGGAGGGGAAGATCTGTTCTCTGTAATGAGGGAAATAGTCAATCTACTATTGGGAAGAAATAAGGAGGAGGAGCTTAAAATAGAGCGTGTCCATAGAATAAGAAAACCTGCAAATACCAGAGAAGATTTACCTAGAGATGTGATAGTGAGGTTTCACCATTATGAAGAAAAAGAAAGCATTTGGAAGAATCTGAGAGGAGTCCAGTCGCTGAAATATAACAACAAAGACATTCAAATCTTTACAGATTTGTCAGCCAGAACCCTCGCAAGGAGAAGACAACTAAAACCATTGCTGGACACTCTAAGGGAGGGTAATTTGAAGTTAGTTGGGGTCACCCATTTTCACTTTTAGTAATAAGAGAGGGGAGAAGCTTCAGATTAAAACGGATGGAAGATCTGCAGGACTTCTGTGCAAATTTAAACATTAGGATGCCACAGGACTTGGAGGGAAGGTTTATTTGAGGGGGGGGGAGTGGGGTGGGTGGGGGGAGGTTACAAGGCTATAAATGTGATTGATAAATAGGATATATGTACTATGAAATTCCTCCGCCCTCAACTCCACATAATGTGGGGGGAAGGGGTCCTTGTAGCCCCACGGTGGGAGTAACACCCTGTACATGAGGGGTCGTTGGCGTGAAGGGATTATGGGAAACGCCACGGTCCCGAGGTCGGATGTCGGCAGAGGGGGTGGGGGGACGGGGGGGGTGGACTCCCGCAGATTCAAGGCTTAGTTCAAGAGGACCTACCTACCTGTACTCTTTGTTTATCTACTTCCTTGCACCCCCAGACATGGGTCGCAGCTTGGGGGTACTCACTTTCCCTTGCTCTTCGGTTTGCCTATTCATTTTCAATCTTAATCTCCGTGTTTCCTTGTACAAAGGTGGAGGGCCTATTCAGAGAAAATTACCAGGGAAAAGGTGGAAAATGGGTCAAGAATCCGAGAATTGCGCACAGGGTGTTATGTAGAGAGAAAGCCATGTGGGGGGTTAGCCCTCCCCGATTTTAGAAATTATTATAGAGCAATTGTAATAGCATGGGCACTGGAATGGGGTAAAAGTAGCAACAATAAAAGATGGGTGAATTTAGAAATAGGGTTAAGTAAAACATGTCTGAACCATATGATTTGGAATCCACCACAGTATAGGAACTTTAGTAAAGAAACACATTATATAATAACACATTACACATAATAAGTAGAGGGAAATTAAAATCACTGGAAGAATTAAAAGCATTGAGGGAGACACTACTAATAAAATGGATGGAGGCACAGTCAATTAAAACACTTTATCAGAAGCCTTCCAGGCCCCTTAAGGGAGGAGGCGAACTACAGGGGACTAGAGAAAATGGCACTCAGAGAAGAATTAAAAGGGACGGTTTCGAAAGTGTATAAAATTCTGATGAATAGGTGCGGACAGGATACGCTCCCGTTCATCAGAAAATGGGAGGAGGATCTGGGATTTTAATGTGACGGGGAAATGGAAAAACGTATTCTGGAGGCCACGCATGGGACAGCAGTGGATATGAAAACAAGGGAAGGCAATTATAAGTGTATAGCCCGGTGGTATATGACCCCGGCCAGAATGAGTATATTTTCGCCAGATAAATCCCCCAACTGTTGGAGAGAGTGCGGAGGTCTAGGTACAATGGCGCATATATGGTGGGATTGCCCCAAAATCAAACTGTATTGGCAAGAAGTGATAGGGTTTATAGAGAGGATAACAGGGAAGACTATTCGGTTGGACCCCTGGAACTGCCTGTTTCATGCTCAGGAAGGGGGGAAGAAGGGGTATAATTCCTCTTTGACGCCAATTCTACTAAATGCAGCTAAAAAGGTTATCCCCAAGAATTGGCAAGAAACAGAACCCCCAAAGATTAAAGACTGGATCAAAAATGTAGATGAAATTTATAAAATAGAGAATATCGAATGGAAGGAACATCTAGACGGAAGCCAAGAGAGAGGAAAAGGGAAGTGGAAACCTTGGGGGGCTTTTAAAAAAACAGAGAAATTCGTAGAAATAATGTTAAGATAGCTCAAGGGGAGCAAGGTAGGGTTATTAAGGACTGGTAAATAAGATGCGAGTTTGCGGGGGTGAAAAAAAAAAAAAAAAAAAAAAGACCATCGAGAACCTGTATCTAACGGCGTCACAATGTCTGAGCCTCATTGGCACAATGTCTGCCTGCATACCGATGGTTCCTTGGGCCCATTGGCACTTGAGGTATTTCCAGATGGGTTTCTTGGCGCAGTGGAAGAAACAACGACTCTCTCAGAAAATCCTGCTGACGGGATTAATGCGCAGGAGTCTTCATTGGTGGACCCTTCCGTAAAACCTCTCCAAACCTCGTCACCTGGGTTCCCTCCCCTGGATCACAGTTACGTCCGATGCAAGTGGACAAGGCTGGGGAGCCCATTGCAGGGAGACCAGGATACAGGGAAGATGGTCCTGTTCCACCCAGGGAGTGGTATCCAACATCCTGGAGATGAGAGCAGCGTTCTTGGCATTGACTTAGTTGGCATCTCAAATCAGAGGCCAGAGAGTACTTATACGCCTGGACATCAGGGCATCTTTCACGTATATGCAGAAGCAGGGGGGCACTCGCAGCAGATCACTCCTCAGGGAAGTAGAGCAGATTCTGCTCTGGGCAGAGAAAAACCTCCTGGACCTCAGGGCGATGCATCTCCCGGGCATGTTGAACACGGAAGCAGACACGCTGTCAAGGAACTTCCTGGACAACAAAGAGTGGGCCCTTCATCCCCATGTCTTCCGTCAGATAGCCAACCTTTGGGATCCTCCTCAGATAGACCTGTTTGCCACTCCAGAGAATGCCAAACTGACCAGATTCTTCTCTCGCCTGCCGTATATGCAAGCCGAGGAAGTGGATGCCCTGTCATGTCCCTGGAGGTTCACCACGGCATACGCCTTTCCCCCCGGCCATTAATATTCAAGTTCCTCCTGAGGCTTCTCAGAGAGATAGTTCAGGTACTGGCAGTACTTCCATATTGGCCGAAGAGACCCTGGTTTCCTCTAGCTATGCGCCTCAGTGTGAGCTCTCCAATCAGGATCCCTCTCTTCCCTCAACTTCTGGCGCAGGGCAGTCTAGTTCATCCCCCTCAGAAGTTGAATCTTCGAATCTGGGGGTTGAGAGGCGGAGGTTTGAGTCCCTAGGATGTTCCCCAGGGGTCATAACAACCCTCCTAGGAGCCAGAAAGCTGGCAACCAATGCTATATATTCAAGGGTATGGGACAAGTTCTTGTCATTTGCTTCCACAAATGAGTTTGATCCAAGCCTTCCTTCTACCTCAAATGTTCTAGGTTTTCTCCAGACAGGACTTGATCTGGGGCTTGGTCTAAGCTCCCTCAAAGTGCAGGTAGCAGCAATCTCTGACGCAACTAATAGGAGATGGACGGGGGCGTGGCCAAGACATGGAACAGAGCGGACGTGTGTGAGCTGAGCTCCGTCTGACCCGCTCCATACACCGCTCTTTGCAGCAGCACAAAGTGACCCAGACGCCAGCTCTGTGAGATGCCGACACGGAGGAAGCCATCCCCGCAGCCCCGGAGAACCCCACGGCTTCGTTCCAGCTCTCTTGAAGCCTTTTTTTTACGGAGGAAGACAGTCGGGAGCTGAATCCAAGATGGCGCCGGGTGAGTCTTCACAGGCCGCACACGCGGCATCCCCAGCCATGTCGCCGCGCCATCCACCGGCATCCCCCCTTCTCCCATCCTCTCCAGACTCCAGAGGAAGCCCGTTCAGTAGCCCGGGTAGGAGGGATGCAGGGAAGAGCCATGACCATACCCCGCTGCACGCCTTCCCGGCCCAATCTGCCGCCTCTCCCTCCCCCAGCTCTGGACTCTCCCAACAGATAGCTCCAGGACTCAGAGGCCCGCACATAGCCCAAGATGACGGTGACCTCAGGTCCCATATCCTTGCACTTCCTACCTGGGCAGACCTTGAAGGATTCATGGCCCGCATGGAGAAGGATTTTAGAAAGGACATTGAGGATTTACAAGCTGACACTGCCCACATAGGAGGTAGGGTGGAGGCCCTAGGAGGCGACAGTGGAGGACATTAACCCTTCCCTACAGGCTTTACAAGCACACAGTAAAATGCAGGATCAACGGATTGACTCTGCTCGATCAACTTGATGATGTGGAGAATAGAAGTCGCATTAGAGGCCTGCCAGAAGCCACAGGCCCTAGGGACATAATCCCCTCACTTCAGGGGTTGTTCACCCAGATCCTGGGGAGAGAAGCTCCCGACCACATAGAGATCGATCGTGCGCATAGGGCCCTTAGACCTCCCTCAGAAGACCCTGATAAACCACGAGACATTATCTGCAAACTGCATAAGTATACTGTGAAGGAGCGCATCATGTTTCATGTTAGAGGTATGCGTCATGTGGATTTTGATGGAGCACAAGTGTCCTTATTTCCGGACTTATCCAGACGCACGCTGATGCAGCGCAGGGCACACTTGGTATACCGCTGGGGATTCCCCTTCAGCCTTTCCGTCACAAAAGATGGCCAACAAGTCACTTTGCGGAACAAGTCAGATCTTCCTCATTTCCTCTCACGCCTTGGTCTCCCTCCTGTGGACATACCTGATTGGCGCATTTCCTCTGAAGTTCCACTACCAGCCCGTCAGGAACCTTGGCAGCAAGCCCGCCGCAGACGACGCAACAAACCCCGGAATGGACAAGCTGCTGCAACGGAGCAAAATCCTCCTTCTTCCCCAGCTATACGTTGAGGTGGAGGAACGACTTTAGAGGCTTCAACTTTCTACCTACAGGACTAGTGTTATGTCCGTGTTGTGGTTCTAAATTCTGCTAGTTCAATTTTTGCTGTTGCAGATAATTCTCACATGCGTCTGACTTTCAGAGGTGCTCACATAGAGGAGCGGGTCCCCTCAGTTGGGGCTCCTGTTTAGTGACTCTCCACTTTCCCCCCATAGGTAAACTCATGAGAGTTACATTCCTTGTAGTGATCGCCCGCATTTTGTGGTGCCACTAGGCCGGCGGGCGATCTCGGCACCGTTGCACCTAGAGGTTACTAAATGCCCACAGGGTATTACGTTTTTTGTTTTCTTGATGTTCTTAATTTTTCTCCCAATGCTTTCCCCTCCCCCCTTTTTTTTATTGTTTTTCTCCCTAATGTTTCATGATGATGTCTATGGAAGGGTTGTCTATCTAATGCATGGGTTATACTCATTTGTCTTTCTTATCAGCACTTTAGATTTGCCGGGTCGTATGCCGTGGCTCTCTCCTCGCCCTCTTCGCGCCCTTTGGGGGACCCTATTGATAACCAGCAATGGCTGATCTGAAAATCGTGTCATACAACGTACGGGGCCTGAGTTCTCCATCCAAACGCAGTAAGTTGTGGCTTGAGACAAAGAGATCTGGTGCACATATTTTATTATTACAGGAAACTCATTTCAGAGCCGACTCAGTCCCTCGCCTCCCCACACACATATACAATCAATGGTTCCTCAGCAATTCACCCAAATCTAAATCAGGTGGGGTCGCGGTGGCGATCCATAAAAATTGCCCCTTCATCACCACTGACCACCGCGTAGATCCTGAAGGCAGATTTGTTTTTTTGAAAGGCACTATATACAATCAAAAATTTACAATTGTGGCGCTGTACGCTCCCAATTCTAGGCAGCTAGATTTTTTGGAGAGGGTCCTGGATTCCCTTTCCGAATTTCGCGAGGGGCGTCTCATTGTGGGAGGGGACTTCAATGTGTGCCCCGACCCGCAGTTAGACACCTCTTCAGGCCACTCTACACACTCATTTGCGTTTCTTAAGCGCTTCCGTAAAACCTTACACGCTAGTCATCTGATCGACTGCTGGAGAGTGACACATCCTACTGTAAAAGATTTCAGCTACTATTCTGCTACACATAAAGTGTACACGCGGATAGACCTTCTATTGGTGGATCAACGCCTTTTGGAGTCGCTCTCTGGCTCGTCGATCGGATCTATGACGATTTCCGATCATGCACCCATTTCCATCTCCCTGGCACCTTTGTCTTCAGAGGTTCGCCAATGGACTTGGCGCCTGAACGAAAACCTATTAGATGATGCGGTAGCGCTAGCTCAGGTGACAGACGCTATCTCTCTGTATTTCAAAGAGAACGCGACGGGAGAAACTGGGGTAGCATATGTCTGGGAGGGGCATAAAGCTGTGATAAGAGGTGAATTTATCGCCCAAGGAGCTAGGCTCAAGAAGGCTCGCTGTGGGGAACTCCAATCCTTGCTGGCACAATTGCGTACAGTAGAACTCAAACACAAACGACAATTGACCCCTCTTCTATACGAGAAATTAACAGCCCTCAGGGCACAACTCTCAGACCTACTAGAAAAACGAACCCGTGACAGACTCCGGTACGTCTCACATAAATTCTATGAGTTTGGTAATAAGTGTGGCAAACTACTGGCCAGGGCCCTGAAACGGCAACGCACATCCGGACATGTCCATAAAATTCAAACGCCCTCGGGATCCCAAACTGTACTATCCTCTAAAATTGCAGATGCCTTTCGCGATTATTATGCCCAACTTTATCAACTCCCAGCCACACTTGCAGGACATACGCCCTCTCAGAAGGCGGACTGTATTGCGCAATACTTGGAGGAGGCACTCACACCACAAATATCGCAACAAATCAGTGCTTAGCTTGATAGGCCTATAGCGGTAGAGGAAATAGAAGCAATCATTAAGGATCTTCTGCAAGGGAAAAGCCCTGGTCCTGATGGACTAACTAATGCGTACTATCGCAAATTTTCTCACCTCCTGGCTGCCCGAATGTGCACATATTTCAATGCTTTAGCTTCGGGCACCACCCTCCCGAGGGATGCGTTGATGGCGCACATCACCGTCCTTCCAAAGGAGGGCAAAGATCCCTCCATTCCTAGCAGCTATAGGCCGATTTCATTGCTGAACACTGATATCAAGATTTTCGCGAAAGTGTTGGCTAATCGCCTCAAACCTATCCTCCCGTCGGTGATTCATACAGATCAAACGGGTTTTATAACAGGTAGGGAGGCTAGGGACAATTCCAATCGAGCCATACAACTGATACACTGGGCAAACTTGCGACGGCCCAGTGCACCCTGTCTCCTCTTATCCACGGACGCTGAGAAGGCCTTCGACAGGGTGGACTGGGCCTATCTGCAGGCGGTGCTCTCTCGATTGGGCCTGGGAAGTAATATGCTCCAATGGATAGGGTCTTTATACAGTTCCCCCGAAGCGCGGGTTAAAGTAAACGGAACGCTTTCCAACCCCTTTCCTATTCGAAACGGTACACGGCAGGGGTGCCCTTTGTCCCCCCTGATTTTTGCCCTCACTCTGGAACCACTACTCAACATAATCAGAGCAAACCCTAATATTAAGGGGCTCATGGTGGGAACGACAGAGCATAAATTATCGGCTTACGCAGACGACGTTCTTTTCTATGTTACAGACCCACTGATCTCCCTACCCAACATCATGTCTGAATTAAAAAGATTCTGTTCTTTATCAAATTTCAAAATTAATTATAGCAAGTCCGAGATTCTCCCCCTCAGTGTTCCTCATGCAATGCGCTCCCAACTACAGGCCTCCTTCTCCTTCACGTGGTGCTGCTCTTCCTTAAAATACCTGGGGATTCACCTCCCAGCTGATATAACACAACTTTACTCATGCAATTTTGCACCATTACTCGCAACTATCAAAACTGACTTGGTTAGGTGGGATCGCACTTTATTTTCGTGGATGGGGCGGGTCAGCATACTGAAAATGAATGTACTACCACGAATTCTGTTTTTTCTCCAAATGATACCTATTGCTTTGCCCAGATCTCTTTTCTCGGCCTTCAACAGCCTGTTTGTTAAATTTATTTGGCAGGGTCATGTACCCCGCTTAGCTCTCCGTACGCTACAATGCCCAAAAAATATGGGAGGATTGGGAGTGCCTTCTGTCCGCAAATATTATGAGGCGGTGGCCCTGCAGAGAGTTCTCGACTGGCATCACCACACCTCTACCAAGGCTTGGGTTCCTCTCGAGAAGTTTCTGGCGGGGCGTAACTTGTCTCATGCCCCTTGGCTCCCGCGTGAGAACAGAGGTCTCTCGAGTTTTGTTTCCCCGATCACTATACATGTACTGAGATTGTGGGATGCCATTAACTCAAAGGAGCAGCTGTCACAGCCAACATCCCCGCTTGCACCGCTAGGAGGCTTTCCCTGGTTCACTCCAGGGGAACACCTTTCCTACCTCCGCAATTGGACCAATGATGGGGAGGTTCGCTGTGGACGGTTTGTTCACGAACAAGGTATGGTGTCCTTGGACTGGGTCCGATCCCAGTTTGGCAGCTTTCCTATGGATGGATGGCGATATAGGCAACTATAGCATTTTATTAAGAGTTTACCTCTTCCTGTGCGACCCCCCTCATCACTAACCCCCTTCGAAAAACTATGTAAATCTGAGGGCCCCATTTCTCACTCTATTTCCTTGCTTTATGCGAATCTCAGAACAAACCTACATACATTAGGGAATGGGAGAGAGACCTGGGACACACATTTACTGAGGCCCAATTGAATAACCTTTATCGGCTCACTCATAAAAGCTCAATAGATACCAAAACGCAGGAAAATGGTTTCAAACTATTAACCCGATGGTATAAGGTACCAACGAAATTGGCGAAAATCTATCCGACGTCTTCGGCTGCATGTTGGAGGGGCTGTGGGCTTAGGGGCACTTTCCTACATATTTGGTGGGAGTGCCCGAGGCTCCGGCCCTTCTGGCTAGATGTTAGAGCCCAGATAAAGGTTATCCTAGATGTGGATTTACCGGACTCCCCCATGGAGTTCTTACTGCACGTGCCATCCACCCCACTAAGTCAATACCGGAAGTCGATACTCCCTCACCTCTTAAATGCTGCACGGCGTTTGATCCCTGTCCACTGGAAATCAACCCATATTCCGGGACGAAGTGAGTGGATGGGCCTGATTGACTCGGTCATGGCAGCGGAGGAGTGGATGGCAAAATGTAAAGATAAGTTTGACAAATTTTATGCAATCTGGGCGACATGGACACATTATAAGTCTAAGGAAACGGCGACTCCCCCTCAGGTTTCCCCTGGGGCTGCTTCCTGTAGGTCAGACATTGCTGGAGTTGCTCCTTAAACAACTTTAGAGGATGAGAGCCATGGCGTACTTAATCAACCCCCAAGATCTATATAATGAAAATGTTATTGCACTTTTAATTCACACAGTTATGCTAGCCATTAGACAGATGTGTCAGTGAGTATTAGATATACCCACCAACCTCCCCCCCCAATTTTCTCCCTCTTTTTTTACTCCTTTCTCCACCCCCCCTTTTCCGGCTAGGATCTAATTCTTAGACACTAACAGGATGTTGTTTTCTTAACACGGTTATTGTTGACCTGCTTAGATGTATTGGTGGTCTCAACCATAGATTCCGCCTCTATTTCGATGGTGGACACAGGATGAAGAAGTCATAAGTATCTCATGACACACTTACGTCAAGGTTTTAGTAAAAGCTTGGACCATATGTTCCTTTCATTCTTTAAAGCACTTCCTCTTAATATGTGTGGTATTGTATACTTTTATGGTACTACACTGTGATTTATTGGACCCCCCCCCCCCTTTTTCTTTTTTTTTCTTTCTTATTTTGTACCCCCTGTATTATTATTGGTTATATTTGAAAATAATATATAATAAAGATTATTTAAAAAAAAAAAAAATAGGAGATGGACGGAAGAACCTTTGGTAGTCACTTTCCTCAGAGGAGTATTAAAGATTCGCCCACCTATGAGACAGTCTTTTCCAAAATGGGATTTTTTGAAGTCTTATCTAACCCTCCCTTTGCTCCAGTGGAACAAGTAGCATTATGGAACTTGACACTGAAGACGGCTTTCCTGCTAGCCATTACATCTGGCAAAAGGATTTCAGAACTTCACTCTTTAGGGATAGGTGACGACCACATCTCTTTTTTCCCCGATAGAGTGGAGCTTAACCCCCTTTGGGGGTTCACACCTAAGGTCGCTACTCCAAGTCATCTTTTAGAGCCGTGGGCACTACCAGTATTTACTGAAACAGATTCGGAATCTTGTCATGAGCTGGACATATCAAGAGTGCTCAGGGCCTAACTAGAGGCCACCAGACCCTTCAAGAACTCCGAGAGACTTTTTATTGTACCATTTGGTAAATACAGGGGCAAAGAAGCTTCCATCAGAACTTTGGCATCTTGGGTTGTAAAATTAATCCAGAAGGCCTACAGGGTAAAGAATATGGAGCCTCCATCCCCAGTGAATGCTCATTCTACAAGGGCAGTCTCAACTTCCTGGGCAGCAAGAGCTAATGTTTCATTGGAGACGGAGTGCAGGGCCGCCACCTGGTCTTCTCACAATACTCTCCTCATTACCACATTGATCCAGGAGCTCTCACGACTGTTGAATTCGGAAGGAGGGCAGTTCAGGCTGCAATGTCCTTTTCTAATTAAAACATTTATTGTTAAGCATTATCCCACCCGTGTCAGCTAGTTATTT